>CM041777.1:35161298-35194146 GCA_023374045.1 Limonium bicolor
AATTAATTTAATCTGCTAAACGTGCGGGTGCACTCTTTCTGTGAGGACCTTCGTGGAGGCTGATCCACTACGTCTGTCACATTGCCCCGCCCATCAGGATTCGCCTTGTCCTCAAGGCGAAATGTAGGAAAGTCGTGTTGATCTCAGCCACCAGCTCCCATGAAGCGTCGTCTGCGGGCAGGCCTGCCCATTCGATGAGGACATAAGGGACGAACTGCCCTTGAACAAGTGTTGTCGGTAGCGCAGGGCGCGGCTTGGCGTGGACCAGAGGGTGACCGTTGGTGAAGTCCGGCGGTAGCACGGCCGAGTGTGCAGGGGGTGGCCGATCGCGGCTTGAGGAGGGAGATATGGAACACGTTGTGAATCCGGGCGGTCGACGGCAGCTCGATCTTGTATGCGATGGAACCTATTTTCTCCAACACTGTAAAGGGCCCGAAATAACGTTTCGATAATTTGAAGAAGACCGGTTAGCCACCGTGGATTGCCGTATGGCTGGAGCTTTATGTATACACGATCACCTGGGTTGAAAGAGAAGTCCCTGCGATGAGGTCTGCTTTAAATTTCATGCGGTCAGGGCCTGTGAAATGCGTTGCTTTAGCTGCTGCAGGATCGTGGTCCGGTCGGTGAGAGTGGTATCGACGGCGGCGATATCCGTTGAGGCGGGAAGATAGTCCAAGAGGGAGGGCGGAGGGCGGCCGTAACGGCTTCAAATGGGGTCGTGCCGGTGGAGGAATGCTGACTTGTATTATACGACCATTCAGCCCAGTGAGATATGAGCCCACGTGGCGGGGCAATCAGCGACATAAATGCAGGTAGTCCTCTAATAGACGGTTGACAATTTCAGTTTGGCCGTCCGTCTGTGGGTGATAGGCACTAGACATAGACAATGTGGTGCCTTGTAACCGAAAAAGCTCTTGCCAGAAGTGGCTCACAAAGAGAGGGTCACAGTCCGAAATGATAGAGGATGGCATACCATGGAGTTTGCATATCTCTTTGGAAAAATGTCCGCCACGGATGGCTGTATAAGTCGGTCCCAGAGCAATGAAGTGTGCGGCTTTTGACAAGCGATCGACCACGACCAAGATGGTCGTCTTCCCATGGGAATTGGGAAGGTGAGTAATAAAATCCATAGAGATCTCGTCCCAGATTTTGGATGGTATCGGTAATGGTTGTAGAAGGCCTTTTGGCGCACGGTTGTCCGCCTTGGTTTCCTGGCAGATTGAGCACGAAGAGACCACGTCCTTGACGTCCTGGCGAATGCCTGGCCAATTGAAAGTTGTGGTGATCTTAGCTAACGTACGAGCGATGCCGACGTGGCCGCCTGTAGGTGCATAGTGGAACTCTTTGACAAGGAGATGTCGGAGCGCGGCGGTGTCGGGGACGTAGATGCGGTCACGATAAAAGATAAGGTCGCCGCGGGTGGAGTAGTGAGGGTGGGCACCGGGGTTTGTGCTGATGTCGTTGAGAAGATCGACGCACCGGGTGGTGATGTGGTTACGGAGAGCTGATAGGAGGGCGATGACGGGTCGGGATATGGTTTGGATGGCGTGGAGTTGACCCTCGAATGCACGGGACAGGGAGTCTGCGGGGGTGTTATCTTTACCGGGCGATAAACTATGGTGTAGTCGAACCCCAAAATTTGGAAAGCCATTTCTGTTGTTCCGGTGTCTGGATGGTTTGGGAAGAGAGGGAGCAGAGGCTCTGGTGATCGGTGATGATAGTGAAGTGAGTACCGAGAAGATAAGGTCTCCACTTTTCGACTGCCGCTGTGATGGCTAGCATTTCTCGAGAGTAAGTTGAAGCTGTCTTCATCCGAGTGCATAGGGCCTGACTGCAATAGGCGATAGGATGACCGTCCTGTGTGAGAACCGCGCCGATCCCCGAGCCGGAAGCATCTGTTTGGACCTGGAAGGGTTTGGAGAAGTCTGGTAGTGCTAGAATTGGGGCGGTGGACAGGGCCTGCTTGAGGGAGTTGAAGGCGGCTGTGGCGTCGTCTGACCATTGGAAGGCATCCTTACATAATAACTGCGTTAGTGGCCCTGCAATGGAAGCAAAATTTGCGACAAAACGACGATAGTATCCGGCGAGGCCAAGGAAGCCGCGGAGCTGGCGTGGGGTTTTGGGCCGAGGCCATGCTTGTACTGCAGTTATTTTGGATGGATCAGGGGCGACACCACTGGGGGAAATGATGTGGCCCAAGTAAGCTATGGTAGAAGCGCCGAAGATGCATTTGGATCCTTTCGCATAGTATGAATGATGGTGTAGAGTCTGGAGCACGTGATTGAGGTGGCCCAGGTGTGTCTCGAGGTCAGGGCTATAGACGAGAATGTCGTCAAAAAAACCAGGACGAAGCGGCGTAATACCGGACGGAAGAGGTCGTTCATAACTGATTGAAATGTGGAGGGAGCATTTGTGAGGCCGAAGGGCATTACCAGAAATTCGTAGTGACCATCGTGAGTGCGGAAGGCCGTTTTGTGGATGTCTGGGTCTGTGAGGCGGATCTGGTGGTAGCCGGCGCGAAGGTCCAGTTTGGAGAAGATAGTGGCGCCGTGTAATTCATCCAAGAGTTCGTCGACGGTGGGAATCGGAAAGCGATCCTTAATGGTGATGGCGTTGAGAGCCCGATAATCCACACAGAACCGCCAAGTTCCGTCTTTCTTACGGATTAATAAGACCGGCGAGGAGAAGGGGCTTGTGCTGGGGCGAATGGTGCCGTCGGCGAGCATTTCGCGGACAAGGCGTTCTATTTCGGTTTTGTGGTGATGAGGGTAACGGTACGGGCGGACTTGGACTGGCGCGGTGTGAGGGAGGAGGGGAATGTGGTGATCATGGGGGCGGCTAGGGGGAAGGCCTTGTGGGGGGTCAAACACGGTGGTGTAGCGGTGCAGCAACTGTTGGATAGGGGCAAGTGGGGCGGGCGGAATTGGGTCGGCCTCGTGGGTAAGGGGGGTGACGGTCAGTGTGTAGAAGTGGGCGATAGAGGATTGGCGCTGAGTAGCCTGAAGGTGTGCGTAAGTGATGGGGATGGGTGGGGGGTTGCGAAGGCCATGGATGGTACACCATTCGTTGTTCCGGTGAATCTTGAGAAGGAGGGCCGAGTAATCCGCGATGAAGGGGCCCAAGGACGAGAGCCATGCGCAGCCCAAGACCATGTCCGCTCCATGGACGGGGAGGAGGTGAAGATCGGCGGTGAAGGAATGGTCGCCGATGGTGAAAGGGGTGGCTCGACAGAGACCGGTAGCAGCCATTGTGTCGCCATTGCCCACCGTGACGCGAAGATGGTGACTGGGTTCGACCGGTAAGTGGAGGTGGGAGGCCCAATGATCCTGGATAAAATTATGAGATGAACCGGAGTCAATTAAGCAGATAAGGTTGTGACCGCGGATGTGGGCATGCACGCGAATGGAGGTGGGTGCGGCGTGGCCTTGCATGGCGTAGAGTGAGATAGACGGAGTGTCCGTATCGGTGGGCGGTGGGATAGACTGCTCGTTGGCGGTGTCGTCGAACGTGTCGTAGAATTCCTCCACTTCGCTTGTCGGGTCATCGGAGATGAGGCACATCATAGGAGAGGATTTGCAACGATGGCCGGGAACGAACTTTTCGTCACAATTATAGCAGAGGCCTTTTTCTCGGCGGATGAGTGCTTCGGCCGGAGTGAGGTGTTTGAAGTTGGGGCGGCTGGGCGTGGGGAGGAGAGGCGGGTTACGTGAAGCAGGGGAAGAGGGCGGTGGGGCGGAAAGAGCGAGGCGTGGGGGGTGAAGGCGTTGCGGTGGTCGGGTGCCGATGGACAGTTTTTCTTCGATGGATCGGGCAAGGCTTGCAGCTTCTGGAATGGTGAGGGGGTTAAGGAGCATGACTTCCCGTCGAATATCGTCACGGAGCCCAGAAAGGAAGCATTGGCGTGCACTAGTGTCGGAGAGATGCGGAACCTGCGCGCGCAACCCTTCGAAAGTCTCCAGGTATGAACGGACGGTGGTGGTTTGTGTCAGTTTGTAGAGAAGGCCTTCAGAGTTGTCGAACTTGGACGGCCCAAAGCGTTCTTCCAGCGCCGCCTTGAATTCTGCCCAGGTCGTGAAGGGCTGATGCTGATGACGGACGGAAAACCAGACCAGGGCGGGGCCGGCCATGTAGAGGGAGGCGAGTGCAGACGTTGGTCGGCGGTGGTTTGATGATAATCAAAGAACCGTTCGACTTGAAAAGCCAGGGTAGGATTGTCACCATTAAAGAGGGAAATCGAGTTTTGGGACTCGCGGTTGGATGCTATTGGGGCGGGGCTGGTGAAGGGTGGTGAATTGTTTGGTTAATTCGGTGATTTGGCCGGCAAGGGAGGTTTGGAGATGGTGAAATTGAGTGGCGAGGGTTTGGAGCTGGTCGTTGGTTTTGCGTGACTCTCCTCCAAGGTTTTGAGTCGCGTACCGTCGGCCATGAGTCCGAAACGTTGAAGCACCAGTGAGACAAGTGCACGGGGAAGATTAAGCAAGAAGGAAGAGTTTAATTCATTTCTTAATTACAACAGTAATCAGTCCTCTAAATATATAGGGTACTGTTTAGGGAATTAAAATATTCTAAATTCTAAGACGTACTTAATATAAGGAGATAACTACCCACTATCCTAGCCACTTCCTATTTTCCTAACTCTAATTACATTTAATCTGCTAACCGTGTTCTCGTGAGGACCTTCGTGGAGGCTGATCCACTACATCTGTCACACACTCTTTCTAGGCTTTTGCCTAGTTTCTGGCCTTGGTGCCCTAATTATAAAATAAATGAGCTTAATTGCTTGGAGAATGAATATCGTGGCTGAGCAGGGGAAATCTTACCGTTCGTGTACATGGGAAAGTCTTAAGACAAAGTTCCCATGTAGACTTATCTTCTACAATGGATTCTCTTGTGCACTTTCTCCTCTAGCAATTCTTTTACTAAGGCAAAGCACTAATAGTAATACAGCGGAAGAGCAAGTACATTGTCAAAAATGTAACTCCTCCAACGCCAAACTTCTGAGCCTTCTAAATGACCACATTAGGCTCCATTGACATGGCTCTAAGGGCCCGTTCGATCTTGAGAGGTAAAAAAAGGGGCCGATTAATGTGCAGCTTTATGGGCTACGAAACGTGGGCTTTTCGCGGGGATTAATGTCCACTACAATTGTTGGTGTTCGATTACGGCGATGAGTGGAAAAGTCTCATTTTATGTACAAAAGACTGCTATACCCTGCATCCTTACAAAGCAACGGGTTTTAATTTCTGTGTTTCCGTCTTCTCGTATTCTTCGTTCAGGAATCACCAAACCGATTGTCGCAATGCCGTCTTCCAGGAGCGTACGTCTCGGCATGCTTTCTAATTTATTTATCTTCTCCCTTTTTTGAACTGTACATCATGTAATTTGTTTGATTTTGCTGTGTAGGGTTCGTCGTCTGCCAACGAAAGTACCAGAAGGTGGGTTGACTGTTTTTGCCCTCGAGGATCGACATTTAAAGAACGACGACGCACGCTAGCAATCTGATTTGGTGGTTGGCGTAAATGGAATGCAGTAATTACTTGATGCGATTGTCATCTGCCCCTAATTCGAATATGAACTGCTAATCTGTGGTTGTTGGGTGGAAATTGAATGGAAATGACTTCAGGCGTCAGAGTTTGCGTGTTGTTTCCATGCCCCAAATTCGAATAGAGAGTCAGCAATTGTTTTGTTGAGTAATGAAAAGTGTGGGCAGATAAGTAATTTACCATGTACAAAACGCGCCGTCGGAAGAGATTTTAGAGCAAACGCAGGGTATTGCTACGTTAAGATAAAGGTGATTTTTGAGATTAATGTGCAGATGTATGGAGTGGGCCAACCAGAGAAAGAGGGTAGATTAATCCCGACTTTTCACCGAAAACCAGCGATTTGTGGGTATCGAACGCCACCTAATTGTGTAGGAAAAACTTCCTTCTTAAAACCACCAATCCAATAGGACTTTGAGAAGTTCAAAATGTAACTAATAATACCCAAGAAACTAATAGCGCATCACAGAGAATACTACATATAAACACTTCCACGGAGATTGATGTTCATGACAGACATCAAAATCACACACGGACTTGAAGGGGACTGGATGGAGAATCACCACGTTGGGATTTCCTTCCTCTCCCACCAGTAGCAGATGCAGAAGCTCTCTTCTTGCCACGGCCTATAGCAGCACCAGTGTCTTTAGCCTCTGCATCATCAGCATGCTCATCCTCTTCACCAGTTTCCTTTTCTTCACTCAGGTCAGACTCGTCTTCTTTCTCCGAGATATCACCCTTCCCTGAAACAGCAGCATCCTCTTCTTCACCTTCTGGCACACCTTCCTCTGCCTCCATTGCAACCTCTTTCCCCTCTTCACCTTCTACTATACCTTCCTCTTCCTCCATCGCAGCCTCTTTCCCCCCTTCACCTTCTACTACACCTTCCTCTGCCTCCATCGCAGCCTCTTTCTCCTCTTCATCCAGCTTCTTCATGATTGATTCTATTGCTCCCATCAGCTCCCGGTTAACCTAATGCAATCCAATATCAATTACCAGTTTACCACAACCCACATAACAAAACTTAAACAAATAAAAAATGATCATATGGAGTGGCAGTTAAATCACCTGTACATTCTGCAAGAACTCTGAGATGTCAGTTGGACATATAGGGCAATTCATAACATTCTTCTGGGTGCGAAGTTGTCTCCCGCCTCTGTTACGTTCTCTAGTGAAGGCCTGGCCAGTAAATTTCTCCTCCAAACACGATTTGCAGAAATTGTGCGCACAAGGGGTGGTGACTGGAAGATTCATCACTTTTCGGCATAACAGGCAGTTAAACTCTGCAATAAGTAACCAAGGGAACTTTCGATAAGCCTCCAAGTTGAACTATTGTTTATCAGACAACTAATGTAAGCCAGCCAGAACGTAACCAGAAAGCAGATTCAAATACCTGACATCAAAGTTCGTTACACACGAAAAATGGGGGAAAGGATTGAAATTAAACTAATTTCACAAAGTCGGCATTTGAGACATTAAAAGGAACAAAGTAAATCGAGAAGGGATCTGACCTTTCAGAATCTTTTCTCTTGAGGATTTGGCAAGAGCTTTTCTAACGAATCTAACATTTCCCTTGACATCGCCACCTTCTCCAGCTCGTGGTGTAGCTTTGCTAGCTGGTGGAGGTTTTTTCCATTTCCAGCACCCTTCAGCCTCCTGAAGTTCGTCATAGAGATACTTATGAATGCAGAATTAGAACAAAAAAACTAGGAAACGGTTCGTTTTCTTAACCAAATTTGACGTATGAGAGGGTTGTTCACTAACATCGAAGTCCCAATGTGGGGGTGACTTGCGCACAGTTATATCAGTCCCACGCTTTAGCTCGGGAACATCAGGTAAAGGCCTAGGTCGATCACCACACTCATCGCTGCAGGTAAAGCCAAGAGGAAAAATATTTCAGCTAGGAAGATGACAGTTATAACTTCTCTAATGAACCAAAACATGAATGACGATTCACTTACCCTGTCCATGGTGCAGGGCTGTTGTCACATCGAACAAACAGGTACCTGCAAACTTTAAAACCCTGATGTAGGACAATAAAACCTTGGTAAGCACTAATACCCGCATTTACATACCAACCAAATAAGAGCAATATAATAAAATCTATAAAATGACATAGCTAGCTCTCTGTAGTTAGAGAAAATCACCTGGTTTCCATTACTTCTCCAGCATTTCTCAATTCTATAAACTCCATCATAGCGAACTCCCTCTTCTGGAGCATAATTGGAGTGCTTGTCTTTGGCAGACCTGCAGCAGAAAAGAAGAAACTCGAGCAATTGAATGGAACGAACTAGTATTGCCAAAAAACACTCTTACAAAGACAGGATAGGAGTCAGACGGAACATTCGGCATAAGTAATAAAACCCCAAAAAAACAAAGGTGACAAAAGATCAAAATCCTCTCATTAGAGACATGAATCAAGTTACCGGATAACATTTTATCGGATAAAATTAGTATACTGAGAATCATCTAACAAAACCAAACATCTATCGCAAATTCTTCTGATACTACCCTTAAACATAGGACAGACATTGGGCAGAGGTGGCAATTTTGAAACTGTGGAATAGCCTAACTGCTGGGCTTTTAGTAAGAAACAAGCAAGAGATTAACAGCAGACAAGGTAACAATATGACTCTTACCTAACAACCCGCACAGGATAACCCTTCAAACAGCTAACTCTTAACGCCTCATTTGCCTTGGTAAACTTCTGATCTGAAGATTGCAACTTGTTTGTTCGTTTGTTTCCACTAAGATCTCGTCCGCCACTGTCATTTGCACAAAAAATATGTTGTGCATTTAGAAGGACAGGGTACAATCAACAAAGCCTATCTATTAAGGACACATTGACATGTATGAAACAAATGAAAGCAACAGATGAAAGCAACAGATGAAAGCAACAAATGAAAGCAACAGATGAAAGCAACAAATGAAAGCAACAGATACAACAGGTTACAACATGAAAGGAGAAGAATCAACAAACCTTCCAGTGTACAGGAACCATTCTCCATTGTCTTTGTCATCTTCATACCCACCAGAAAGAACAACAGACTGAGCACCAACATTTGACTGGCCAGCAATACCACTAACATGAGGGAAATGAGCACCCCATTGCCTGCAAGCCAGTCGATCAGTCCATGTATCACCAACCAGCACCCCTGTTCCCTTTACTGGATCATTTTCAGCAAGAATAGGTCCAAAATGATCACCAGGGATGGTGACAAATATTCTTCCACTTCTAGCATTTGCCAAGCCAGTTTTCTTAGCCTTGTCAGTAGTGAATGCTGTGTCTGGTCGTTCCTCTTCACCAATGAATTGCATAACTCTAGGAGCTCCTGTCTTGGCAATTTGTGGAGCCCTTGCCATCCTAATAGCATATACGAGGGAGGAGTTGATCCTAGGCTGGCTAATCATCTTCGAAGGAATATCATACCTACACTTAGCACAAGTCCTCTTTCCTTGGTTGACCCATTTCTCAAAACACTTCAGACAGAAGTTATGCCCACAAGGAGTCTGAAATGCAAGTCACGCAAGATCAATACAACAATAAATTAAGCACCAAGAAGATCCTTCATATCCATACAGACAACAGAATACATAATGCTAGATTCTTCCAGTGAGGCGTATTTACTCGTGCAAATACTGGTATTCCAGCCATACCCATACAGACTCCTAAATAGCGATTGCAAAAAGGAATCGCAAGAAAAACAATTCAGACATCAAAATTCAAAGCCCAAATTAGCTCACGAAAACGCCGTCATAGCAGTGATGTACAGAATATCCTTCTCAGAGGATTAACATTGATCCCAAAGGAATGGATTAATATTTAGCCGACTCCGAAATTAAATAAATGTTTAAGTTCAACAAGTTATAATGCAAACGACAAAGCCTCGGCCACTAGGAGTTTTTCTGACCTAACAAAACAAACATCTCAAAAACACCTGAGATAACCATTTAGATATAAAAAAAAACCTCCCAACATTATGATAGAAAAAAGTTAAGACTCCCTCTTCGTCCGTCGATAACATGCATCTAATTTGGGGCAAAATACAAGAAAAATAGCAAGCATTGCACGGGCATACATGCTATGAAGAGATCAGCAGCTTCGTTTTCAGAACACTAAGAAAAGTCAAGCACACAAAGATGCATGTAGCAGAATAGAGAAACAAAGGTCAGATGGTAAAGGAGAAGTGACATACAGTGACCGGTCTCTCCGGTAGTAACATACAGAAAGAACACTTCAAGTTGTCGCCAAGGATCGACAAGATACCGTTGTCGTCCAATGCCCTTGTCTTGGAAGCGTCGTCATCCTTTGACTTTCCGCTCAGCAATTCCTGGCGCTTTCGGGCCTTCTCCTTATCGGTAAGACTGGCATCCGATTCTATCTCTTTTATCGCAGCAATCAGTTCGGAAGTAGGACCAGCACCAGCTGAAACCACCGAAGGCGCCGACGATGTTTTGGTTGCCGGAAGCGAAGTGTCGCAGTCGGGACATTCCCAGTGTTCAGTGGAAGAGAGCTCGGGAGGATTAAGCAAGCATTCGCCATGCCACGGTGTGCCGCATGTCTTGCAATTTAGTGTCTCCCCTTCTGACGGCTTCTTTCCACAGGCCATGCAGTTGCCGTCCCCATCGCAGGGAAGCGGATTGGTCGCTGGCGCAGAAGCCATTCAACTCAGAGCAAAGGGATTCGCAGAGGGAGATAAAGAAAGGGAGCAGGTAGGAAAAGCAAGTGTGGAGTGACGGAGTGAAGGTGGTCTCCAAGGACCCCTTTTCTAATTAAATACTATAGAGATGACTTGTGCCCCTCCGGAATTTGGGGTGGAAGATCAATTGCCGGTTTTTTGCTTTTGGGAGTGGAATAGAGAGGCAGAGCTGGACGTTTTGGGGGCGGGGTTTTAAAATGTGCGGAAGATCGTGGGTTTGAATTTCAGGAATTATTGAGCGCGGTAAGGCGTAGGAAGATCTGGTACTCCTCCTTGCCCAAATCTCATCCGCGGACAAACCCACGAAGATGTTTTGGAAGTATTGACAACTACGCATTCATTTTTTTCAGAAAAGTAAAAGAAAGACGAGTTGGCATTCATCTGGTCGTCCGATGGTAATTGTTCATTTCCCTCCTCTTTTTCGCCTTCTCCCGGGCTCAGGGGCTGTGTTTCCCCACTAGTGATTAGTACTATTAATTACTCCCTCCGTTCATTAATATCTGTCGTTTTAGGATGTGATTCTTGTTCAAAAATATCTGTCATTCTAGCTTTTTGACACACTTCTTTCCACTTTTACCCGTACTATTCAATATAAAATTAATTATTATCTAAATGGAAAAGTAAAAAGTAGGGGCACATGCGTCATTGTCCTACTTTTCTTAATAAGTGTGCAAGTTTCTAAAATGACAGTTATTGTTGAACGGAGGGAGTATGAAAAGCAATTACTCTCTTTTGGAGATAAAAAATTGTAACCGTCAAAAATGAAACTTAGCAGCATTTCCATAAAAAGGTGAAACTAGCAATATGAAGACATGTAGTTGTAAGTGCATTGACCAATGGTTTGTGTGACACTAGGCATCGACCCATTTCACGGACCAAAATTTTCTAATTTTCTGACCAAACATTCTTTAAGAAATTCACATCTTTTTTTAAGGAATATGACAAAATAATTGATTCAGAAAGGCTTCTTCAGTACACATAGAGGTAATTCAACACTATTAACATGTTGAATGGACAAACCCTTAAGGTGCTTCGTACATGGGTATTGGCAATGAATATATGAGAATGGAAATTTTCATGTTTGGTAGATAAAATTACTAGTATTTTTTAGGAAGAGGGAATGGAATTAAATGAGTTTTATTCCCATAATTTGATAAACAGGAGAGGGTGGTTATCAAATTTGATTACCACAGGAATATAAAGTAGCGGCACCTTTTTAGGAACTGATAAATATTTTCAACTTCGAATGTTTATATTCTAATTCTTTCATATAAGTAATTAATCTTTTCAATTCATAACTAGTTTTTGGCTGCGTTCGGACGTGGCGGTTTTGTGGCATAAATGTGTCATTTTTGATTTTGGCATTTTTGACCCAAAATCCAAACCGCCATCACCGAACAACAATTTTCAAAACAGCCACAAAACTACCATTTTCAAAACAACCACAAAACAATCAACAATTTATGCTGCAAATAAAATGAATACCGTAAACAGAGGCGGAGCCAGAAAACTGTAATTAAGGGGCGAAAATATTTTAATAATATTAATTAATATTTAAAAAAAATTAAATTTTTAATACTTATAATTATATTTTAAAAATGATTTTATATGCTAATATATGTTATTTTATTTCTCGGCATAGCCAGTATTAAATTTAAATTTATTTTTTTGAATTTCATTAAGTAATATTTAATTAAATAGAATATATTATTTTAACTATAAATATATGTTTAAAATAAATATTTTATCAATAATTAAATAATATAAAATAAAAAATAATAAGTGATAGTTCAGTTAATTATTTTATTATTAGAAAGAATTATTTTTTCAATTTAATGATATTATTTATTCCATTAAACATTAAAATAATCTTAAGTATTAATACATTTGAAATGTTATATTAAATATAATATAATCCATAAAATTTTATTTTATATGTAACATCTAATATATTTGCTCTAAACACAATGGTTTATTTCTTTATTTTTTCTAATATATCTAAAAAAATTATTGATAAATTAATATGTATACATATATAAATTAATTGTCACTAAAATATTAATAAAAAATAATAATAATTAAAGTATATAATTGAATATCTACATATATTTTAACTTTATTAAAAAAATTGTTTTAAAATGTAATATAAAATTTTTAATTGTAACACCAAAAACGGTAAACGCACTGCACAAAACTAACTTATTCAAAACAGCCAGACGAAACCGCCGCCTGCCGAACACTATTTTTCAAAACAACCAGCACAAAACAACCAACAAAACTACCACAAAACAACCAACAAAACTACCACAAAACAACCAGACCAAAACTACCACATTTCTACCATCAATTTTGCAGCCGAACGAAGCCTTTATTTTCACTCTAGTACATCTATTTTAGAGGAGTAATTTTTAATTATATTGATAATATAATTAAATGTATTCTTACAAAATTTGATAATTGATTTTATGAATATTTTAATATCATTAAAAATAAAATAACAAAATTCAAACTTTATTTCTATAACATTTGGAGTCATTCAATATTAATCATTATATGGAGTTAGACAAACAAAAATATTAAGATAGAAAAAATATAAAAAATGCACCAATGACAGAAAAATAAGGTAAGAAAAAATATTAGAAAGCAAAGAAATTTGATCAATTGTAATGGGAGTATTTACAATTTTCATTGTTACTTAAACTGTACATATTCATCAATTTACTATAGCTAGTATCTTACAATATATTTTTATATTAGTTTATTGTATATATAGTTATTGGTTTAGTTTTATTATCAAATAAAAGCTATTAATTTATTTTTTATATTTATAGCTATCAGATTACTTTTACTCTAGACAAACAAAATGTGACATATATAGATATTCATTTCCTTTCGATAGTGTTAATTTTTTCCCCTAAGTATAATTTCTGAGTCCACCACTACACAATGTTATAAGATTTATTTTTATCTTTTAAAATATTAAACTTGAGCTAAATGCATTTATTTTCTTTCTTTTTTTGTAAAATTAAATTCAATGTAACATTAAAATATTTATTAGAATTGTTTTATTAACAAATTTATTAGAATATGTGTATAATCTACCAAGCATTAAAATGTTAAGTTTATATTTATATGTTAAAGAAAAAATAGTTAACTTGGCCTAAATACTTTTATTTTATTTTTGTAACCATTTTATTAATGTAACAACAAGATATATTTACAATTGTTGAATTAACAAATTAATCATAACATGTATATGACCCATCATGCATGATAATAACAATAAAATTTATTTCTAATTGACAATTCATAGATGCCAAACCTTGGAATGGAAATATACTAACCATCCAGTTATTTCTATTCTCATACTCATTCCCACTAATTTTGTTCCCATTCCCAACGATTCTCATACCCACTTCCCAAGCATGTCCGTAGAGTTTCTTAACCTCCTCATCTCTCTTGTTTTCTAGTATTGAACTTTATCAACTTTTTTACTCACATCAAAGGTTATTAACTATTACTTTATAAAATTCATGGAATCTTAATTAATGACCATTTCAAAGGTTTTAATAAAAATTTCAGTAGTTTTTATAACTATTTGAAGAATTCCTATAATTTTCAAAGGTTTTCAAACTAAGATATTTATTTATAAAATATATGGATGTTGATTTGTGGAGAATCAAATTTTATAAAGTTTGAAACGAGAATTGTAATTTTTTTCACTTTTTATTTATAGAATATTAAAGTTTAAAAGTAAAAAAAAAAGTTTACACTTATAAGCTTTTAATTGGATGACAAGAATTAGTGGACCCGACAATTAGATTACTTATGAGTTCCTACTTTCTTGGCATAGAACCCTAAAGTTGGTTTCTTCACTTTCTCACATCCACATCACCGTATTTTAGAGTGTTTCTTTTTTTTTTTTTGGTTAAGAAACAACATTTTCTTTGATATTCATTCTCTTTAAATTTACAATACAAAGTTTCCTCAAATATTGAATACAAAAAGTTGCACTGTTGTACTTAATTGAATAGTTGTAATTTTCCTATAAAGAAAAATTGTTGAAGCATGGGGAGAGAAATATATAGCATGGAAGAAACTTTTGTTGATTGAATTCAAAAAGAATTAGAAGACAAAATAAAATGGACTTGTCAAAAATAATTAGATTATTTTCCACACGAAGATATTGAGTTGATAAACAATTTTATATACATTGTCAATTCGTTCTCAACAATTTTCTTTTAAATGAATGGATGAAAAACTAATTATTTTATTTTTATGATAACTTTGCAATCCAATCCATTAAAAAATACCTTACTATAGTTGAAAATTAATTTATAATCATCAATGAAATAAATTTATGTTAATCAAAATATAATATAAATTTTTCCATTACCAATGTATTCTACTATTTATATATTCATTTATCAATTTAGTTCCATGAAAAATTTGTAATTAATCAGAAGTTGAATATAAGGTCTACAAAATCTTGATCAATGATAAAAAAATGTTTTTACACCTTTGTGAGCCTTGATTTTTGAACCAATATCCTAAGTTGATTCGGGTTGATTAGGATCTGATCGGGTTCTAGGTCCACTTATAACTTAAGTTTAATAACTAAGTCATGAAACTATAATTATTAAATTCTAAGTTAGCTCACTGGAGCATATAAGAGTCGCCACCTAATTTTGACCTACAGTAAATTAGGAAAGAAGAGTTCGGGTTTGGGGGCTTGGTATTCGACTTTTCTGGGTTCAATTTACTTTCACTACCCTTCTAAGTTGTTTTTCTTCTACTTATGTCAATTACAGTTTATTACGAGATCGGTTTAACCTAAGTGCGCATGTTTCTGATTTTTTTGGTATTTTTGACATTTTTTACTGAAAACTAAAGTGAAAACTGAAATAGCCTAAACTAGGGTTTCGGAGGCTGAATTAGGTCAAATTTTAGTTCCGTCCATGGCCACGGACTTAATCTCCGAACCCACGCACCCTAGTTAACCTAAATAGTCATAAAAGTTGAAAGAATGGGAAAACAAAATTTTGAAAAGGCCGGTCACGGACATGGTGTATGTGGGCCCGATCATGCTTTGCAAAAACCTTAATTTTGAAAAATTAAAAATTCCGCCACCATCCGAGAGCGTTCGTGCTTACGGTCAGGGCGTTCGGGACCCCTGGCGTGGTGTCTGTGGGTGCGGACCGCCCTCAAACGGCGGCATTTGGGCTGTTCCCGGTGGTGTTTTTGGTTCAAATTGTATGAACACGTAGCCTACGACATTTTAAACAGGTTAGTGTTCGAAAGAATTCAATTTGACTACGAATTAAAGCCACAACTTAATGAACAAGTAATAGGGCAGAAACGAAAACGAATAACAACTCAGTAGCCGAAAAAGGTCGGTTCAAACCCAAATTTTGATAGAAAGCTATTAAAGTCGTGGGAAGTTAGAAAAGCAGAATTCTAACATGTTTAGCTTCAAATTCGAGATGATTCTTCACGTCGGAATTCTTTAGAGGCCTAGTTGATGTCGGTTCCGGATTGAGTTCAACCGCGCTTCTGACTACTGATGATTGAGGGTGTTCTTCACGTTTTGGTGGTGGTTTGATGATTGTTGATGTGGTGGGAGTTGAAAAACGTGTTTAGATGATGATTTTGGAAGTTTTTTTATACGATTTCGGTGTTCGGGTGTTGAAAAATGTGAGGGAGTTGTGACGGATAGGTTGTTGAGAGTTCTAGGGTTCTTGAGACGTGTCCCTTATCAAGATATAAGGTCCCTTATATAGGCATCACTAAAGTAGTAACTCGGTAAAAACCGAAGTTTACTGGGGTTTTGGTTAGGTGACTTCCTAAGGGAATCTGGTTATGAAATTTTATCCACATGTATAAGAAGATATTTTTGATTTTTATAAAGAGAAATTAAAATTTTTGGATAATGAAATATTTTTAAATTCAATTTCTTGTCAGATTAGTTCAGAATTTACTAGGAAATTAATGGAAATCCAGAAATTCAAAATTCTATAGCCATTATGCTCTAAATGTCATCCTTTATCATGTGTTAAAATTTCAAAGCCTTTCAAGTTAATTTGAGTTGTTTTTAGAGGAGAGAGAAAGTTTACGTAATAGCTTAGGAGCCTTGCAAATTAGGAAAATACCCCTTGTGATGACCAAGCTGTCACCTATAACTCGAAACATGCTGATCAAACCGGGATTCTATATCTCTTGACCAAACCACCCTTTTAGCACCTGTGCCTTAAGAGACTATCTTCCGAGGGATTAAAATTTTTGGTATAACAACCTTATCACTAGACAATTTATGACAAAGTTGAGGACCTAATATTTACAACTACCTTCGAGTCGCTCACTCTGGTGGATTGAGCCTTCTTAAAGGAGCTATCGATCAACTATGTGGTCAAAAAGTTTGAACATCTGGATGACCGGTTTCAATTTGATATGTTATGTGCAGGTGGTGAGAAATTGTGTGCACCTTCGAGAGAAATTTCATGCACCTTCGAGAAAAGGTATGCAATGCCCGGCGGCAACCTGAGTATGTCTTCGATTGGCTTGCCGAGGCTGATATGGATAAGATCACGCTTCACAGTGCCAGGAGCCAACTATTGAATGTCGTGTGACCACATTTCTATAGGGACTTTGAACGCTAGTGTTCTGGTTTCTTTCTTAGGCTTGATCTGGGGACTTTGAACGAGCGATACGTTTTTTGAACACTTGTTGAGTTTTGGTGACGAGACCCTGGCATCCCACTGGTTTACGAGTGGATTCTCAAAGGAGAGAAGTCAAACTAGTTGTATTAAAAGCGTTCAAGCCGGGTAACATGGGTTACTTAGGAAATATTCAAGGACACGGAAAATTACCTAGATACGCTTGAAACCTGTAAAGACTATCTAAAAATGCTCAAATACAATTGAAAATTGTCTATGAATTATTAAAGATAATCGAAGATTATAACACTTTTTGAGTCATTTGGGTTTAGCCCAAACTCGTGTGTCATTGCTCCGTTTGTTGCACCTTTTGGCACGTGAGTCGGTACTCACAACTTTGACAGGGGATACTCAGAAGAGCGATGACTCCCTTTATTTCCTTAGGTGACGGTCTTCGAAGTTAGAGTCATTGTTCGACTGAGGTTTCTTCCCTCTCTCGCCCTTTCTAGACAAAGTGTTCATGCAATATATGTATCGGTTCAAATCACCCCGACAAGACACTTGGTCCGACTCTTTTTGGAGCTCACTACAATCCTCCGTATTATGGACAACAAGGTCATGAATTCACAATATGTTTTTAGTATTGGCTTTGGGTTGAGAGTATGTAACCATCCTTGATCTTTGGTTAAGTGCAATTCCAGTGTGGATTCCCTTGTTTCATATTTTCTAATAAGATTTTGAAAAGTGTGGTTGGGAATGTAAATAATTAGCAAAGGTCATGCCAATATCTCGCGAGAATTTAAAGTATTTAGCATCTTTTAATCTGAACGAATAAATGTTTTCCCAAATAGTTTTAACACTCATGGGAGAGTGTGGTGGTAACACCAAAAGTTTTATGATTTTTGTTGCTTAGTAACAAGAATTATGGATAAAATGAAGGAAGAAATGGGGGTGTTACAAATCTAGTCCACAGAGCTTTAACAGTGGTTCTTAGTATAGTTGAGAGAATACAAGAGAGAAGAGATAGAATCAATGTATGTGTCTGAAAAAATGAGGCATTGATTGCTATTTATAGAGAAGGAGATAGATGAGCCGGCTTGCTGCTCATTTGCTGGTCGGGTTGGAGATGTGGGCTACCTTCACGTGGAGTAGGGCTGATGTCACTCGGGATGACCTTGTTAGAATGAAGCTTTCTTCCCTTGCTTGGCTGCTTGTTAACCAAGAAAAGGACACATCATTCTTAGGGTATTTAATGATGTGTCGAAAAGATGTGCGAGTGTTGATGACAGACTTTCCAACGAGACTAATGGGATGGGGTGTCAGCGTCGCACGTTCTAGGTATTGAGGACTCTACGTAGTATAGTGAGGGACATTACAGTAGGGAGCTGGTCGGGGTTTCTGCTAGGGAAACTCAGCTGGTTTTGACCGCAAGTCTCAGGTTCAGCCTTTGCTCTAGGACCGGGGCTTCCATCGGGGAAACCCGACTTCCTGGGCTCGGAGCTTGGTGGTCAACTATCTTAGTTCCGGGTTGTTCCTCATCATGTGTGGTTCATGTTTAGAAATACAAAGGTGTGATTAGTTTCTCTTAATGATTGATTATGTGAAGTTAATTACACCATACCAATAAGTACATTTGGTGTTAGACGTATTGTTTATACTAGAGAAGTACTGTCAATATGCTCTCTCTAATGGAAGGAATCTTTAAAAAAAATCACACACGGAAAAATCCCTAAAAGATGTTATCATAAAAAATAAATGTTTAAAAGAACTGAGTTCATTTGAAGTTAGATGTATTGTTTATACTAAAGAAGTATTGTCCATATGCTCTCCCAAGTTGATCTTATGGTGTTTTGGAAACTTTGGTATTACCTGTTGAGAAGGATTTGTTGATGAGGTTTTATTTGGATCAAGTGTTGATGATTGTTAGAGGGTAATATGCAGATTTCAGGTAATCCGTGGATTTGTTTCATGTTAACTTTTTTTGTGGTATGATTATCGGTGGTTTAGATTTTGTAATTAGCATCAATACGTAAGACATAAGGGTTTATGTGGTTTGATCTTGAATGATCTAGTTCAAGGGGAGTTGATGAAGGTTTTTAGTAGAATTGGGAGAGTCAAATGAGAAGAGATAATGAGTACTCTTGTGTTGTTGTAATAAATGAGACATTGATTGCTATTTGTAGGGAAAAGGCAGGTTGGTTTGCTCACTCTCCTAGATTGCTTCATGTCTTCTGGTTTGATTTGATGATGAGGGCCACAACCACGTGGAGTAGGGTTGACGTCATCTGGGATGGGCCTGTAAAGGAGGAAGCTTCATCGCCTTGCTTGGTTGCCCCTTAATCTTCGGTCGGTGATTGGCGTTGTCGAGAGATGGTGGAGATAGAGAGGGGATTTGATTCTGAAAAAGGTGAGGCACTGAGGCAAGAGGCATCCCTGCTGGTCTAAAGGGGGATTCAATTCTGAATTATCGTATCGTCAGTTTAGATTGACGGTGGAGTCTCCACGCCACTGGGGTGGCGCTCTCTCCTTGATCGTACATTATGGGATCAGCTCGAGCCGGCTAACATTGATTATTCTGCAATGTGGTCGGGTTGGAGAGGGGGAGGTAGAGGTTGCCTAGTTCATCACCCAAGGGCGGGTTGATGTCAATTGGCATGGACCAACACATCATCTTGAGGCTCCCAGGGGCCGGAGCTGGGTGAACTCCTGATTAGGGGTTTGCGAAGAGGCGGTGGATGTAGATAATGGGCATTCTAACAGAGTCTTACTCTTTCTCTTCTTCGAGCTAGCTTGACCGAGCACGTTAGCTACGAAGGTGATGGTTGGGATGTCGACCTCCTCTTCGTTTGTGGTGTCTAATGGGTCCAAGAATGACTTCCAGGTTGCTGGTTAGGAGAAGCTGATTCTTGTTCGGTGAGTGGTGGTAGCGGCGTCGACGTGCATCTTCGAGTAGTTGCTAAGTGTGAATAGCCTCTTGTGGAGCTTTTGAAGTTGAGCGGACGTGACCACAAACCAGTGGTGTCTTTAGTTGCTATACTTTGTCGGCTAGCTTGATGGAGTCAGAAGAGCGAGGACTCCTTCCATGGATAGGATCCGTGCAACATGTAGTCCCCTTTCTTTTGTATAAATTCATAGTTTTCCGGATCTTTCTTACTTGTAGGTAGAGCTGATCAAACCCATCCCGGCCCGGTGACCCGATCCGGCCCGACCCAAGAAAAAGCCTGAAAAATTGGGTTTGAAAAAAATTCGGGCAGGCTTGGACAAAAAAACTAGACCTGAATTAAAAACCGGCCCGGGCTCTGGCAAAATTTTGGGCCCGAAACAAAGCCCATCCCGGCCCGGTTTTAAATATATATACTATTTAAAAATATACATATATATATATATATTAGCTTTTATTTAGAATTTATTAATTGTTTAATATTTTATGTTGAATTTTCTTTTCTTTTTTTAACTTTTATTTAGATCTTTATTATTTATTCAAATTTTATTAATTATTTATAAAAAAAATGAAAAAACCGGGCCAAACTGGCCGGGTAGCGATAGAGCCATGAAAAAACGGGGCCTAGCCCGGCCCGAAAAATAAAAGATCAGGCCTAGACATTAGCAACAGGCCCGATGGGCCTAAAATTATTTCAAGGAACGACTCGAACCCAGGCCGCCCACCCATTTGATCAGCTCTACTTGTAGGCCAATCGGATTGTAAGTTATGTAAACATTTATCATTAATGAAATGTGAGAGGTTACCTCCTTTATGGGGTTGTTGTTTGTTCTGATGAAAAAATTATTCTTGTTGCACTTGTTTGTGTTGCTCAATAAGGAGGTGTCGCGCCGGTTTTGCATGCGGGGAGGAAAGCTGGTTCTGTCATTTCTGACCTTTAATTTGAGTACGGGGGAGAAAAGTGGTTTCTTCACATCCTGGTTTTGCGTACGCTTTTGCTAGCTAGGCGTTTGAGCCGTTGTGTAGCGGGGAAGAGAAATCATGTTTGTTCCTTTTTCATTGGGTGTATCGTAGTGCCTTTGATCCGGCCAGATAGTGGGTGGCGTTGTCCAGGGACTTAGTTTCTTAAGGAAGTACACCATTGAGTTGGTGAGCGATATGAGTACTCCCTTCAGAAAGCGTGGCTCCCTGGCCAGCCAAAAAGTACGGATGCTTTGTCTAGGGAGTTGGTTTTTTAAGGATAGCACATTCTAATCCTTAGCTCCGCTAATCGGAAAGAGTACTGATCCTTTCAGGAAGTGTGGCTCCCTAGCTAGCCGAATAGTGCTAGAGCTATGATCGGGGACTTGGTTTGTAGGGAAACACTCTAGGTCCATGTTGTGGGCCTCCCATTAGGGGTATTTTCCCTTCTAAAAGTGTGGTTTCCTAGCCAACTGGATGACATATTAGTTCTAACCTGGGGGACTTTGAGCGTGCATTTAACACTTAAAGTGTAATAGTACAATACCCGGGCGTCTCGCAGGTTCGTGTTAAAGTTCCCAAGGGGCAAGAGGTCAAGTTGAGAGATAAAATTTTGAGACCGAGTTGAGAGATCAACTTTTGAGACCAAGTCAAAAGACTAAGCTCAAAGATAAACTATGAGACCGAGTTGAGAAATCAACTTTGATTTTATTAATGGCATTCAAGCCGAATAGCAAAATCGTAATACAAATGTTCAAAGAGTAAGATTACCTAAGGGTAGAACTTCTTGAGTCGTTCAACATGCCAAGAGTTCGAGATGACCTCGCCCTCATGGTCAAGGAGTTGGTACAAAGTGGGATCAGTTCGCTTAAGGATGATGTACGAGCCGTCCCATATAGGTTGTAGTTTGAAAGAACTTGTCGACCGTTCACAAGACTAAGTCCCCTTGTGCAAAATCCTTGGGCTTAACCTTCTTGTTGTAGTACCGGGCCACTTGTTGTTTGTCGTGTTGTAACCGTATGGGCGCGATGTCCCGTGTTTCATCTATGAGGTCAAGTTCGGCCCGGATTGGGTCGTCGTTACTTTGTTCATCAATTTTTTTTACCCGTCTGCTGGCGACCATGACTTCGTGGAATGACAGCTTCAGTGCCGCACACCATCCTAAAGGGAGTTTCCTCATTTGGCTTTCGTTTGGTGGTAAGGTAAGACCGCAACACTTGGGGGGAGGGGGGAGGAGCTCTGCCCATACGGTTTTACTTCTTGAGATCCACTTCTTTAGGTCTTACATGAGCTGACCGTTCGTGTTCTACCTGGTTGTTTGCTTGCGGGTATGCGACGAAGGTGAACCTGGGGTCAATGGTGTGAGTTCCACAAAATTCGATAAATAACTTACAGTTGAATTACAAGCTGTTGTCGGTGACAATGATCCGGGGTACTCCAAATCGGCACAACATGTTTTTCCACACAAAGATCTCGATATGTTTTGACGTTATGGTGCGGAGTGGGGCAGTTGCAACAACTACAAGCCGTTATCCTCCTAAGAAGGTGGTTGGTAAAGGACCAACTATGAAAATTCCCCATTTTGCGAATGAGCATAGGCTGGGGATAGGTTACAGCTATGCGGGTAAGGCGTTTATCCTTCTAGCGTGGACCTGGCAAGCGGTACATGCTTGCACGTGGCACTCGTAGTCTCAAATGAAGGGCGACCAGAAGTAAGCGGTGTGGGTGATCTTCTTGGCTAGAGCCTAGGGCCCCAAGTGGTTTATGCAAACTCTTGAGTCGATTTCCTCGATTATGTGGGTGCCTATTTGGGGAGCACACATCGGGTAGCCAGTTCGAAGAAGCTTCTCTTATGGAGCTCACCCTGTAGCAGGAAAAAGTTGCTAGCCCGACTCTTGACCTTTTTTGCCTCGGCTTTTTCTTCTAGGAGTTCGTCATCGATGAGATAATCCATGATTGGGATCATCTAGCTGCTATGTCTATTGGTCCCTAATGTCTGGTGTGAATATACTTGGGAATCTTTTTACTTTAACTAGAACCTGGCTAGTCACGCCCCTACTTGAGATGGCTAACTTGGAAAGGGTGTCGACCTCCAGGTTGTCCCCTCGGGAACATAGTTTATCTGGAAGGAGTGGAGCAAGTTCTTTAGTGCCATGTCCTACGCTAGGTATTCTTGGATCTCCACGTCTTTTGCTTTGAAACTGTTAGATAACTGCTCGGTGATAAGCTTGGAATCGCTAAAAACCCGAACGTGGTTGGCATTAAGAGTGAGGCATAGCTTTAAGCCGGTGATGAGGGCTTTGTACTCGGCTTCATTATTGGTATCCATAGTGATTTTATCAGGATGTCAACGCCACATCTGACTCTTTGGCTAGAGTTGTCTATGTATAGTGAGTATGTCGAGGTGGATGGCTCCAAGGAGGATGAGGCGGTCTTGAAGTACTTCTTTGTCAGGAAGTCCATGAGGGTATGACCTTTGTGAAAACGTGCCTAAGCAAACAACATAAAGCATAATCATTTTGATTATGGTTCATGATTCCTCAAAACAAACACCCCTTAAATTTGAAGAAGTGGCTTAGTAAGGGCTCCATTGTAATCACATTAGCTTTATTATGGAATTTTGTTACGACAATAGTTTATCTAAAAAAAACTACAAGCTATTTATATCAATTATCTGAAAAGGATAAATCTAATCCAACTTTAAAGTGTAAAGTAAATGAAATTGAAGTAAATTTCATATAATCATAAAAGTGAATATAGCTCGTCCAAAAAACAAGTCCTTCATATGGGAGGTGAGTTATGGTTCACATTTGGCTTTCGATTATGCTCTAGGCAAGGCATTCTCCCCTCACCTACTAAAGTAATCAACAATCTTTTGTTGGATTCTATTGCTTTGACTTGCAATGGGTTGGTTGACCCTATTTAGAACAATTAGTTTGGTGCATTTAATCTCGTTAAACCCTTTATCTATCTAATAAATAAAGTTTTTTTAAACAGCCTACTGTATTTCATTAGCCTAACAAGGTACATAGAAGATGGAGATCAAATCATTTATGCCTACACACCTTGACACTAGACATTATCAAAAAGAGTTCTACTGCTATGCACAACCTTGTCCCAAAGGAATATTGCATAAACAACTTAAAGAGGATTTGCCAATGACATGGGTTGTCCATAGAAGTTTGACAAGCTTCTGCATACCTTTTTCAAGGTCTAAGACATTCAAACCTTTGGTTGCACCACATTGCAAAATCCAACCAGTTGGCCAATAAAAGTCTACAAAAGAGCTGGTTCCGAGAATATCTACAAAATAACTACTATTAAGCCATGCACGAAAGGCCGAATATGTACCATCATTGAGAAACAAAAACAACCTGGAACATATAAAGGAAGACAAAGCCATAACCGAATAAACAAAAAGGGACATTAAAACAATAAAAAAGAATTCACAAACTGCTAATTGCATGAGTATTGCCCCTCTTCATGCAATTAGGAACCTTAATCCTTATTCCTTTGGGCGACTCTGAGGCCACCCCAGAGCTGCCTTCATATCAAACCCGTTGTAACCTGTTCTTCCACCCACCAACTCAGAAGAGTTAGAGTTAAGAGATAACGTAACCCTTTTGCCCTTAAGATCAACCTCGTGAACTCTTAACTCCCAAAGTTGAGTCCTCGATGCATCCAACAAAAGATGATTATGCTTCCTCAAATCCTGGGATGATTCAGGTTGGTCAATACAAATGGCTTCAAAAAGAGATGCAGAGTCACAATCTAATACCACTGGGATCTCAATTTGATTAAAAGTATCACTATCAAGGAGATCCGACACTACTATACTCATAAGAGACCAAGATTCGGGGCTCACATTAAGCTCCCAATGTCTTGTTTGAGCAAGAAAAATCTCAGAACTAAGCCATATGCCATAGGAAGCATCATCTTCTTCAGGGAAATCATAAAAGGGCATGATTCGCTGGCGTGCAGAAATAAACCGCACTTTGAGCAAATTAAAGGCATATTATCATAAGTAATAGTAAAAACTTAATTCTTCCCACTAAGAGAGACTGGGAGAGAACACCGAACCGGGACTTGAATATTCACAAGAACCTTGATACACATGTACTTGTAACCGGAGCAAGTTGCATCTTCCATGACACCAACAAAACGCCCTAGCTTCACAGCCATCTTCACTGCAAACTTGGTGTTGTAGTACGCTCTAAGGATGTCATAGATATAGATCCAAAATGGAACCCATTTGAACTCGAGCTCCTCTAGAGCTTTACCCGGTTTTAAGCTTTGGATGGCAAACAGGGCATTGTTGACAACCCAAGGTCCCCTAATAAGGACCACATGCAGGGCCACCCGCTGTTCAAATTCAATAATGAAGAGATATGGACCAACCTTACAAAATCTAAAACACAAAAAATACTCCAACTTTGTTGAAGAGTGACAACTAGGGAGCTAGAACTAATTGTGTGATATGAGAATAACTTCCACATAAGACATCGATCATAAGCTACCAAGGTCCCGTAGACCTCAAAACCCACATAATGGATTGAGCCCCTAAAGAAACTTTGAACACAAGTCTTGTAATCCCTAGTTAAAGGAAAGAATATAGCCAAAGAGATAGAGAATAAGCAACTAGAAAACTCAAGAAGCAAAAAGGATAAAGGGTACTCGCTAGACTATAACGATTGAACTCATATAAAAGATTTGGACTTGATTTTATTATTAAGAATATAGAAGACACACAAGATGTTGGTAGTTTTGAGATAGATGTCGGGTAGAGCCATGTAAGAATGTATGAAACAAAGAACGTGATGAGGTAGCCTAGTGGTCAGTTCTTCATTGATTCGTTCGAAAAACTGATAATCAAGGAAGATGAAAAGTTGAAGGAAACCGAAGAAGATAGTGGAGCAGTTAAGAAGGTGAAAGGGTAGTAAAAGAAATCGAGGGAGATAGAGAGTTAACCCTACTCCCAAAAGCAGTACCTAACCATAATTATACCCATTTTTCAAACCTCAAGAACGCAAACCAAGAAATAAAATTTGGAGCAGAGGCAATCCAGTCACGAAACTTCAGAAAAGGAGGAATATGAAAGGATACAACCTAACTGTGAAAATTGTCCTGTCTAAGGGAGAATAGTTGAGTAGGTGGTAGTTAGGTTGGAAAGTATTACCTAATAAATTTAGTTTAATTCATGAAAAAGGTACCTATGTACCTATGTTTTTGTCTACCTTTTCCCGAACTCTATTGCCTTCATTTGAATGGGAGGAAATGACGTTGGATACAACATCTAATAAAAGTATTGGTAAGTCATCATTTACAAGTGCTATTAGTTTTCTGTTGAAATCAAGATTCTTGGAGATCAAGTATAAAACTGATTTACCTCGTGGTTGTATCTCATAGTTCGTGGAAGTCATTTTTTTTATTCCGATTCATCAATCTTGATACGGAACAACCAATTCATGTTTCCGTCTCCAATCTTCGTTAGTGATTTGGTACGATTGAAATTCTATGAAAATCAGTTGTTTTCTTTCCCTTTTCTCATATCGGTTCGTCGCCTCTCGTTCTTCGCTACTAATCCTTCATAGGAGTACCATTGATCAAATTATTTAGGTTTGGATTGGCAAATGATGAACCACAATTCCCAAGAACCCAATATCTTATATTTGTAGTTTTTTATTCTTCTTTACTTTTTATTTAGTAAAAAGATATATGTTGTCCATGATATTTAGGCTAATATTAGCGCATCCCCATGTGGCTCAGGAATATTAAACCCAACCTGTAAATTTAAGTACTCGATCTCTCTATTGTAAGTCAAATTGAAATCTTAATTTCCTTTTATTCCCATGTATATGTTGCTCTGATTATTTGGTTAACTTTTATCCTTTGTTTATAAGATCTCCCTAATCACCTATATTGCCATCAAATTTTCCCGGATGAACAAGTGGGACAAATATAAGTAGACTTCACCGTGTTTATATATGATCTAGAGCTGATCAAATGGGCGGGCGGGCGGGTTCGGGCCGGGCCGACATTGAATTTTAGGCCTGAATGGGCCTACATTTTTGTCGAAGCCCGTTTTGAATTTTTTCGGGCCGGGCTAGGCCCAGCTTATTTTAATCTTTGCCATTGCCCGGCCCACCCGGCCCGGTTTTATAATTTTTTTACAATATTGTTAGTTTTTTGAAAAATATATAGACTATATAATATTAATATATATTAAATATAATATGAATATATGTTGTATGTAATATAATAGATATATATAATTTAAATAAGTAGTACAAGGTATTATATAAAATTAATTTAAATATATACTTCTTCCCATTCTCAATACTTGATTTTCTAACTCTAGGCATAAGAATTAAAGAGGAAAATTTTAGACTATTTTACCCTTATTTTTTGCATTGAGAATTGAATAAATTTGAAAATTAGAGTTGTAAAATAAAATATGAGAGGGTAGAATTGGAAAGAAGATCACAAAAAAACTAAAGCATCTTCTATTTTGAAAATAGTGAAAGGATCCAACAAATCATATACTGAAAATAAAGAGAAATATTATATTATATTATATTTAGAAATATATATAATAATAATAAACCGGGCCGGGCCGGGCTTAGTTACGGGCCTAAAAATTTGCTGAAACCCGGCCCAGTTTTTCATTCAGGCCTGATTTGTTGTCCATACCCGCCCGAAAATTTTTCTGGACGGGCTTTATTTTCGGGCCGGGCCGGGTCTATGTTGATCAGCTCGATCACATTGGGTTCGTTTGGGGACAGCTGCTGGGGGCTGCTGTTGGGTCCTGCTGCTGGAAATTGAGAAGTTGTCTGCTGATGGTTTTGTAGAAGCTGTCAGCTGCTAGTTTTGGAGTTTGGTAGAATGTCTGCTGATGGTTTTAAAAAGTAGAGACAATTGTTAGGTCCTGCTGTTGAAAATTGAGAAGTTATCAGCTGATGATTTTGCAGAAGCTGTCAGCTACTGGTTTTAGGTGTTTGGTGGAACCCCGCTGATTTTAAAAATTGAGAAGTTGTCTGCTGATGGTTTTGTAGAAGCTGTCAGCTGCTAGTTTTGGAGTTTGGTAGAATGTCTGTTGATGGTTTTAAAAAGCAGAGACAATTGTTAGGTCCTGCTGTTGAAAATTGAGAAGCTGTCAGCTGATGATTTTGCAGAAGCTGTCAGCTACTGGTTTTAGGTGTTTGGTGGAACCCTGCTGATTTTAAAAATTGAGAAGTTGTCTGCTGCTGGAAGCTGTTCCCCAAACAAGCTCATTATGATTCTTAATCTCGTGTAAAGAGCATGGAGGCACGGAGTTATCTTCAAAAAGGTTCTTCATAACACGTAATCTAGCTATTTATTATTCAATAATTGGGTACATATTATGAAATTATGTCTCTCAGCACTCCCTTACTCTCATGTAAACACAATACGGGGTGGTAGGGTGAGCATTCGGTTATTCGATTCTACTGAAAATCGAATTAGGAACAAAATTTTAGTTTTATGTGTTAGTTGTAACTGAATTTTGGACTGAGAACCAAAATAACTGAAAACCGAAGAACTAAAATATTATTAATGTCGAAACCGAGAATCAACCAAAAAACCTAAATTTCATTAATTCAGCTTTTGGTCAGAATCGAATTATAAAAAGAATTTGAATTTTTGTACATAACTGAATCAACCAAACTGTAATATTTTTCTAGAATATACTACTTTCCCTCTTGTTAATATCTCCTAAGTGGTGTCCATGATCAAAATAAAAGTCATCAAATTATCAAAATATCAAATTAGGAATTTTGGATATCATATTATTCATCGGCTACTCGCTATTGTTTTTTTTGTTCGTCATTAAGCAATAAAAGTTATTTGGTTATTTGGGTAAACTAAATAACTCAATTTTGGAATCGAACCAAAATATATTTCAATTTTACCTGAATAACTAAAAAACAAAATTTTCATAAACAATTTAAATTTTTGGTTAAAAAAACCAAAATAATTTTGGTTCTCGGTTATAAGCTGAACCAAATGCTCACCCCTAGTCTGTGGGTGCATCAAGTAGAAATTAGTCTTTAGAGCATTTTTTCTCTCATGTAAAAACAAGATTAGGTGGCTACATTGTGACTCTTAGGGGACGTTTGTTTTAGGTGGGGGAAATAGAATGAGAGGGGAATGAAAAAGAATTCTCTTTGATTTTCCTAGCTATTTGTTTGTGCAGGGGAAATGAAAATAATAACCATTCAAAGGTTGTTGATCAATGGTTAACAACCGCCGGCTGACCATCAATTTCTGGTACATTTTACCAATCACTGGTCCATGGTTGTTAATCATCAGTCAATGACCCTATGTCACCGGGGATAGGAAAACTCATTCCCTATTTGGGGGGGGAATCAAGTTAGAGGGGTTTAGGGTAATCTCATTCCCTTCCCTTATCTAAAAATAAGAAGAACTAGCTAAACAAAAAGTGGAAAACTGAATCATTCTGATTCTCTTTCTTGATTGCCCTAAAACAATCGTCCCCTTAGTTTATGGAGCGCCAACATCATTGAACGGGGCGACTGAAGAGTTTATGTAAGTCACATGTTACTATCTTGTTTCTCATGGCCGTGGTGAAGATCCTTTGCATTAAAAAAACTAGAATCCTTGTCACAAGACTCTAGGTCATTTAGTACAAGGCAAACAAAATAATAATAAACAATTTATTAAAAATAATTAATGAACTAATTCAGATATGAATCACACTACTTTTTGTTGATAATTTGGTTCTTTGTTAAATGAAACTGGAGTACAATATGTGTAATTTTTCCAATAAATGGGACCTCTCCTAACACCTTATTCCCTCATTAAACTTTTCCTGAACAAAACTCCGTGAAAAGAATCCCAATAAATAAAAAGAAACAAAATAGTTACATTACAAACCCTGTAAAATGAATCACACTACTTTTGATAATGTATTCAGGAAAAAACCATTTAAACCCTGATATATGCTATTAGTGAGAGTATTTGGGGTAGGGGTGTCAATGAGTTCGTTGGAGCGTCACTCGCACCCATCACTCATTTCATCCGCTTTGCCCGAACCCGCCCCTCATCCGTTAACCATCACCTGTCACCTGATCCACCTGTCACCCGCGGATGAACCATGTGGGTCGGGTGATAGACGGGTGAATTTGTTTTTGTTTTTCTGTAATTTTTAGAAAATATTAGGGTTTGATTGTAAATTTATACTAAATTCTTGGGATTAAAGTGTAATTTATTTAAAATTGCATGGGTTTGATTATAATTCTTAGTAAAATTCAAGGTGTCTTATCCTAATTTTTGAAAAATATTTTGGTCAAACTGTAAGCAGGTGATGGGTCGGATGAGAACCGGGTGATAGGTCAGGTGATGGATGAAAAATTCCTCACCCGCATCCGACCCGGCCCATCACCCGTTTAATCCGTCACTCATTTATCACTCATTTATTTGGGGTTTTCACCATTTATATGGATGGGGGTAGTCAAGTCATATTGCCACCCCTAATTTGCCCAATACTTAATTATTCCAAGGAAGAGCATACAAATGAGAGTAACTCATTTCAAAAGGGGGCAACTCATTCATGATTTGGACTTGTTTGTTTTTCTTGTTTTGTTTCTTGCTTTAGGGTTTTTCCTCTCTCTTTCTCTCTCTCTTTCATTCCTCTACAAATACCACAACCTCCCTTAAGCAATTCCCAGTCAAAAAGCGTACGATCATTGGCGTTCCTAGTTTATTCCTGACCTTTGGAGAGTATTATATGATCACCTCATCTGAACCTTGCTTTCTTCTAAGTTCCTAGTCTACTTTGATCTTTAACAAAGTAAGTGATAATTGTTGTAAATGTATATTTACTTAGGGTTTTGAGGTAAATGCACCAGTATAGATCTTTCCATGATTTTCTCAACAACCAGCGTGCCTACCTTGGTAAAAGAATCTTAACAAATTTTTATACCCGGTACAAGCCTATGGGGGAATTATATCCAAAACGTACCAACATAATGAGCGATATTTTCAATTCTATCCTAGCCGATACTTAAGGATCTTTATTTGTACCTCACATTAGTTTTAGATACAGTTTGTTTGTATTTATTTTAAGATTTGGTTAGACATTCAATTGGAATAAATGTATAGAGAAAACAATAAAAAAATGTGAGACTTTTCACCACAAAAAGAAAGAGCTTTGAGGGAGAAAATTTTGTTTATTAACATCAATGTGTAGTCTAGTGTTAGACGTGTGAGTGATTATTCAAAGTTGTTTGAACATATCAGGTGAGAAGTTTTCAAGTTATCAATGAAGATTAATAGTGGAGTTTTTCTTTTAAATTCATTGTGTGTCATTCCTCTTCTTTGTTAGTCTTGTACTGAATCTTTCGATTCTTCACACCACGAACTTACAAGTGGTGTCAAAACAGGTTTACTAAATATAGAGGTTAAAACTTCTGGGTAGATCATGAAAGATGAGTTCGTATATTGTTGAGCAAAATAGTGTTGAAACTATCTTACTAACTATGGGCAGTGAACCCAGTCGTTGTAGCTCAACAAGGTCGTATCCACAGGGACTTCGTAATTATCTAGCTAATTACAAAAGTGCATAAATGTAAATTAGGGGTTTTGGGTTTTTGGGTTGTAACTGGAGAAATAAAGGAAAGCAATAAACACTAAACTATCTAATCTTGGATAGGTGTAGCCCGGGATAGATATTTGCACCCGTCCTCCCCTTACTACCAATTGTCGAACCTCGAACTCATAGCCAAACAACGGAACACTTAATTAATTAGCAACCTAATCAAGGCCTACTAATCCTAACCAATTTAACCGAAACTTCTCAATCGCACGCTCCGGGTAAATCGACAGCTCTGAGCTCAAGTTCCACTAAAGTTGCAATGTAGTATAAATCTCAAAATCATCGAAATTAGAGAACACCGTTTTAGTTTCTAACAGTCTAGGTTTCTATCTCAGAATATCATTTTGATAGAATCCCACAATAATGCTAAACTAATCAGTAGGTCAAACCAACCAATTTAATACATAATTGACAATTTGGGTAAAACCCTAAACTAATCCTCAAATCATGAGCAACAAGTTTAAGAATCTAAATACCCAAATATCATCTTCATTAAGCTCAAAGACTAAAATAAAGCATAAAAATAAGTTTCAAGATTCAACAATGGAGGTTTAGGGATTTTGGGGCAAAATCCCCATCCCAAGCTACAAGGAAACTACACAGCCATTAAAGCACAAAAGAGAGAGAAGGGAGAAGAAATAGCCATGGGAGGTTGAGGAAGAGCTTCAATGGAGGTGAGCCTTCTCCTCCTTCTTCTCTTCTTCTTCTTCCTTTCCTTTCTTCTTCTCTTCCCTCTTTTCTCTTCTTTTCCCGTCGTTTTTGTGTTCTGTGTGGCTTCCCCCTCTCTCTCCCTCTTTTTTTCCTCCTTTTAAAAAGGCAGATTTGGGCAAAAATCTGCGACCGACCGACCCCACCCTGGGTCGGTCCCGTGGGTCGGTCGAGTCCAGAAGCAATTTTGGGGGCCGGAAATCGCGTTTTTAAGTCCGACCGACCCACTTGGGTCGGTCCTAGGGTCGGTCGGGTCCATAAGCACTTTCGGCTCCTGGAAACGAGCATTTCTGGGCTCCGGAATCATCCGACCGACCCACCCGGGTCGGTCATGTGGTCGGTCCTGGGCAGACTAACTTCAAAAATGCTATCTCTTCATTTTAGCTCCGATTTTGGATCCGTTTGCCCACGCATTTGTCTTTTCGTCTACTTTATTTCTAGCTATGTTGTTCCTCCTTTCAACAATAGTTGTGTAAAACACCAAACACAAAAACTAGGGAAAACTAGCTAGAGTGGATAAATGAGCATGAAAAGTGTGGATAAAACATATGAAATACACCTCTAAAACATGCTCATTTGGACACTCATCACCCCCACACTTCTTTTTGCTTGTCCTCACAGCAAAACCAAGCCCCCAGTCGTAAGGAATGCTCAAGACTAACAAATACTAACATGAATTGTAGGATAGGAGAAGAATCAAAAGTGATTAAAAC
>CM041777.1:35194646-35222251 GCA_023374045.1 Limonium bicolor
GAAGTCAATTCAAGAGGAGATTCCTTGGTGCTCGGTGAAGTTGGAATTATTGAGTCGAGGGTTTCGGACTGAGTTGAAGCAGGATTGAATATGGAGTGCAAGTTCGTAGGGACAGGAAGACGGCCGTATAACGTTTGATGGTAGGGAAATCCCCTTCAGTGCACTAAAGATGAAGAACTTGATGGAAATGTATCACATAAGACCACAGCGGGCTGGCATAGAAAGAATAGCGGATTTTATGATATCGTGGTATGCCCATAAGACAAAGCGGTAAGTTCTATTGCACAACAATTAGGCCTGCGTTATTATGTGGCATTGGGTATTGGGTGGTAAGACAGCGTTAAATTCAGACGATGAGTTGGGCAAACGTGCATCTGCTACGTTGAATGTGTGGAGGTACTAGGACATTCCATATGAGGAATGAGACTATTAGACAAAATGTGGGAGTAACATCTATTGAAGATAAGATGAGTGAATCTTGGTGCGGTGGTGTAGCCATGTGAGCTAAAAATCGAGGGAGGCACCGGTTAGATGGATTGAGTCATGAGGAGAGCAGGAAGTGGGAAAAGAGAGAGGTAGTCCCATACATACATGGGCTAGAGTGGTGTATAAGGACATGTGACTATTCAGAATAGATGCTGATCTTTTTAAAAGGGCATAATGGAGATGAAGTATTCAAATGGTGAACTGTATGATATTTTATTGATTTTTCCCCTATACTTGCTGCTTTCTAAATATCCTTTTCTTTTTTCGTGTTTATTTTGTATTTGAAGAGAAATGAGAGGAATTGTGTCTATTATTGAGAGAATAGATACATATTTATACAAGGGGTTAGAATAATCTAGAGGGGAGATAAATGAAAGAAATGGTTGGGTTTCCTGACTGTTGGAATACCCCACTACCTAGGAAACATCATAATTAAATAATCTGCCTAATAAGTGACTAATTACAAGGAAATACCAATAGATAGAATACAAACAGATTAGACACTGCATCAATATTAATGGTGACTGTTCAACACTCCCCCTCAAGCTGAATGGTGTATGTCATCCATTCCAAGCTTGGAAATCAATTGCTGAAATCGAGAGCCGTGAAGACCTTTTGTTAGCACATCTGCAATCTGTTTCTCTGAAGAGATATAACTCAAATCAACAATTCCTTGATCAAGTTTTTCTCTAATGAAATGCCGATCTATCTCAATATGCTTGGTCTTTTCATGCTGGACAGGGTTTCTAGCTATCTTGATGGCTGATTGGTTGTCGCACTTCAGCTTCATAGCTCCCTTCCACTTTATTTTTAGATCATTTAGAATAATCTGGCACCATAGTAGTTCACATAAACCCTGTGCAAGAGAGCGAAACTCAGATTCAGCTGATGATCTAGCAACAACACTCTGCTTTTTACTTCGCCATATTACTGGATTTCCTGCCAAAAATACACAGTATCCTGAGGTAGATCTTCTATCTACCACTGATCCTGCGTAGTCAGCATCTGTGAATGCTTCTAAAGTTAGTTCACTGTCCCTTTTGAATAAAATTCCTTTTCCTGGACTACCCTTAAGATAGTGAAGGATTCTGTAAGCAGCTGCGAGATGAGATTCTCTAGGATCATGCATAAACTGGCTGATTACTGAGACGGGATAAGCAATGTCCGGCCTTGTGTGGGACAGGTAGATTAATTTTCCACACAATTTTTGATATGTTTCTTTATCCACAACCGGATCATCAAGGGCCGCTCCAAGCTTATGGTTAGGATCAATGGGTGTGCGAGCTGGTTTACAACCACTCTTCCCTGTTTCCAGCAACAAGTCAATGATGTATTTTTGCTGCGAGATGAATATGCCTTTGGAAGATCGTGCAACTTCAATTCCAAGGAAATATTTCAGCTTGCCCAAGCTTTTAATTTCAAACTCTGATTCCAATCTTTTGCTCAATTGCACTCTCTCATCCATATCATTGCCTGTAACAATGATATCATCCACATATACCAAAAGTATAGTTACTCCCCCTGATGATGAATGCTTCATAAATAGGGTATGGTCACCTTGACTTTGCTTGTAACCTGCATTCTTCATCACGTTAGCAAATCTGCCAAACCATGCCCGAGGAGATTGTTTAAGGCCATAAAGAGCCTTCTTCAATTTGCACACTTTGTTTGTAGAAGGTGGAGCAAAACCTGGAGGAGTCTTCATATAGATTTCTTCTTCAAGGTCTCCATGGAGAAAGGCATTCTTCACATCAAACTGTGATAGACTCCAATCAAAATGAGCAGCAAGAGACAATAGAATACGAACTGTGTTCATTTTGCAACCGGAGCAAAAGTCTCCACATAGTCAATCCCATAGGCTTGTGTAAAACCTTTAGCCACAAGACGAGCCTTATACCTTTCTAGGCTGCCATCAGATTTATATTTTAAAGTAAAGACCCATTTGCAGTCTACTACATTCTTTCCAGCAGGTCTATCCACAATTTCCCAAGTGTGGTTCCTCTCTAGAGCACTCATCTCTTCTTTCATGGCTTCCCTCCACTCCTTATGTTGAAATGCTTCAGTTACGGTTTTGGGTATAGGAATCTCTTGGATTTTGTTGAGGAAAAGCTTGTGTGCAGGGGAAAGTTTGTGAGTGGAGGTGAATTTGGCTAATGGGTATAAGGGCTTATTGGTACACTCTCGGGTACCTTTTCTAAGGGCAATAGGAAGGTGAAGATCTGAATCAGGTGGAGGTAAGGAGGGCGAACAAGATGAAAGATCTGTTGCTACATCCTCTGCCATGTCTGGTGTTGCATCCTCGGGACCTTCCTGTAGGTTGGATTCGTGGCCATGTGTCTGGTCAGGAACGGGTGCCCTTCTGCTGTAAGTTAGAGGAAAAAATGGGAATGGTGGGGTGGATTTTTCTGTTGTTCAACTGTGTTGTGCAATGGTGTGGTAGAGGTTTCTGTTTGCTCAATGGTGGTGTTAGGATTGTTGGTCGAGTCTGGTGTTGGAGGATATTCTTGTGGTGGCAATCTTAAAGGCTGAAGTGACTCAAAGGAAGAGGATGACTCATCTCCTGTAGTAGTAGTAGGATTGCAAAAAAAGGGTTCAGGCTCATCGAAAGTGACATCAGTGGTGACATAGGTTCTTTTGGTGGTGGGATGGTAGCATTTGTATCCCTTTTGAGTTGCTGAATATCCAAGGAAGATGCATTTGAGAGCTCTAGGGTCAAGTTTCCCCCTTTGAGTGTTGTGAATATGAACAAAGGCAGTGCAACCAAACACTTTGGGTTCAAGTCCTGGAGATGGATGAAAATAAGGATGAAATTCTTTGAGGAAAGCCAAGGGACTTTTGTAGTGGATGACACGAGAAGGTAATCTATTAATTAGAAAAGTGGCTGTAAGAACAGCTTCCCCCCAATAGTGTTTGGGTGCATTGGCTTGGAATAAGAGAGCGCGGGCAACTTCAAGGATGTGACGGTTTTTCTTTCAGCTACTCCATTTTGTTGTGGGGTGTAGACACAGGATGACTCGTGAATAATCCCATGAGTTTGAAAAAAAAGTGTCAATGAGTGGTTGAAATAGTCCTTGGCGTTATCAGTTCGAAACTTTTGAATTTTTGTATTGAATTGATTGTGAATCATGGAGCAAAAGGTGGGAATGATATTGCTCACTTCAGATTTGTGTTTTAGGAGATAGACCCATGTGGTTCTAGTGCAATCATCAATGAAGGAAATGTACCACTTTGCACCAGAAATGTTTTCCAAAGGAGCAGGACCCCAAACATCACTATGAATGAGTTGAAAAGGGGATGCACTTCTTGTATTACTTAAAGGAAAGGAAACCCTAGTGTGTTTAGCTTTCATACACACTTCACAGATAAAATCAGCAACATTTTTTCCTTGGAACAACTCAGGATACATATGCTTAAGAAGGCCAAATGGTGGGTGGCCTAATCTTTGATGTAACAACCAGAGGGCTTTGTTTGTGGTAGTGGTGGATAAGGCTTGAGTTTGGTTTTCCTCTAACACCTCCAGAAAATACAGCCCGTTCCTTTCCTTAGCATGACCAATCTTCCTCCCCGAGTGTAGGTCCTGTAGAATGCACTCAGAAGGAGAGAAAATAGCATAACAATTAAGATCCTTGGTTAGCTTTGAAATGGACATTAGGTTAACAGATAAGGTAGGAGCATGTAAAACTGATTTTAGTTCCAAGTTCTTTGAAAGGTAAACAGTCCCTTGTCCGGCAGCAGGTGCATGGGAACCATTGGCTGTGATAATCTGTTTTGTGGTGGATTCATAGCTATGAAAATGGTTTTTGGAAAAAGTCATATGATCGGTGGCTCCTGAATCTAGTATCCAATTACTAGATTGGGTTTTATCTGAAGCATTACAGCACAAAGAGACCGAGTGATTACCTGAGAAAGAGAGAGAATAGTTGCTAGATGAGTTACCATGCGGCTGTTTCTCAAGGGTCTTCATAAAGGCCTTGAATTTCTCAAGATCTGCAGCACTTAACTCAGCAGTTGTTTCTGCAGTTTCCTTTGAAGATTCAGCTGCTAGGTTAGCTTGAGGACAAGTGGACTTCTGTTTCATGTCCTTGACAAACAAACAGCGATAAAGGCTGTTAATGGTGAAGAAACAGCGATGAAGGCTGTCAATCAGCAATGAAGGCTGAAAGGTTGAAGGAAACAGCGATGAAGGCTGTTAAAGATAGGATAATACTGATTTGGAAGAGATGAGAAGAAGCAGCAATGAAGGCTGCTGAACTGGACAGCAATGAAGGCTGACGGGTGAAGTAAAAAAGGTTTTTGTGTAGAGTATTAGCTCTGATACCATGAGAGAAATGAGAGGAATTGTGTGTCTATTATTGAGAGAATAGATACATATTTATACAAGGGGTTAGAATAATCTAGAGGGGAGATAAATGAAAGAAATGGTTGGGTTTCCTGACTGTTGGAATACCCCACTACCTAGGAAACATCATAATTAAATAATCTGCCTAATAAGTGACTAATTACAAGGAAATACCAATAGATAGAATACAAACAGATTAGACACTGCATCAATATTAATGGTGACTTTCAACGTATTTATACTCGTATTTTTCAGAAATTTCCACTTTATATCGATAACTTGTTTTCCTCCCCTACTTCTTCCCCATTCCTGTCACATTTCCCTTTTCCGCTCCTTTGTGTTTTCCTTTTTCTATGTTTATGGCTATGCCCCAACTCCATTTATCTATTCATGTTTGCCGACCCTAATTGCTTTGGGAATAGAGCTTTGTTGTTGTTGTATCATGATGGAGATATGATTTCTGTATATTGTGATCATTGATATGGTTGTAACTCTGAACTCGTCTGTACAGAGGTTTTTGAGGAGATCCTGGAGATTGTCTCTTATATGACATTCTTTCTCCTACTATTTCTATGGAAATGTGGAGCCTCTGGCCATTGATGATGGAAGCATTGTCGGACTGGGCTATAGATTACTTTCCAAGTAAGTATTCTTATTGTGAATTGTTGCTTGATTAAGGTGGAGCCTCTAGCCATAGATGATGCAATGACTAGGTTGACATCATGTTTGTATCTTGCTGGAAGCTCTTTGCGTTTGTGAAAAATATGTTCTATCATGTAGCCTCAACATAGGTAAGTTGTTTTTAACAGGTGAAAACTGTGCTTGACTTCTGTAATACATAAATTTTTGATGAGGTTGGAAAATATCTTCTCCATTATAAAGAGAAATAAGAATAAGGATTTCTTAAAGGTAGGAAAAGAAAATAATTGGAATTATTGAGGCAACTAGCCTTCCTTTGATTTAAGGTTGGACATGAATTTGAATTAATGAGATTTAAAAGGAGTAACTTCTGTATACAAGTCTGTTAAGAATGGAAATCAGTATGTATAATTGAGGAGGAGGATGCCTTTTGCATTGTTATTTGCTTGCTAATTGGCACTTCTTTTGCAGATATTCTTGTTCCATTGGACAACTACATATCCCGTGGTACTGCTCATTATCTAGGATGCAAGGATCCTGATTATCAGCAAAGCCTGTGGAATATGATTTCACATGTAAGTATCATGACTTCACCCTTCCTCTCCACAAATTGGTAGTGTATATCACGGTAAGATATTTGTTAAATGATACATTTTGAGTACTGTTGATGACAGATGATGGCTGATAAAAACCTGGAGGATGGTGATATTGAACCTGCTCCAAAGCTTATCGAAGTGGTATTCCAGAACTGTAGGGGTCAGGTTGATCATTGGGTTGAACCTTATCTTGGGATAACTGTGAATAGGTTACGGCAGGCACAGAAACCTTATCTGAGATGTCTCCTGATTCAAGTGGTAATTGTTTTAACCTGTTTCATGTTGCATTGTTGTGTAGTGAATTGGTCATATTTGTTACATGTGCATGTTAGCCTGAGTCTAAGAAACACTAGTTTCTAGTTTAGGTACCCTCAGTTCCATTTTGATGCTGCAGCTAGTAGTGAAATCCTTAAGGTTTTTTAGTCTCGTTTGTGTAGTTTTTAGAAGAGGGTAAAAGGGACTGATTTGTATTATATGAGAGAATAGAATAGTACGAGTTAGGCTCGATATATAGTAAACAACACCCAATTTCCTAGTAACAGTGATGGCCCTTACAATATCTAAGCTTAGTATTAAACTATACAACCTAATAAATCCAACACTCCCCCGCAATTTGAGCATGAGTAGAACGATGATAAGAGGTAATAGAAATCTTACAAAAACATTGAGCTCTTCAACTTAAAAGCTTTAAGGCTTGACAGGCGACCTGAAGGAGCACCAATGGCAGTAAGAGATTCTTAAAAAAATGAGGGTGAAACAACTTCTATATTTCATAGGAGTGGCACTGGAGACACTACCAAGGAAGTGTGATGGCTGAGATACCTTTTAGAGAATCTGGTAGTGTACAGTGACCAGGAATGAATGGGATAAACCCAGAGAAAGAGATAATAAATGAAAATACTCCTGGTGATGGAAACGTCTTCCAGAAAGAGAGATTAATCCAGGATCCAAGACCCTGATGGTGGCACGCCGACTAGGAAAAAGTGGGCTGCATTCTTGCAAGACTGGTGCTAAAGCTGAGGAGATGGTGGCAGATCTGTTTTAGACTTCGTTGATGGCTTTTTATTGCTCTCTTCTAGCAACACCAGTGTAGAAAAAGCAGATCTGTTCTGCAACTTGGGCAGAAGGGATGGTCCTCAGCACTGGCAGCAGCAGCAGTTTCTTGGCTGAGAGATGGCGGAGACACCCTAGTGACAAAGGAGAAAGAGGGCGGGTATCCCAGAGCTGCATCATCTTCTCCAGTGGCTAGGGATAGGGTTTGGAGTGGACGGGTAGGGTTTTATTTTTCGTTGGATTGAAGAAAGCAATCTGTCTGCCATGGACCTAGATACGAAGAGAGGGATGGCACCTGCTGTAGCAAAGAGGAGAGATAAAATTTGGGTTTTCTGTAGTTTTTAGGAGAAATTATAAGGGACTGACTTGTACTTAAATGAGAGTATGGAGTAGTAAAAGTTAGTATATAACATGGCCACAATATATAGGAAACTAAATCCTTATTCTAATGGGAATACTCTGTAGTACGAAGGTCCTAACAAGTGGGCTTTAACTAATGGGCGTCACAATATCTAAACATGACTTTGCTGATCTTTTCTGTTTATTTTTTGCCCGTGATGGGTATAGTGAGCTATGTTTCTCTGTTACAATTTGTATTATGACTTTGAGCATTAACTTGTTGATTTTAATTAAGATGGTTTACCTTTTTCACAGGTTGCAAATGCTCTGTATTACAATCCTGGACTTACCCTGAGCATACTGCATAAACTAGGTGTTGCTGCTGATGTCTTCAACATATGGTTTCAGATGCTTATGCAAGTTAAAAAGAGTGGTGTGAAGGCTAATTTTAAAAGGTTGTTCTTCTGTCATCATTTGCAACATAGTTTACATGCTGGTGTAAGCTGTAATAGGAACCCTATGTTCCTATCATTCTGGTTAGAAGTCTTACATGCCTTCTTGGTAACAGAGAGCATGACAAGAAAGTATGTTGCTTGGGATTGACATCAATGCTGGCCCTTCCCTCGGATCAACTCCCAGAAGATGCTCTTGGACGTGTTTTCCGGGCTACTTTGGAGTTGCTTGTTGCGTACAAGGATCAAGTGGCTGGTATGTGGTTCTTTGTTAGCTACAAATCGTATTCATATCTTATTTTGAACTTTTCTGCTGATGCTGATTTTTTCTTGCTTTGGCAGAAGCTGCAAAGGAGGCTGAGGTGAAGATGATGGCATGGATGGCTTTGGCTCTGATGATGAAGAAGGGGAAGATGGATCTGATAAAGAAATGGGAGTTGATGAGGAGGATGGGGATGAGGCTGACAATGTGAAGCTTCAAAAATTAGCTGCCCAGGTACATGATCTTTCAGAATTCAAAATCCCAAAGGCGCTTATTCCGTCTTATAGACAATCTCAACGTTTTGATTATTTTTCTTCTCACATTAGTTTGCTTTAATATCTCTCTGGGAAAATCCAACTCAAGTAGCTAATAGTTTTTCTGAGGCTGTGAATCTCTGCTTTATGATTAGTTTTAACTTTTCCTCTCATATTGTTCTGCTTCACATTTCTCTCTGAAGTGCCATTTCAAAAAGATAACAGTTAAACAACCCCAACAGACCCATAATACCACTGGCTTAAGTTGGAAAGAACTATCTGCGTATCAATTTATCTACTGTCAGAAATGATCCTTCAATAGTTGGGCTTAATCTGTCTCGGAAGTCAGTATCGTAATGAAATGTTAGTGTTATCAGTCTTGTCAAATATAACTGTTATCAGCCATGTGAAATATGAACTTTTACCAGTGCGTTGTACTATACTATTACTTTGGTTTTTATTTTTCAAAACAAGCGGGTTGTGAATCGCAGGCCAAGGCTTTTCGGTCAAATGATGATGAAGAGTATGATGACGATTCTGATGATGATTATAGCGATGACGAGGAGTTGCAATCTCCTATTGATGAGGTTGATCCTTTTGTGCTTTTTGTGGATACGTTGCAAGGTAAACTCAAATTTCACGTAACATATGCAATATGGTACACCCCTTCTCTTCTAAAAATTAGGTTTTGTTTTGGGTTCGGTTACTTTTTTCGTAATATGCTCTTATTTCCTCACATTTCTACCTTTCAATTTACTCCAGTTCCTCATGCTAGAAGTAAGAACAACTAGTCTAAGTTTTTTTATTCTTCTACTGAATTCCACATCTGTATTTCAGGCAATTTTCTTTTTGTAGAATTTGAGATGAATCAGCTTATCATTTTGCAATTAATAAGCCTTTTGTTTTGGCTGTGATGATTCAAGGCTTGAAAGGTCTGGATCCAGCAAGGTTTCAGAGACTCACTCAGAGCCTGGAGTTCCAGTATCAAGCACTTGCAAATGGCGTAGCACAGCATGCTGAACAAAGACGTCAAGAGATTGAAAAGGAGAAAGCGGAGAAGGCCTCATGATTCCAACTCGAGAATGTCAATCTCCAAGTGACGATGGTTATTTATGCTCCACAAATCCGTGTGATATCGACGGATATTGGGGTTTCAATTGCGCTTTCTGTTTTGTTGAGGGTCTTATCATCCCTTGAATCAGGCCTTTTGCTAAAAAAGCAAGGGAATTGATGAGGAATGGGTATTGTGCAGTGAGGCCGCGTACGCCTTGTTTGTCAATTTTTTTCCCATGTTCGATTGTTTTCATCGTGATTTTTCTCTCTCTTTTTGAAGAATCCACAGATTTTAGTTATGGTCTTAGAAGTCAGCAGTTTAGGTTAGTAGCTTGTGGGCGTGATATGGGTGGTTACTATTTTTTCCCCCTCGGGTGTAGAAGGCTCTGCATCTAAATTGTTTTTTTTACTTCTTTTTTCAGTTTGCTATTGGATTGTTCATTCAATTTTGTTTGTTCGTGGTCCTTGAAGCTTCGTTTGATACTGCAAGGATGAATTTTTGGGTGAAGTGGGTGGCTTTGTTCCGGTCTTTTTTCTTTTTGTAAAACATCCCAATTCATTTGTACATTCAGAAGTACAGTGTAAGCATGTTTTGCGGCCATTTTTTTCTTTTGGGCGCCCCTATAAGGCAGACTGTGCTACGTGCTTTTGTGCGCATCTTTTTATCCTGCTGTATGCTGCTAACTAGCTCTTCTCAACGATGACTCATCCGTGAAAAATCATTTACAAAAAGCGAATTTACAACTTTTTATCGATAAAACTAATAGAGACAGTTGATGGTTACGCTTATTTAAACAGTGCCCAGGTGAAAATGTGTCTCGAATGAAATGTCGAGATATCTAAGCTACAGTGCTACTCACTTATTATTTCTCTAATTTGCAGAAAATTGAATGAGATAAACAATAACAACGAAAAAATTACAGTGTTCGATTTTTATACAGAAGAAATGTAAAGTCAGTGTCAATGTTTCAGTGTTCTAGTGTCGAATTTAACAAGGAACGTTAGTGAAATTCTAGTGTTAATTTCATTTTAATATTACATTAGAGACTAGTAATTTTATAATACTTAAGTTTACAACATAAAATTTATTCGGTATTAAATTAATTGTAAAATTTAGATTTATAAAATAATTTATTTTATAAGAAATATTGGAATCAAATATGTCTAAATAGTAAATAGGACAGAGACAGTCACTCAAAAAATCCACAATCTTATATAATTTATAAGTAAATACAAAAGATATAATTTTATCACAACAATAAACACGTCTACACCCACTTAGTGCTAATTTGGTAAAAAGTAACATTAAGTAAAGTAGAAATCTTATTATAACATTATTATATAAATTTCCTAGTTAATGGAGCTATTTATAACCTACCTATCAGTACTAATCAGTCTTGTGAAAGCACATAAATTCAAACGACACATTATTTTATCCCATTTAACGGAACTACTTGTGTAATTTATCATATTTATCTCCTACTCACTGATCCACTATTTGAATCACTTTAAGCAACTCTTTTGATATAGTTTACTACACCATAGTATTCTTTTATTTTATTATTTATCATTTTAATATTATAGTATTTTAATTTTAGGTTATTTAATATATATTGTTATCGTATCGACTTATTTATATTTAAAACGCATCTCACTATTAACCTCATGTTTAGTTCAAAGCGATTTAGATTAAATTATTACTAGAGATTCTAGTTTTCACCTCAAGTACCACTTTAATACGCCCGGCTATTTATATATAATCTTATTTTTTTATTTTAGTGTTGTCTTAATTAAATATTATTAAAAATTATTATTAGTAAACTTTTACATAAAAGATAATTAGTTCAAAATTGTGAATTTTAATTACTCACCTTTATATTTCAGATATTAAAATTATTTTGACCTAATTTACTTTTTAAAAAACATATGTTTTTATATAATTTTCTAAATTCAAGGTGATCTTTGTGCACAACAAAATATATATTATTTATTAACTATGATATATATTTTATATATATATATAAATGTCATAAGGCTCATATTTCACATGAAGTTAATTTATTATTAAATCAGTAATAAATGGGTAGTGTTAAAATGAGTTGCGTTCATGCAAATAACTGAATGAGCTAATCGTATCGGTCTCAGGCATATTGCCACAGGAATTGTGTGTAGGGGGACTTTAATATAACAACTTTACTAAAAATAAAAATCAATTTGATTGCTAAAGGTGCAAAAGTTAAATGAAGAGGTTATAATTTAAAACAATTATTAATATTAATTGTATGATAATTAGGTACAACTAAAATAATAAAAAAGAGGAGATTTTTTTTATAGTTAATCAAAAGTAATTTTTTTTTGTGATGCCGTTTTTGTTATCTTATTTATTTTCTATTATAGGTGAAACTTTTTTTAACACTTTTTTATTATCCCACTTTAAAAAAAATTACTTTATTTGTAGTTATTTTAGTTTTTTATTTCTTTTATGTTTATAGTTAGCCCAACTTCATATATATATATATATTGATTTAGCCTACTTTAAGTATGGATGAACTAAGGCTTTGATGTTGCTATATATCTAAAAGATGAAAAAGACTTTAGTAGACGTTAGTTATTAAATTTCCTAATATATTAATTAATTATCAATTCTTAAATAATTAAAAGTTACTCATTTCGATACAAATTATATTATGGTTCATTACTAGTAAAAAAATAATGCATAAGATTAACAAAATATTAACTATAAAAACTTAATGGAAATTTCATAAAATACCATTTTCAAATTCGTGTTTTACCATTGTGCTTTAAATTACATGAGATAACATCTAGTTTTTGCTTTGTATTACCAAATACCTTTATGTGCTTTATTTCATTAATTCTACCATTAATTACCTTGACAAAAGTTTAGAATACCCCTCATATTAGTTAACCAAATAACCATTTTTTCCACTTCACCTACTCAAGATGTGTTTGGCGCTTGAAATCAACGGAACAGTTTGGATTTTTATTCAATGTTAACTCTGTGATTGGTTGAAAACGTGAGCGAAATGGTTTTTGATGATATAAGAAAAAATGGATGTTATTTTGTGTAATTTTGAAAACACATTAATAAAACGAGAATAAAGCTTTAATTGTATGATATTCCATGAAATTTCCCAAAAGTTACATAATGCAATGAGTTTATGTAACATACTAACTTGTTTTTGTATATATTGATATTATCATGTGTTTCATACATTAATTTGTCTTATACTATTCTTTAAGATCGTGAAAGTTGAGCTATCGTTCTACAACATTACCATTTGTTCATGGTTCTAAGATTCATCCGCATACCTTGTACCTGTAAGTCTGTAACATGTACTAGAGTAGAAAAGTCATAGATATGAGTTCAACCTTGTAAACTTTATCATGTTATTGGAAGTTGTGGCTGAGTCACATATGTCATTAGGGTTTAGGGGGGCTTGGCCCCAAACCTTTTAAGGAAAAAATTGAAAGTATATATGTTAGATTATTCATATGCATGAATAACAATAAATAGTGACATTTTAGATAATAAAATACAATTATCATGTAAAGTAAATATATTAGGCCGTCATTAATGATAACTACTCAATCATATTTTATGTTGTTTCTAATCTAATCACTGTCAATCAAATGCCACCTTACTAAGTGTAAATCCTTAATTTTTGGCTTCTTCTAATTACCTTACCAGTAATTGTATTTTTGATTTTTTTAAATACAGTTTTTTACAGTATATTAGTAACTTATACAAAATTAGGCCATGTGGCCTAATAGAACTTCTTTTGTAGTATATTATTTTTGACTCCTTAACAATTTGATAATTACCATAAATGCTTATTTACTAATTTGAAAAATATATTGAAATTGTTATCAATTAGAGAGCCATTTTTAGTATATGCTATATTTTAAAGGGTGTTTATTACTTCCTTCCTTTCTCAATAGATAGGTCTTTTCATTATTTTCATAATGATAAATGTTTCAGCATGTTTAAATCATATAATTTCCATCTCCACCCCTTGTCTTTTCTATCACATTCTACATTTTAATATATTTCAATTTATAATGCAAAAAGTAAGAGTGAAACTGTTTACAGCTAAAAAAAATTTATATTTAAAACAGGATGAAGTATTTTTCTTGGATTAGTGCATATGTTTTGAAGGCTTGCTAAGTTATTAGTACCATCATTTTATGGTCTACTTCGTTGTTCTTGTTTGACACTTATGTTATATAATAATGATTTTTTATTTCCTAATATACTATTCCTTCTATATGATACTGAATATCTTAAATAATTTACATAGTTTAAATATAAATCAAAATGTATTTTTAAATAACTGAACATTTTGTTATATACCATTAACATATATAGCTAAAAGTAATGTTTGTTAATATACTTTTGACCCCTAACAATTAATTTCTAGCTCCGTCCTTGATTATTGGAAAATGCATGTTCTTCAATTGTGCCTCCATATTATCAAAAGAAATAATATGTGTGGTGTTAGGGAGAGCAGTAGGGAAATGTTGTACTAACAACCGTTAGGACTGTATTAGAGTGTCTGGTTGGAGTCACTAGCAGAGCGATTGGATGGAGCAATGAGGTTGAATGATGAAATTTAGGTGGAGTTTTAATGTGTTGTTGGGCAATCTCATGGGACAAAAAGCGAAGGAGGCTGTTTGGTGCAGTTATATAATATTATTGTCCCTTCTTGATGGTATCAGGCACTTAGAGTAGGATTATTAAAGAACTCATTCTTTATGTAATTAGGGTTTCCCCTGTATCTAACCCTTAATAAATAGAGGTCTTGTATACTCATATTGAAATAAAAATATTAGTTGTCTCTAACTCATGTCTCTGTGATTTCTCTTCCTCCCATTTACAATACATTGTCAACACGAGTCTCTCCCTTAAAAAAAGGCCCCTAAAATCTCACCTTCCTACTTTCTTTCTTTTCTCAACCATCTATGTTGATAGTAATGGCAGCGCAGCCGTCACCGTTCACTTAATCGTGAATTGCAACACTAATTCATTCATCTAGTCAATCTAATTTGCCGGTGATGACTATCAGAACATAAAACAAACATTCCCAACTTTGACTCTCTTTGAATCTCGCGAGAACCATCAGAAGTTCTTTCGTTAGGTTTCCTCACATCCCAGGGGACTAGAACAACGATGGGGGCCAGCTCTCATATACCTGCCGCACACCCGCTCCTTCCCAAAGTAAAACTGGCCCGCGTAGAATTCCTTTGCTGGAAAGTGCAAGTCACGGAAAAGAAGTGAAAAAAAATAAAAAAATGGATAAGATGATGCCAGTCGGGAGGATTCTTAAGCTCGACGGTGGTGCAACCATATTGCTGGTGGAGAACAGTCGGAGAAGCACCAAATGCTGCTACTCCATTTTCAACAATGTTGCGATCTTAGGTCTTCCATCCAAATGGTTGTTGGTACAATTTCGAGAAATTAATTACGTCTATGATTGATTTTAGGGAAATTTCACGAGATACCGAGGTTTGAGCGAATTCTATAAAATATCCCTGAGGTTTTACTTTCATTACGATATACTCCTGAGGTTTCATTTTTTTTTTACGATATACCCCTAAGGTTTCAATTTGATTACAAGATACCCTTCGTTCAAATTTTGATATATTATATATTTCATATCCCAATTTATCCTCTCACCATAAACTACAATAATTTTAGGGTTATATGGTTAAAGTTTTGTTTGAATTTGGAACTTAAATAAAGTGCACCAAAAAATTAAAGTTCATATAAATTTGAAATTAATATTAAAATGAATATAAATAAATAAACAAAAACAAAAAAATTAAATAATGGATATGACTAAAAAATTAAATACTTTTGAAAATAAACATAAATTGTTAAGGTGTTATGTAGAGATGACTTAAAATTGTAAAAATATTATAACAACAATATGAATAATATTAAAAGTAACAGTTTCATATAGTACATAGAAAAAATTTATTATTTTAATCTAGAGAAATAAAGTATAAAAACCGTAAAATATGATTATTGATATCAAATAATATATTTGTAGTACAAGTTTTTTTTTTCACCAAACTTAGTTGAATAAGTTGGAATGTTGTGGGGAGACATTTTTTTCTGAAACAAATGAGAATTGAATGACCAAATTTCAGTCACAATGAGTAAAACAACAAAGTTAGAACAACTAAGTTAAAGAAAAACAAAGTTACAACAACTAGGTTAAAGAAAAACTAAGTTACAATAATAAAGTTAAAGAAAAACTAAGTTACAACAATAAAGTTCTAGAAAAACTAAGTTACAACGAGTTACAACATAATTGATATTATCAATCATCATTACTACCAACTGACTCATCACTCTCGTCTTCATATGAATTGGAGAGTGATTCGAGTTCCAACAAAATGAAACTGTCATGCACTTCATTGTTTGCAACTGACTCCATTGAAAAATCACTGTTGTTTTCATATGAATCTAGGAGTGATTCTGCTTCCCACAAGATTGAACTATCATACACCCCCACCCAGTCATTACTTCCAGTAGATTCTTCTTGGTTGTGGAGTTCTTGGTTGTGGAGTTCCTGGTTGTGGAGTGATTCATTCTCCACCATTGAAACATCACTATCTTCTGTATCAGAAAGGGATATGATATTAGAAATGTTTTCAGAATTTGACTGGTTGTGGAGTGATTCATTCTCCACCATTGAAACATCACTCTCTTCTGTATCAGAAAAGAATTCATGCTCCCATATGATATTAGAAGTGTTTTCGGAATTTGATGAGTGACTCATGATAATGTGAATGGGTTGTGAATTTGAAGGAGTTGGTGGTGTGGAAATATGAATTGTAAAGAATCAGTAGCAACTCTACTCCTTTTATAGAGAAAGCACAAGCTCCAGATTTTTGCTTAAAACTTTGTGCTTGTGTCTGATAGTGACTCTGTCCTTAAAGTTGATGGTGAAGCTAATAGTGAGTGTGTCCTTACATGTATTCCCCATAAATTTATGAAATGTCATTTCGTACCTTGTATAGTCTTACATGGTGGTTGTGTGTGATCATGTCTAATAGTGACTGTGTCCTTACATGTAATGCTGAAGCTAAATAGCCATGTAAGAAGGCACATACTTGTATTCCTCATAAAATTGAAATGTCATTTCGTACCTTGTATAGTCTTACATGGTGGTTGTGTGTGATCATGTCTAATATTGATTGTGTCTTTACATGTAGTGCTGAAGCTAAATAGCCATGTAAGAAGGTACATACTTGTATTCCCCATAAAATTGAAATGTCATTGCGTACCTTCTGCAGTCCTAAAAGGAATATTATGGGTTGGCATACTAGAATGCAGTAGCTGTGTAATAATGTACATGCATGTCATCCCTTTTAAAAATAAGCAATTTACACACACATTTACACACAAAGATTATAAATCCAGAAAAGTATAATGACACGTTTATTCCACATCCAAACATCTACCAAAGAACGCTATATGAAACCGAAGAACGCTATATGTTGAACCATTCTACCAAACAAAATAAACCTAATGTTTACGTCATGAGAACTGAATATCCACATGTATTGGAAATACAAAATGCCAAAACTCTTGTCAAATTAAGACACTAAGTGAGCCAATTAGTGTCTTAATTTGACACGAGTGAGCTCAATTAGTGTCTTAATTTGACAGCTTAACCATCGTCTCCTTAAGCTCACTGTTTGACGGATTCCCCACAATCGGATGACCAACGATTGGGATCCTCAGTATCGTCACACATCATGAAGTGTGATCGTCATCTCTCCAAAAGGCATGTGGAAAGAATTAGTGTCCGGCTGCCACCTCTCCACAAAGGCCGAGATCAAAGACATGTTGTTGAAACCCCATGTGGCATCTAGATGATCCAACGCTGAGTACTTAATCATATTTCTTGCCCTTTTGCAAGCAACCCGGCTAAACGGCCAGTTCGTGATATAGGGTTTCGGGGTTTAAATCCCAAAACACCCCGGTCCTAGACAATTAACACAAATTTTACACACGCATGAAGAAATAGTTAAATCTACTTGCCAAACTGAAAGATAAGATAGTATATACCTTAGTCATTGACCAAAGGTCAATGACGACATGCCCACCAAAGCTGGTGATGACACTAGTCAGTAGTGGACCACCGGGTACTAGCACTTCAGTAAGCCTCCAGAAAGCGGGAATAACGGGCTCCATAGCGAGAGCAGTTTCCTCATCAGTCGCATTCTCCTGATCAGGGTCATCCTCGTCTAGGCCCTCATCCTCAGATGTCTCCTCATCCTCCTCCTCCTCCTCCTCATCTATGTCCATGTCAACGGGTGCTGCAGCATCCGGAGGTCATGATAGCTACACCCAGCAGAAGTCTGTGCCTCCGCATGCTCCACACGGGGTCATGATAGCTACCACCAGCATAAGTCTGTGCCTCCACATGCCCCACATGATGGCTACTCTGACCCTCTATATTGTAACTAGAGCTATGGAGCTGGGCCAGATCAGTAGATGACCAATCACCTACAGAGGATGAAGCTTCAGGCATCCTTCTCCTAGGTATGTGTGCGACTGGGTCAGAATCATGGAATGACTGGGTAAAGGATGGGTCCATGATGGGCTGCTGCTGTGGGTGATATGACGAGTGACGAGGCGGGTCAGCATGATCCTGCTGTGGCTGGAAAGATGAGTGTCGTGCAGGCTCAGCATGACCCTGCTGTGGCTGGAAAGATGAGTGCCGTGGAGGATCAACTGTGGCAGCCCGCTCACGACGGAACGAAGCAGTCATTGGCTGCTCCACATTCCTGTCCTTCTTTTTTTTGGTGTAGACATTCATCAGAACATTCTTTAGCTTATCCATCACTGCACAAGTTGAAGCGACCCAGTTAAGATGAGTTACACAAGTAAGTAATAATAAATCAACAGAACAATTATAGTATAGCCCCAAAACTTTCCAAATTCATCATTGTAATCCTTAACTCTTATCTAACTTAGCCAAAAACTTATAATATAACATATTAGGTCAATATTATCTCTAAATTACATAAGACTTTTGGACCTTTACCAACCATACCCCAAACTTTAAGAAAATTACCTTTTTGACATTCGATTTACTACACTTGTTACTTAGTCACTTAAACTTTATTTTAAATTACCCAAAACTTGTAAAATAAGTTTATAAGTATATTTAGGTCATTATGAATAATTTTATACAGCAACTACACCCTAGTTCCCTCATTTTACTCTTTAACCCCAAAATTTCATAAACTTGTCATTTAAGTGCTTAAACTTTATTTTAACTTACTCAAACTTATGATATAAGTTCATAAACATAAATATATCATTATAAAAAATTTCATACATGTAACACCCCAACTAACAACGTCACCCTTAACAACAAATTGCAGCGGAAAACATTACTCATCACATTACTTAACTCACTGGTGTTACACGCCGTTAGCCACCCACGTGGCTAACAAGGCTAATACATATACATTGTATCGGTCTGATGGACCAGATTCCCGAGCAACTACACATTACAAACTCTTCCCATTACCAACAAATATTATACATTTACATTACAACTGTACCGAGTCTACACTTTCAGCTACCGATTATCAAACTTCGATTTTACATCCCTTACAACTACATAACAACTAAATAACTAACCAAGTATAAACAGCTACTCTGTCCTACTCTCGAACGGCTGCCAGCTCCATTGTACCTGAAAAGTATGGGGGCCCCCCAAAAGGGGTCAGCACCTTTGCTGGTATGGTAATCGAGCAGCCCGCATACTACCGGGCCACACACAACTATTTGTCGTCTGAGCATGCGGTTAATTATATTTAAAACATGCATGAAACTATACACACATATCATGCTTATAAATCACACATCCAATGAATAGGATACAAACATAAGATTAACACACCACATTGGTTAGATCACATTATGTGTTCTTTGGCCCTTGAGGGTTCTACCCTAATGGAGCTATTCCTTGCTAGACGACACATACCCATTTAATCGGGTTATACTTAATTACCCCCTTATATTTGTACGGGGTTGATTTCGGAGATCAACGTACACAACACAACAACATACTTCACATAACATGTATACAACTTAATACCGTTCTTCTTAGAGGATATACATTTTACTTAGGACGTGCCGGAAGAAATATAGGCCCGAGCACACCGTACACATTTACTTCACTTAGATGTGTCGGTCGTAATATAGGACCGATCACACCACACACAATTTCCCCTAGCTCCAATAATGATGAGGTAGGTAAGCCTTGGTTAAGCTTGTGGGTGGTTGTAATCTAAGGAAGGAAAAACAACCATAACATAACAGTATTCCCCCTAGCCCGAATAATAACGAGGTAGGTAAGCCTTGGTTAAGCTTGTGGGTGATTGTAATCCAAGAAGGAAAAACAACCATAACATAACAGAGTGGGAGTTAATTCAAATATACATCAACTCCCAAACAACACGCGCGACCGGAACGACTGGATTCCTCACCCCCATAATATATGTATATATAGTTAAGCGTTCCATTATGGAACCTATCACATCCATACATCATATAGTGTTACTAACTTGGTTAGACACATAAGGAAAGTAACGTCCCATTCAACAAACATGGATAACGGCATCCGATAAACAACAACACACCCAACCACAATATACAACTAAAGCACGGATAGCCGTAGTTAGAATGTTCCCGTAGGTTGGGACGTTTAGTCCGAATACCGATCTCTTATGTGATCCTAGAGTCGGTTAGCTACGGTTTAACACATAGATAAGGTTAAACGGTATCGGAATCATTTACGCCACATCAATGAATTACTGTAAACTCATTTCATGCTTTATCTTGCAAGGTGGCAAACACACAGAAAAACAAGTTGGCATACAAGCCGGTGTAACCCGGTAGGACACAGGTTGCAAGAAAACCATACCTGTCACCATGGTCCACTTTATTGTGTCCTCTTATGTTCCTCGAATAATTCTCGAACAACTGGTAACATTACAATTGCTTCCATTAACATTGGGGTAATATGATTGTTTAACGACTAATGCGCCCATAGTTAACCCCGTCATCCCGTTGTACTTAATTTTACTCTTGTGATCCTAAGTTCACAACTCTCACATCCAACCTAACACTTGTTTACACCTTTTTAAGGCCTTTACATGTCACCAAACAAGGCCTAAACATCATCTAAAACCATTACCATCCAATCCCCATCATTAGAAGGCTTAAAACAATTTTTTTTCTTCTCTGGTCTGGACCGCCCCTCTGGGGCGGTCTCAGGGGTGGTCCACAACAGAAGCTACACGGTTTTGCAGAACTGCACTGGACCTCCCCACAGGGCGGTCCCTAGGGGCGGTCCAGAACATACCCCATTTTAAAAACTATTTTTCTACACATTTTGAACTCCAAATTCACCCCAATCTTTTCCCACTTATTCCATAATCTTTCCACATCTTTCCTACATGTTTAAACATCTCAACACCAAACACACTTCTAACACAATTCTTGATTCATTCTTTTATCTACCAATCCCAAGATTTCGAAAAACATAAAAAGACATCAAGGTAAAGTGTTTACCTTAAGTCTTCAAGTCCATCTTTTCCCTTCTTTCCTTCTCCTCTCTTGTTCAACAACCGGTTTCAATGGAGTATTTGCTAATCTAATGACCAAGCCCAATGGAATACTAATGAGCATTAAGGAATTTAAACAAGCTCTTGAAATCAACCTAGAACAAGGGAGTGTCTAGGTATTAAAATGGGGAGAATTACCTTCTTTGTTCCAATAGAGTAATTGGGCAATCAAAATAAACAACCTCCAAACTTCTTGAAGACGAACAAAGCTAGGATGAAGAGAATAATGGGGTTCAAAATCTGTAGAAAACCGGTTTCAAGAAAAAGCTAGAAACGAGAGGTTTTGAAGCTTTTCTTACCATAGAACATTCAAGGAGTTGATTAGCTCTTGAAATTGAGTTTTTCCTTCAATAATGAGCTACATCCATGGAGATGAAGTTGAGAGTTTGGAGATTTTAAAGGGTTGAAAAGAATCTCCAAGTGATGGTGAGCAAGAATATGCACTTATTCTGTGATTTTGAATTAGCTCAGGGCTTGAACAAGGAGGATGAAGATGATCTGGGTAGAGGGCTGTAAAATCGCCATGGGAGGAAGGAAATAGGCAGAGAGAAGCTGGTGAGGAAGAAGAAAAACGTGGGAGAAGAGAAATGGAAGAGAGAGAAGATGAAAAAGTAACTTGTACTTTTGCTTTACTTTATTATTTTGTCTTTTGAGTATAGAGTAGAATAAGTAAAAGTAGAAGGGGGGAAGTATAAAAACGTGGGCACACATGTGGATGCTAGATTTTTACAAAAATAAGTGAGGGGCATTTTGGTCCTTTAGCAACTAACACCCCATAAGTCCCCGTTTGGCACTATTCACTAACCCGGGTCCGTCTCCCGGATTTTTCTCGTTCCCTTAATTTTAATGGTTATTATACTCCCATTAATGTTTATTTATAGTTATTTAATGAACTATAATTTTTACAGGGTCGTTTGACTATATAAAGTCGCGTTTTCGGGTTTTCTCGAAAAACGTGCTTTAAGACGCCGTTAGCGTTTTAACGCATTATTTAGATCCGTTTTCTTCCGGAATTTTTTTCACATGTTCTTAATGTGTAATTAAGGTATAAAAATATATTTATAACCCTAGTGAAGGTTATATACCTCCTAAAATAATTAAGTACGCGTTTTCACATTTTGTGACTTTTACGCATTTTCTTTTTCTTTTGGTTTTTATTTCTTCACCAATGATCTTAAGGACTTAATTAGCCTTAGAAAATCATAATTACATAATTATTTAACACATTAAGGTTTGGGGTATTTCAATCTACCCCCCTCAAAAGAACTTTGTCCCCAAAGTTCACAACTTCTCATGCATCCTTTAATTAGAATACCGGGTTTACTTTTACAACACGAATCTCACATATTATTTACACTTAACATAAACCTTCAGACCCAAGGTATGGATAACATATCACTTTCAGGCTCATAGGCCTGGATAACATCTACCACACATATCACACAACATGTCTTAGCATGTATAACAATCAGAAATACCTTTTCCATCTCTTCATGGGCTCGAGTCCCATGTCGAGTACATATACACTGTGATCCCGCAGAACCCGGTCGCGATGGACACCTTCTGGTCCCCGTTCCTTTGGGAAATCAAAACAATCACATACATTTTTAGAATACTTCTCATGTCACCGGCCCGAAGACAAAGGCTCATACGTCCTCAGCTCGTGAGCAAGTAATACAAAAATATTCTTTATGGGGTTAGTAGAATGAAATCCTTTATTGGAAGGATACTAATTGAAAATCCTCTATAAGGACAAGTAAAAGAAATCCTTCCTTTGAAAATACCATTTAAGAATCTTAGAAATATTAATTGAAGCCTTAAAAATACCCATTTGAAAATTTGAAAACACCAATTTAAAATTCTTTTGAAAACACAATACAACTCCAAGTCCAATTATTGCTAACTGCATCTTATTCTTGATGTGATTATTTGTGACCACTTATAGGGAGTTTCAAGAATCATCCAACCCTGATGTGATCAGCATCAGTGTTGAACTATCTCTCCACCCCAATTTGTGTTTAGTTTCCCTTGATCGCATGCAAATCAAGTTCCACCTCCCACTTCAATTTCAAACAAGCAACTACTTCAAACATTTACCATTTTCTATCTTCCAATCCTTCTAGTCATAATCATTACATCTCCAAGGGATGGAACTCCGTCCATCAATTATCTCCATTTACTTTTAATCAAGTTACCTAGGGAATTTAATTCTCGCTAGGTTCTATGTCGGTGTCGTACCTCTTCATAAATTACAATACCGTATATATACTTTTATCAAAATACAATACATGGTTTTACATTTAGTATTATATGTACATACATTGTCGGGGTTTTAATTCCCCGGGAGTTTCTTACTCCCTTACACTTGTACTCTCACAACCTTATAACAATGGTATTCACATCTTCTGTGTGCAATTACCACAATTAAACCATGAATGAATACGTATGTTCATGTATCATACACACCAATCATCAGACCAACGTATTTTATATTATACACCACATCATAACAAATTATTTTGTGCTATGCACAACATTGTTCACGTAAACTTGTACGTAAACATTCACTAAGCGTTTTTGCGCTCTACCCCCCTTAAAAGGGATTACACCCACGTAATCAATCACTGAACATTGGTTTAAAATGTTCTGCTGCCGTGAAGTGTTTTAACTTCCACGCGGTCTGTTATACAATGCGTTCTGGTTAGAGGATCTTAACCATATTGGCGGTTTAGTCCCTAAACCAAGACTTCTCATTGGAGTTTATTTAACTCATAACCGGTTTCGGTTCTGGCCTTTGAGGCTTCTAGGCGTTAATAATTAGCCATTTACTCATATTCACTATGCCCATTCAACATTCGAATCATTGGCTCACTAGCTTCTGCTGCGGCACTCTGATAACTTTGGAGGTTAGTTTGCCCCACTCGTTATTCTTAAAGTATTGTACATCACTCATTCATCATCTTTATCCTGGTAATAACTGTTTCTCAACCGACGCGTGGTTTCACTTACCGTGCGAAAATTCGGTGAGTTATTAAACTTTCCATCCACATCACTGACCATCTATTGTGTATACTGCTATGTATTCCACGATTTTTCACTTGGCCTCTTTCGACTTACAATCGGTTGAGGTCGAGCTACTACCTAATATGTAGTGCTCCCTCGGTTATTTCCAACGCTTGAGGTATATTACATACCGGTATTCGGTATTCCGTGTTACTGCAATCACTTACTGCTAATCATGCCTCCACATTTGGTTCTGTACAAGTATTCTTTCATTGGTACGACTTTGCATTTCCTATGCCTTGGTCCTTATAGCGTTATAAGCCTCTTTCTACTTCTTCCACAATTTACATCCTCCCAGATTCCTAACTATCTCACTCGATCATTACTGCGCAAGTGCAATTCCAAAACACTCAGTCATACAGAGTGCAGAGGCGTAAACTCTTGGCAGTAAATCTCTTATGCGATTACAATAGGAATGAACATTGTTTCCTTGTTACCTGGTCTGTCTACCATCGTTATTCATCAACTCCATGTTATTGTGTGATTGTTCACATGTATTGGTCGCTTGCTGCGCACCATGTTTTTACTTCTTGTACAACACTAACTTACATGGCATCCACTTTCATATTAGCTTCCGCACATGTATTTTCATCGCTTTATTATGGTTCTTCATTCATTTGGATGACTACTGAATACGCTATTCTTCGAGTTTTTATGCTCCTTGAGCGTAGTTCACTCTACACTTAGCATCACACACCTATGGTGGTTGCTATTAAACTTACTACTCTTCCGGTCTCCACAATTGGTACAAACGCCTCTATTCATATTATTCTCATTCAAATCCTTCTTGGGTAATAACAATATGGTCAATCCTTAACATACTTCATGAACTTGGTTCACATAACTACCGCTCCCGCGGTTTCCTCATATCAAGGTATCCCCACTCTTAAAAAGTGGTTCGTTCTCCGCTCAATTCACTTGTACAACATAAACTTTCGTAATCAATTAAATTTGCATAACACATTTGGTTTGTGGCTTATAAGCCTCATTGTCTCGAGCTCTAATCATTATAGGTTGTTCACATAATTTTTTTTTACTTCTCTGTACACCATCACATGGTTTGGAGGTTGTATTGGGCCCCCTAACAAGGTTGTTGCATCACGCTTCCTTATATGGGATGCCCCTTAAGAATGTCCGTTTACCTCATGACGACTTATGTTTAAACCGAGTATTAGCTTCAATTCTTGCGTTTATATCACGACACTTAGTTCAAACGCCCTTCAGAACGGCTCCTGGGTGTTGCTAGGTTATGCCATTACATCTGGCTTGTATATGTTTAGTTAGCTACATCGCTTTGCATTCTTTACTGGGTTTACTTCCTCTTCTATCAAGGTCCATATTCCCTGGTAGTATAGGTGACCATTTCGGGAGTTTCATCCGTTCATTGCACATTAACGTGTCCATATTAGGCATTGGCCTTATTAGGTATAGACTGGGTATTTGTTCCAGCTATCATGTTTTATTCCTCCGGATTCTTGAGACATATGTGATGTCTTTACTTACTAGTCAGTGCGCTCCACACTTCTTGACTCATAAACATTTCCTTGAAATGGATTCACTAATTCCTTTAATCTCGTTAACTTAACTAGGTTCCTTTACTTCAACCATTCTTGGCAATTCGTTGCTCTTGTTTAGCTTTTACTACTGACCGTAGTATGGAGTCGACTACTTCCCGTGTTCCTGACTCCACTCGTATACATATGTGGGGTACCCTACTGATACATTGCTACTTACCCGACTAACTTATAAGTAGGTCTGTCAGGCCCGCATGCTCTTATCGGAGTGTGGCCGTCCCACATTTCATTTTCGTATACTCGTAGTGTCCGTCCCACGCCTATGTGAAGTATTCTGTTGTCAACTCCTCTTATATCGTCCGATGATACTGCACCCCTGGTGCTTCCCAAACTATATATTAAGGGAAATTTGTCCACTATCTGTATCTAGTATGAACTGGATCCCTTCCCTCGGGTTAATACCCTCGGGTTGTAGGATTGTTCTAAAGTTGCTCGAAAGCAAGTGGGTACAACTTACCTACTGTGTGGCGCTGAGGCCGGTGTAGGTCCTATGGTTTTGGTTTTTAAAGAAAATATGAAGTTTGAGAAAATTTTGGGCTTCAAAGAAAGTTTGAGATGAATATGAGTTGGAAGAAAATTTGGGTGTGAAAACGGTTTGAAATAAATCTGGGTTTAGAAGAAAAACTGGGTTCATAAGAAAATTCTTCCCGGTATTTAAAATGTCTTCACGCTTTGACCAAGTCTAGCTTCTCGCTGACTGATATATCTTCACATACAATGGTTAGGCCACTAAGCCCTTCCGGGTTTCACTCTCTAACTTCTTGGATTCGTGATTCTATAATTACTTCATTCACCAATGCGGTACTCCACTAAGTACTTCGTAGTTATTAAAATTTTCCCGAATATTCCCGTTATAGCAGCACTTGCCATGGCAAGTGCGCACTGCTGGCTGGTTATCGGTTCAACGCATAGTGGTTGCGGTACTACTTTAATCATTACCGTATTCGGTAGCCTTGTTGGCTCTTCCTTTGACCTTACAGTTTTGATAGTTTAACATTCGAGCGACTCTCTTTGGTCTTGACATGGTAGTCATTAACTAGGGTGACTCTCCCTTCACTTAACTCCATGTTCTTCCTTAATGTTCGTCCCCACGCATTTGTCGTGGTTACCGAGACTTGATTCTTGTCCAGGTAATACTTCGTAGTCCTATTGAAGTATTTTCACTAATACTCCCATAGTGGTCTAAACTATGATAATCGGGTATTGCAGCCTCTTCGGCGTTGTAGGTTTGGAATCATCCAACCTTGACTAGTTCCTTAGTCAGTTACTATACCATTGTCGGTATTATTTAACAATTGTGGTCCCGTAGACATGTGTCTCGGGTTGTTTTGCCTCCATTGACCGCCTCTGTCCACAGTTAGTGCTTTCTTTCTTTTTGACTGGGTTTCCTCGACTGCTAGGCATGTCGACCCAGGTCGCCGGAAATTTCAGTCTCTTGTAGATAGGATTCTTAATCTTTCGCTATTAAGTGCGGGTAAAGGTGTTCAAACAGGTTCCGTCTCTGGATTCTCAGTTCTTGGAATCTACCGTATGACAGGTACTCGTATTTACAGAGGTACTTAATAACAGCCAGAACGGGCTTTCCCGAGTAAGAGAGGACTTTTATCTCTCTGGCGTTCTTTCCCGAGTTATAAAATAGGGATTGTGGAGGGCGGGAAGGATATTGTAGGTTTCCAGTACTCACTGGTAATTCCTGACTAGCGTATCTCTTACGCTATCACTCAATCCTTAACCCAATGTACTAGAATCCTAACTCGGTACTTCCTAAGCTTGGTATTTCCAGTCATCAGAGCGATACTTCGCTCTGATACCACTT
>CM041777.1:35222751-35250595 GCA_023374045.1 Limonium bicolor
AACACGTCCAAGAGCATCTTCTGGGAGTTGATCCGAGGGAAGGGCCAGCATTGATGTCAATCCCAAGCAACATACTTTCTTGTCATGCTCTCTGTTACCAAGAAGGCATGTAAGACTTCTAACCAGAATGATAGGAACATAGGGTTCCTATTACAGCTTACACCAGCATGTAAACTATGTTGCAAATGATGACAGAAGAACAACCTTTTAAAATTAGCCTTCACACCACTCTTTTTAACTTGCATAAGCATCTGAAACCATATGTTGAAGACATCAGCAGCAACACCTAGTTTATGCAGTATGCTCAGGGTAAGTCCAGGATTGTAATACAGAGCATTTGCAACCTGTGAAAAAGGTAAACCATCTTAATTAAAATCAACAAGTTAATGCTCAAAGTCATAATACAAATTGTAACAGAGAAACTAGCTCACTATACCCATCACGGGCAAAAAATAAACAGAAAAGATCAGCAAAGTCATGTTTAGATATTGTGACGCCCATTAGTTAAAGCCCACTTGTTAGGACCTTCGTACTACAGAGTATTCCCATTAGAATTAGGATTTAGTTTCCTATATATTGTGGCCATGTTATATACTAACTTTTACTACTCCATACTCTCATTTAAGTACAAGTCAGTCCCTTATAATTTCTCCTAAAAACTACAGAAAACCCAAATTTTATCTCTCCTCTTTGCTACAGCAGGTGCCATCCCTCTCTTCGTATCTAGGTCCATGGCAGACAGATTGCTTTCTTCAATCCAACGAACAAATAAACCCTACCCGTCCACTCCAAACCCTATCCCTAGCCACTGGAGAAGATGATGCAGCTCTGGGATACCCGCCCTCTTTCTCCTTTGTCACTAGGGTGTCTCCGCCATCTCTCAGCCAAGAAACTGCTGCTGCTGCCAGTGCTGAGGACCATCCCTTCTGCCCAAGTTGCAGAACAGATCTGCTTTTTCTACACTGGTGTTGCTAGAAGAGAGCAATAAAAAGCCATCAACGAAGTCTAAAACAGATCTGCCACCATCTCCTCAGCTTTAGCACCAGTCTTGCAAGAATGCAGCCCACTTTTTCCTAGTCGGCGTGCCACCATCAGGGTCTTGGATCCTGGATTAATCTCTCTTTCTGGAAGACGTTTCCATCACCAGGAGTATTTTCATTTATTATCTCTTTCTCTGGGTTTATCCCATACATTCCTGGTCACTGTACACTACCAGATTCTCTAAAAGGTATCTCAGCCATCACACTTCCTTGGTAGTGTCTCCAGTGCCACTCCTATGAAATATAGAAGTTGTTTCACCCTCATGTTTTTTAAGAATCTCTTACTGCCATTGGTGCTCCTTCAGGTCGCCTGTCAAGCCTTAAAGCTTTTAAGTTGAAGAGCTCAATGTTTTGTAAGATTTCTATTACCTCTTATCATCGTTCTACTCATGCTCAAATTGCGGGGGAGTGTTGGATTTATTAGGTTGTATAGTTTAATACTAAGCTTAGATATTGTAAGGGCCATCACTGTTACTAGGAAATTGGGTGTTGTTTACTATATATCGAGCCTAACTCGTACTATTCTATTCTCTCATATAATACAAATCAGTCCCTTTTACCCTCTTCTAAAAACTACACAAACGAGACTAAAAAACCTTAAGGATTTCACTACTAGCTGCAGCATCAAAATGGAACTGAGGGTACCTAAACTAGAAACTAGTGTTTCTTAGACTCAGGCTAACATGCACATGTAACAAATATGACCAATTCACTACACAACAATGCAACATGAAACAGGTTAAAACAATTACCACTTGAATCAGGAGACATCTCAGATAAGGTTTCTGTGCCTGCCGTAACCTATTCACAGTTATCCCAAGATAAGGTTCAACCCAATGATCAACCTGACCCCTACAGTTCTGGAATACCACTTCGATAAGCTTTGGAGCAGGTTCAATATCACCATCCTCCAGGTTTTTATCAGCCATCATCTGTCATCAACAGTACTCAAAATGTATCATTTAACAAATATCTTACCGTGATATACACTACCAATTTGTGTGAGAGGAAGGGTGAAGTCATGGTACTTACATGTGAAATCATATTCCACAGGCTTTGCTGATAATCAGGATCCTTGCATCCTAGATAATGAGCAGTACCACGGGATATGTAGTTGTCCAATGGAACAAGAATATCTGCAAAAGAAGTGCCAATTAGCAAGCAAATAACAATGCAAAAGGCATCCTCCTCCTCAATTATACATACTGATTTCCATTCTTAACAGACTTGTATACAGAAGTTACTCCTTTTAAATCTCATTAATTCAAATTCATGTCCAACCTTTAAATCAAAGGAAGGCTAGTTGCCTCAATAATTCCAATTATTTTCTTTTCCTACCTTTAAGAAATCCTTATTCTTATTTCTCTTTATAATGGAGAAGATATTTTCCAACCTCATCAAAAATTTATGTATTACAGAAGTCAAGCACAGTTTTCACCTGTTAAAAACAACTTACCTATGTTGAGGCTACATGATAGAACATATTTTTCACAAACGCAAAGAGCTTCCAGCAAGATACAAACATGATGTCAACCTAGTCATTGCATCATCTATGGCTAGAGGCTCCACCTTAATCAAGCAACAATTCACAATAAGAATACTTACTTGGAAAGTAATCTATAGCCCAGTCCGACAATGCTTCCATCATCAATGGCCAGAGGCTCCACATTTCCATAGAAATAGTAGGAGAAAAGAATGTCATATAAGAGACAATCTCCAGGATCTCCTCAAAAACCTCTGTACAGACGAGTTCAGAGTTACAACCATATCAATGATCACAATATACAGAAATCATATCTCCATCATGATACAACAACAACAAAGCTCTATTCCCAAAGCAATTAGGGTCGGCAAACATGAATAGATAAATGGAGTTGGGGCATAGCCATAAACATAGAAAAAGGAAAACACAAAGGAGCGGAAAAGGGAAATGTGACAGGAATGGGGAAGAAGTAGGGGAGGAAAACAAGGTTATCGATATAAAGTGGAAATTTCTGAAAAATACGAGTATAAATACAAAATAAACACGAATAAAAGAAAAGGATATTTAGAAAGCAGCAAGTATAGGGGAAAAATCAATAAAATATCATACAGTTCACCATTTGAATACTTCATCTCCATTATGCCCTTTTAAAAAGATCAGCATCTATTCTGAATAGTCACATGTCCTTATACACCACTCTAGCCCATGTATGTATGGGACTACCTCTCTCTTTCTCCCACTTCCTGCTCTCCTCATGACTCAATCCATCTAACCGGTGCCTCCCTCGATTTTTAGCTCACATGGCTACACCACCGCACCAAGATTCACTCATCTTATCTTCAATAGATGTTACTCCCACATTTTGTCTAATAGTCTCATTCCTCATATGGAATGTCCTAGTACCTCCACACATTCAACGTAGCAGATGCACGTTTGCCCAACTCATCGTCTGAATTTAACGCTGTCTTACCCCCCAATACCCAATGCCACATAATAACGCAGGCCTAATTGTTGTGCAATAGAACTTACCGCTTTGTCTTATGGGCATACCACGATATCATAAAATCCGCTATTCTTTCTATGCCAGCCCGCTGTGGTCTTATGTGATACATTTCCATCAAGTTCTTCATCTTTAGTGCACTGAAGGGGATTTCCCTACCATCAAACGTTATACGGCCGTCTTCCTGTCCCTACGAACTTGCACTCCATATTCAATCCTGCTTCAACTCAGTCCGAAACCCTCGACTCAATAATTCCAACTTCACCGAGCACCAAGGAATCTCCTCTTGAATTGACTTCATGATGTCATACATGACTGTGGTAAACAGGTAAAGGCTCAAAGTTTACCCTTGGTGTACTCCAAGGTAATAGGAAACACTCCACTTCTCCTAAATCAGTATGTACCCTCGTACATATGATGTTGATATACTTATGTGATATGTTTTACCTAGCTAATGTCCAAAGGAATTCTCATAGTACCCTATCATATGCCTTTTCCAAGCCAACAAACAACATATGCAAATCCTTCTTCCTATCCCTATACTTCTTCATAAGTTGTCTTAAGAAGGTGAATCGACTCGACTCGGTAGTTGACCGACCTGGCATAAAACCGAGTTGGTTATCCAAAATTTTCACACTTCTTCTCAACCTTCATTCAATCACTCGCTCCTAAATGATAGGACTCATAAGCATAATTCCTCGGTGATTAGCACACCCTTGTAAGAGTGTTCTTTTGTCAACTCATTGACATCTTTTTATTCCAAACCTTGTTGAAGAAAGTCGTTAGCCAATTGATTCCTCTCTCCCAAGCTCTTCCAAATCTCAAGCGGTATGTCATCTTGCCCCACAGCTTTCTTCAACCCCATCTTTCTCAAGGCCTTTTTCACTTCTTTTTTCAAAATTTCCTCACAAAATCCCAGTTTACCATACACGATTTCTAGCATGGTAAGAAAGCCAATGTCACATATTTGGTTCCCACTGAACAATGTGTCACAGTACGACCTCCACCTCTCTATTTCCTCATCCCCAACCAAGACCCTCATATCTTTTCTACTCAATTAACAAATGCACAATAAACTATCAGGCGAATGTACACTGTCACATACAACCATCTAGTTCCCCATAAAAGTTTAAAATTCAGGAGCATTAGTTATGTTGCTCAGCAACATACTCTAGTAAACCAAAGTCTTCAATATAATCCTTTTTCTCTGTTTTGAGCATATTTACATGGTTTAGTTGCTGAACAGCAACATCACCAAATGCATGATATTAAATCAAGGCAATTGAAATAACAATCCTTCTTAGCTACATGCATATATAGTTATTTTTGCTACATTTGTAGTGGTACAATTTGCATACAGTAAAAGTATAGGTTTTGTAAGCTTACCGTACAGTTTAAGAAACCAGTGTGTACATCTAGTACAATTTCAGTAATATTAGAATTCAATGTATACATTTGTATATGCATCCGTACAGTTTTTATATACTAACAGTACAGTTTTTATAGAGCAAAAATACATGTATGTTGTCATCTATAACTACATTAGGATGTAGCCAAGAAATTACCTTAAAATAAATAACTAGTAAGAGCATATTAGAAAAGAGGCATACCTTGTCCATCAGTAGTCAACATCCTACGCATTATAGGAAGAAGGATCGGTTCTATGCTTCCAAACAAATCTGGAAGCCTGTTCACCGATTCAAGGATTGTGCTTATGGCACGTAAACATCCAACAGCAGCCAAAGCACCACCGGGATCATCACCATCCTCATCAGCTTCAGCAGTAGACATGCACTTCCAGAAAGCTGCCGCCTGGGAGGACAGCAAAAGCAATCGTCAAGGCAAGACTGCAGCATAAAAAATCAAAAGCATTCTCACGTCTACGTCAAGCTTTTCACAGCTATTACCAAATTTTGGCATAAGCCAAGTGCGTATGGTGCCATCTCCTCCCCAAATTTGTCAACAATAGTCTCTAGAGTGAAAACAAGGTCTTCATTTTCAACCTCGTTCATGAGGTTAAAGAATTCTGAAATAAAAAATAAAGTCAAAATATTATTTTAGAAACAAGAAAAATAGATAAATGATCAATGATCCATACTTTACACAACAGAGATCTATGTACCAGTAAGTAACTGTGGAAGCATGGGACGGATCTCATCCAAATCTGCACATGAACAACCCATTCTTAAATTGTTGCCATACAAGCTATATATTAACATGAGACCCAAGCGACATCAATCTAAAGCTGTACCTTTACACGCTTCGACAAAAGACCGGAGAGCGAAGACAGAATCAACACGAACTGGGAGCTCAGAGTCATGCAATCCACCAACTACGCTATGTAGAGCTTGTCTAAAATTATTTTGATCTGAGAAGTCGATGTGGGCATATTGTCCAGCAACCCATGCAGCCTGGAATTTGAAGACAATTGAAAAGCTGTTACATTTCTTTTCACATGACAGGTTACATAGAGAGGTAAAGCAAAGTAACAAAATTTCATATATTTCCCAGCCACATAGCAAGAGATATTGAGACTTTTGGAAGAAGGTTTCAGCATAAAGGATCCCCTTATGCTTCAAACTTAACATTCCATCTACAGAGAGACAGGTTCCCTAGGACCAACTAAAGAACAGAATAGTCCCTAGACGACAACCTTCCAAGCAAAATAACACCATCACAGTTTCATAGGGACTCAAAGAAAGGGGAAGAGCATAAATATGAGCAAACCAACCTTTGCACGGAGATGACCAACAGGACTTCTGAACTCAGGAAATACATGCTGCACCAGCATGCGCTCCAACTCTGTTTTATACGGTGGAGTCTGTTTTAGTTTGTCACAAAGAGTTCCAATAGCAAGCAGTGCTCCATCCTTCTGCCGGTAAGGCTTGAGTTCAGCTGGAGTCTCATCATACCTGCAAACAAATGTGACATGGTTTGGTAGTTATGATAGAGATTTATCAACGCCATGAATACAACACCAGTAACAAAAAAGGAAACACAAATATCAGTAATATGAAAGACATACCTTTTTAGAATTTCAACAATGAACTGAACAAACTTATGAAGATTTTCTTTGCCACGTTTCCTAACCAACTCACTCACAAAGTCCATGGCAGCAGTCCTTGGACTGTACAAATCTTCAATGATATCTGCACAGTACAATATTTGAGAGCAGTAAAGTATTTGAACAAAAAGGCGAAGAAGGTTAAAACATCAATCTACAGTTTAAGAAGCAGCTTGATCGGTGAACATAGTCACAAGCTTTACATTGGGAAATCCAAGAACCCACTTCTCAAGAAGGAGAGGGGGATAGACAAATAGGATGACACGGATGGATTCTCAAAAACTCACCATAGCCCTTCCTTATATATTCATGTGGGTCTTCATCCCAAAGCCTTTGATCATTTTCATTGAAGCACATGAGAGGAAATATTATTTCGAACAGGAGAAGATCGAGACGAGGTTGCAGCAACTGATACATACTTGTCTTTGAGACACTGCAATATACATGAATTAGGGTCAAAGGGGAGTGAAAGTGTGCCAGACAGAGGCCTCTCCAGAATAATGACCATAGATTTCCAAAATGACCAAATAAACTATATTTTCCTACCTAGTTTCTTACACAGTCTCTTACCCACACATTTAGGTATGAAACTATCTTTCTATTGAAAAATGGGCACCTTTATTTCCAACTAAGAATGTCAAATAATATTATCAGTATTATAGGACTTCAGATACAATGGTAGGTGCCTAGATAACAAATTAACCACATTAAGGGAGCAGAGCAATAGCTATTATGTTCAAATCTACAATCCTTTTAACCATCATCTTCTGTCGCTCTACAGATAATACTTCTGGGCAAAATAGAACTCTCCAGCAAGCGCAACAGTTTATAGTAAACATATAATCTAGCTTTTACATTGTACCGAGTACTCTAACAGATCTGTATATCTGTTTTCCTAGTAGACAGGCCACAACTGGTAACTCATCAGACTTATATGCACAAAATTTAAGTTACTCAATTCTCATAAATGGCTCCCGCTAGGGAATAGCTCCCAATGCTGGACTCAAGGCAAAAGAATCTCCATAATACATGTTTTATGGTCTTTTTGGTAAAATAGGACCTTACAAACAGAAGGCGATGCATAGAATAAGAAATCCTAACTAAAAGAAAAGAAAAAACCTGAAAAATTACAAGTGGATAGTGAGATTCAAACCTGTTGCTCAAATACTGCAGAATAAGATTAATTACTCTATCAGGTAAATATCCACCAGCACGGAGAACATTCAGCAAGTTTAGGTGACACTCCAAAATCTTTCCAGCATAACTTTTTTGAAATACTTGAGCGAAATGCTTGTTCTCTGGGTTCTGAAGTCGATTGTCTCCAAATCTGCCAAAAAATAATGACACATTAGACAACTTCCAATAGGGCATGGCTAAAGTCTCACAACAGGGTAACATTGTGATCTCCTTAATTAAGGAAAAGAAACACACTGAACAAATTGTACATCAAACAATATACAAGCATGAACTGACCGGGTGTAGAGCCGATTCAAGATATGAACAGTCCACTTCTTCACCTTCCACCAACCCCAAGACTTTCTTTGGTCGGGATCAACAGGCTCGCCTTCTACAGGGACTGGCCTCTCCAGTGTATTTAGAAACAGAACCATCCAAGCATGGAAGACATTCGGATCAAATAACAACTTAGGAATCTCCAACTGAAGCAAGAAAAAAATTTAAATTAACGTATGAGACATTTTGTTTTGGAAATACACTGATAGGATATGGGGAAAATAGAATTGTTAGTAAAGGGCATATTAGTCTTTCCTACAGGGCCTGTTTAGCCTACTTAAGGAGTGGGGAATTACAGAAAGTGGCAGCCATTTTTGTATGAGATTAGTGTCGGCCTCATTGAGGATTTGGGAGGGTGATACCCCTCGAATTGTATTATACACTACAACAAACAGTAAAGGCAACTGTGAACTCAGATCTTTACGAGAAGCCACCCACTCTCCAATACCGACTCCCAATTGTTGTAAGATCAAAGATGATAGCCATACTCTGTACTAGCCCCAAGCCAAGAAACGTGACTCCAAAGAAGAGACCAAAACAATACAACAAAATGTTGTCCACTTTTGAGTTTGTAAATGAAGGGTAAAAAACTATAAACAGATACACAAAGGAAAATGGATAACAGTGACAAAAAATGGCAGCAGGGTACCAATTAGAATAACAGTTGCACATGACATCAGATTCACCACAACATGCATATAAATCATACTCCATACGAACTCAGGAAATACACAGATAAATCACTTAACTAATAGTGACAAGCACAAGGAGCATTGTTCATGGCGATAAGAAAAAAAAAAGAACAAAGCTTTCAGAAAAGAAGCAAACTTACAGATTTTTCATATAACAAAAGCCTGAAAAAGATACTGGACTACACAAATCCTCATCATGGCAACAAGCCCTAAATATTGTTGCTATCTTATACTCTCAAGAAAAAGGACACACCTTTAAATGAACTACACAAATCCTCATCATGACAACAAGCCCTAAATATTGTTGCTATCTTATACTCTCAAGAAAAAGGACACACCTTTAAATGAAGAAACAAACTTCTAGGTTTCTCATTTAAAGAAAAAATCAGAAAAATAAGCTAATCTACATAAATCCTCATCAGTAGCAGTAAATCCTGAATCACTTCTTTACATCTTATACTCAGAAACAACAGAACCACAGGACAATGACGGAGTCATTATTATCAAGCCCATACCATAATGTCAATATAAGATAGTTTTAATGAACTTTGTTGGGGACTCCAAGAGCATGTTCAAGAGTATTCCAACTAATCACAAAGAGAACTGCGGCAGTTTGACCTCAAGTCCAAACGCAGTATTGGGAACGCATTCCATAACAATTCCGCAATATAAAAAATAAAATAAAAACAAATTGGGACCCCTCAAGTTATAAAATACAAGTTCATAGAGAAAGTACACCAGACTGAAACTGTAAGAACATACGTATATGGAAGACCAGAATATTTTGCAGATAAGCTTAATCAGCTCAGCAACTTCCAGCGGAGGGTTGGTAATTTGGACAAGCTTGTTGAAGATACTGAGCAGATGGGGAAATGTCTCCTCAACTATCATGTAAAGAGGTGTTCTCTCCTCATCTGATTTAAACCTGTGGAAATCACACAAGAAGTTGAAGTAATCCAACTCAGAACTGATGCCTGAAATGACACTTCTAAGTTACCAACAAACCTATGAAAATTTGCGGTAAGCTCCAAACGGCAAACAATTTGGTCAAAATTTAAAAAGAAAAGATAAACTTAATACACACCCCTAAGAAAATCTGGGCCTTATGCCACACATTAAAAGTTCATATTAGCAGACTTACCAGATTTCTTCACTTACTCCATATTGCACCAAACCAAGACTACACTCACTAAGATTATAGCAAATGAACTCAATAATTTCTTATATTGCAGGTGACCCCGCCGCGAAAGGAATGCCGCATATAGGGAAGACTTTGAAAGCATCCCAGCCGTTCATTACTTCATAGTGGATATACAAGGGCACAAATTTATGTAGCTGTAGGCCTACACAGGGACAAAGCAACTCATACTTGACGAAGAATCTATTAATTAGTTACAGAGAATGCTCAGGAACTTATAGAATTCTATAAGGGTACTTCTTGGATTCCTAGGCTCATATTGAGCTTTTATTCCTTTGTGTACTGCTTGTGCCTACCTACGATCTGTACGTTTGATCTCTGGGCTCTCTGTGCTTGGAGCCAAGTTTTGTATCAAAATAATCTACTGGTCAAATTTTGTTCTCAATAATTCATGCAATATTAGCTAATAGCATGAAACTTCATGAGCTAAGCCAAGATTTACTATTATAATAGCAACCATGAAAATACAACTTATCAAAGAAGTGGCCACTTGCATCTCTGAAAAGCATAAAGAGATGTTCAGTACTCGTATTTTCTGGCGAGAATGCGCAGCACAAACAAAGCTCCATAGACTTGTTGATCTTGTAGATTGTGCTTCACCCACTGCAAAAGACCAGGCCACTGCTCAGGGTAATCAGCATGAACTATTGTCTTCAAACACTCTCCAAGCTGCACCCTGAACAGATAAGTTAAGGGTCAACATATTAAAACATCGTTTTGCGAGTCATCCGTAAATGGAGAAAATATTCCTCAGCCACTGTCTATAATTTTATATATATATATCATGCCACAGTAGAAAGAACTAAGATGAAGGATGTGGCAATACCTGATAAGAGGAGGAACTTGCATCACAAAAACAAGAACATTGTTCCTAACGGTTTCTTTATCACTTGGTAATATCTTTGATTGTTCATCTATCATCAAACATGGAAAAGGAAGTCATAATTAACACATGACTAGGCAGCACAAAACTCTGAAGTCACTAATATAATTAAGATATTTAATGACAGCGATGAGCCTGGTGCCACAGGAAAATTCCTCCATTGGAGAACTAACCAGGATCGTGAGGTGACCAATTCTTGGCAATGAAGTTTTTGAAATGGATGCTAGCAACCTGCCTAACTGCTATATCACAATTTCCATCCACAATAACCTGTAACAGCCTCACTAGATGTTGTGGTGTAAACTGATACTGCAATAACAGCAAAGGAGCATCAACATTCAGTCACCCTTTTTATTGGTTTATGTACCAGCTAATCAAAAACTAAAAGTTCAACATCAATCAGAGAATAAAACTTCCAGCAAATGGAAGCATGTGTTGCTCCCGAAAGCATCTACACCGACCACATTGTCTCTAAGAAAATTGCTAGAAGCTCAACCGCTCCAGTACAATTCTATAATAGTGAGTCCACAAAGCAGAATTATTGGCAACAGAACGAATATAACCTGATTGAGACTTTGCTCGGCGGCTTTGCGTTCATCAGGATTAGACTTGACTTAGAGCAGCACGGAGTATAACAGCGAGACTGGGAAGATCCATGGTCTTCTCTTTATGTGTATGAATTTACTCGAAACCTTATGTTCCGCTCTAGCTAAATAAATCGGCACACAGCGATCGTCTAAACTTTTTTATTCCACACACTGAAAGAAGATTGATAAGTTACCAAAATTTTACAAGTTTTTAATTAAACCAATCAGTGAACCGAAATTCAGAAGATTGGATTTCTTTCAATGCTTGCAAATTCGATGAAATAGTAATACTAGCTGTAGCACCACTACTACTGCCAGCAGCAGCAGTGCTACTTTAGAAGCTGGGGGGGAAAGGAGAAGACAGAGCTCGGAAATCGCAGAACAAGACTGCTTTCGGCGAAACCAAACCCCTAGAAACTCTCGACAACGAGACGACTTCTAGGGTTTAGAAGTGGATGAGGAGGGGAGAGAGAGAGAGAGAGAGAGAGAGAGAGAGGGTTACGGAGGGGAGGGAGATATTGATCAGGAGAAGAACAACGGAGGTTGCGGGAGGAAGGAAAGCAGACTTCTATTGAAGGAGATGTATAAATATGATTAGGGTTTTAAGGAAAACGGTAATATATAAAAATATAATGTTTGGAATATTCAATTTTATCCAAGTTTTAACTTGGTCGCGGACTCCCTGGAACGACTAGTAATGGTTGTAGTACAGGGCGGGCGGAGAGAAAGACGACGAGTGCACTCGGACATTGGGATTGAGGTAAATGGCGAGATTGAACGAGTCGACTCGGAAATAGTCGAGTGCAAACTACGCGCTAGTTCAGGCGAGTGAGTCGACATGGTTGTTAAAAAATCAATAATTATGAAAGAAAGAAAGTCTTCTGTTCATCATTCGTCTAGTACTTGGCGGTTAATTGCGGTGAGTCATGAGTGGGTTGTCCATGACGACGGCATGTACTGTTAAATCCTCAATTGCCTAATTCTACGATTACTGTCTACTTATCATCCGGCTGGTTTATACCATCAAAAACGACGCCGTCATTCATCCGCCACACTGTGTCGGCCTGGCGTTGAGTTGTCTGTCGCTGCAGATGCACGTGGTACCTTGGGTCGAGTTATCTTCCAACTTTCTCTTTCTTGTCTATGCTTTTTTGTTTCAGTTAAACTCATCGTATTGATGACACTACGGTGTACAGCGTTATTTTCCTGTTTCATTCCTTTTTGGGGGATAACCTTTCAAAATTTGGATCTCCTGTGGGAGTTCGGTGTACCAACCCACCAACCGACCAGCTATTATCATTGGAGTATCTGTGATGAGACCAGTCTATCCCGTGTACAAAAGCCACATATAAAAACGTGATGAACTTATGTTCAACTTTGCAAATTACACAAACACAAGTAGATAACTTATATCCGGTCATTGTTGCAAAAAAAAAAAAAAAACTTATATCCAGTCATGAATTTAGCATTTAGAAAATTCGTATACAAAATAAACCTATAATTTCTCACATATACAATATTTGTTGATATTAGGCCATACGAGTGTGTCCAATTGTATCATACAATCAGCATCATAAAGTTCAATTTATATTTAATTTAAACAATTATCATATAAAATTAAACAATCTTTATAATAATATATATAACTTTTATATCGTTATAAAAAATCAATATATATATATTAACTTAAACATCATTTGAATTTAATTACTTTTTATTTTCTAAATTTTTGTCTTATAAATCTCTTCATGTTGTCCTTTATCTCTCAGTTGAAATCTTCAACAAAATCTACATATGGATAGTGAGCATGAGTGGAATCTTCATCAAGCATGGGATGTTTTAATGTTTAAATTCGTCTTCTTTTTTTCAAGGATGTTCCCACGTATGTTAGAATGCAAATTTTTACTTCCAATTTGCGCTATATATTGTATATTTTTCATTTGAGATAGTATATCTTTTATGTAATATGTTTTATTAATAAGTTTTATAACATTAAAACTTATTATATATTTTCATCTAAAATGTATTTTATGCTTGTAGAAACTATATTTTAATAATGAAAAAAATGTAGACTAATGTCGGCAGCACCTGCAGGTGGATTAGACAAGACTAGCTAGTGTAAAAGAATCATCATTATCAAGACATAAGAAAACATTGTTTGTGGTGCCGATTCCTAGTGTTCATTGAGTACCCACCTTGTTTTAAATTATTTCCCACATCATATTCGGATTGCTATAAATTATTCCTAATATAAACCTAGCTTGTCAATTATTATATTTAAAATTATGTAATGTATGCCGAATAATGTTTAATCTTAATTTAAATAGATAGAAGCAACTTATATTTTGTAGAATTAAAAAAGGAACCGGGCCTTCTCGTGGGCTAATGTTTTTTAGTAGCCTGGCCCTAGATTTTGTCCAAACCCGCTTGCTTGCCATGTTAGGCTTGGGCCGAATTGTGAACTGGGCCAAGAGAACATAAATAACCACTTTTAAGTAGCTCTAATTTTGATCTATGCATTATTGTCCACTTTTTCTTTTTTTTTTTTGAAAGCAACAAAAGATTTATATATTAGTCACAGCATAACCGTAAGATACAGTCTCGAATGTTTTGAAGCCAAACTTTTTCACACCCACCACATTTGTCTATGTTCGCCAGCAAATGCGCACCCATATTGTACATTCGTGGCACAAAAAACCACTTAACTTCACTAAACCTAGGTAACAAGCACATATGTACATCATCAAACAAGACTCTTACTTCATAATCTAGAGACCCGACCCCATTTGCATAATCAGCAATCAACTTACAATCCGACAAAAGATATACCCATCTACTATTTAGCCTTAAAGCACAAGTTAACCCGAACTTGACTGCCCTGACTTCCACTAATTGCGGAATATCAGTACCCCAGCCACCATCCATTGCAACCGCTACTGGGTTACCTTCACCTTGGCTGCAAATAACCCCAACTCCAAAATGCCCACCATTGTCACAGCTACCGTCAACATAAACCCGAAGATGATCCTCTGGTAAGCCACCCGCATTGAAAACCGTGCCCTAGCTTGATTCATCTCCACCGCTGAACAAAGATAGTTTTCTCATTATTGTCCACTTCTTGATGTGTCATGTAGTTGTTTAGCTCTCCTTGGGTGAGCCTTGCAAAACTTAAGCAAGCATTGGTGTTACTAGTGTAGATTCTCTACATGCCATAGTGCCCCATAAAGTGCAACAATTATGCATGATCTTAATGTATGAGTGTTGAATTTATGCATGTGCTTGGAAATGCAACCAACGATGTTATCTTGTATATGTCTTGCATTGGCTAACATGATGCTGCTTCAAATAGTCTTGAGGGATAGTGACAATAGTTGAAACTCTATATATGAATTCATAAATACAATAATCCACTGCTCCATTGAATATTAAGCAATTTCTTATCAAGCTTGCAAAGGTGCAAGATCAATATCATATAGTCTATGTATAAAGCACACTAATTACAATCAAGCTAAGTGTATCAATCTCGTCCACACACCTTTTAAACTCATCACAAACACGCACTTGGTGAATATTTTAAGTTGTTTTTTGTTGCTTCTAAGCAAGTAACGGAGTTCCATCATATTGATCTAGGGGCAAACAAATTACTTACAATACTTTTTAAGTCATTCCACCACCCCCTATCTTACATGTGTGTCATTAAAGGCATACACATATGAAGTGATGAAACAAACACTATTAGTTGGTTGGACTTCTTCAAACATTGCACACTAACAAAATCGGACTTCGACAACAACAAAAGTATGTAGTTCCTATCCTTGTCAAAATTAGATTCCAAGCACTAGCTATGCTTGAAACATCTAATCACTTCATCAAAATTGTGATGGCAATGTAAAATATGAGAGAGAAACTCTCAAGTGGGGATCACCTCCCCCCTTTCTTTCTTTTCTTTCTTTTGCCTTCCTTCTCATCTTTAACTTCAAGTACTCCTTCAGTCTTCCATAAATAAGCTAGTTCTTTCTACCATCGCGTAGATCTCTCCAAGACCTTCAAGTTGAGCATAACTTTTGGTCTTTTGGTGATTTTGTGGAAATGGGTTTTGTCCGTCTCCTCACCGGTGACTTCTTCAACTACTGCCACCACCCCGCCAGCACGTTGCCACCTCACATCTATCATTGGCTCCTCGATTTATACCGTCGTCGTTGGTGTTGTTTCCATCATGTTTGTTTTCTCTTCTGTTTCTAGAAATAAGAAGATCTCGCTTGTTTGCACTAGTGGATCTAGTAGTCTAGCTATGTCTTTGATGTTTAGTCTCGTACAATGTTTTTGTTTTCTTGCAAGTTAACCTTTCTAGTGTTTTTGTTATCCTTGCAATTCAACATCTGGCTTATGTCTGTAATATTATTTTGGATGCTTGGTCTGGTTGGTGGAGTGTTCTGGTAGTGTTGGAGATGTGGTGGGGGTGGTGGTCATGTGGTTACTCTTCTAACGAGTGAACTTTTGTTTCGTCAAGGGATTAGTCTTTTAATTTCACATAGCCTAGAGATGGCATATTTGTGGCATGGAGATTGGGTTTTGTTAATCGAAGTAGAGTAGCTATGGGGGTTCGAGCTGGAAGATGCTTGTGTTTTGATATTCGGCTATGTTGGTATTGGTGCGGTATAAAGGAAATGTATAATGTCCTGTTAGTCTTGATCATGTACTCACTAGTTAAGCTTGTATTATCCTATTAATATAATATAAATCCTTGCTTTCAAAAAACTACTTTTCACATCCTATTCTAGTATATAAAACAACACAAATGTATATTTATTTAAGGCAACAAAATAAAAAACAATTGACCTTTTATTAAGGCATTCACCCAGTCCACATATTCAAGAAACGTGATTAATGTTACCCATTCAACAACTTTGAGTTTCATACTAGAACCAAGGTTCACAAGATTAATACATGTAATATTGTCCCTCCAAACCTCAATACCAGCATCTTTATGGACATTTTGTGCACCGGCCTTATCGTTATCCCCTTGATTCTTTATACAAACAACCTTTATCCTCCATCATCGCCAAGGAGTCTTGCATTTGTTTGAGGTTCCACTATTCCCTTCTTGCGTATAACACCTATTTTATCAGCCATAACTACCTGAAGAGAGGGAAACATGTAGTGAAATTGGACCATGCTTATGTTGAGCTGGTCAAGACCTACTATCTTCCAAACCCCCAATCTTCTTATTTGTTCTTTGCAGTATCTAGGCCTTACTTACCTAATATAAATTACGATGTAAATAAATTGTGTCAATCGATGCATTCTCTTTTTCAACATCATTCAGGCGAATTCTTTGTTATCTCAAACATACTCTTTAGTTCCTTAAACCCTTATATTATGCTTTTAGTTTATATTGATATAGTCCGAGCAAATGACCCGATTGATAAATAAAGCACCTAAAGTTACCATATTTTTATGAGGAAAACCCTAATTTCATGTAATAAAACACAAGCAACTACATCAGCGAGAGATAAATACAAGGCTCTTGTGAATGCTAGTTGTAAGGCATTCTAGTTTCAACCCTTACTTCATGACCTTTGATCCTTTGCCCTAGTGTGATAATCTTGGTGCCACATATCTTATTGTCAATCTCGATAATTATGCTCAAGCTAAACACAGTAAAATCAACTTTTCATTTATTCACAATAAGGTACATAACTGATTCATGAGAGTTGCATTCATCTATGACGATGATCAACTAGCACATATTTTGACGAAAAACTTAATAGTTACTTGGTTCAACTGACTTCTCCCTTATTTGAGTTTGAACACTAATGGAGCACGGGGGGATATTGAAGACATGAGTCCAAGCATTGTGCAAACAGTTCCATTTCATAAACATAATACATGTTCACTTCATTCTTATATAATCCATACATTAGTCCATTGTATACACCTGTATATAGCTAAAGGAAAATAGTGAATGTGTTTTACATGTTTACTATAGAGATCTAACAACCGAGAGTAGTAGAAAAGCTCACCTCCGGTTAATTTAGGACTATACACAAATCAATACAGTGAAAAAGTTTATCAGCATTGACCAAACCTCACAGTCAAATGTCCACGAGTTCATCTCCCCAAATGTAGATTTGGTGGAAGATTCAGTAGGAAATGACAAAGAGCTTAGTTTCTTACGTGTTTTAGTCACGGATCTGATGTCAATACTCGCTGGCTTACATAAAATTTCGGTCTTACTACACCTACTGTACATATATAACTTAAATGATTACCCATGTACAAACAACTACCCCGTCCTACTCTCGAACGGCTTCCAGCTCCTTGTACCTAAAATAGGAAAAGAAGAGAAAAGGATGACCCCCCCAGGGGCTCAGCACCTTTGCTGGTATGGTAATCCCGCAGCTCGCATGCTACCGGGCCACACACAACTAATTGTCGTCTTAGCATGCGGTTGATTATATTTGAATCATGCATGTAAACTATAAACACACAACACATAACATTCCACCACAATGGGCTCAACAAACAGATAACACATCCTTACTTGATAAGTCACTCATTGTGTTCATTAACCCTAGAGGGTTCTCCTCTAGTGGAGCTACTTCCTTAATAGACGACACTTACCCAATAATCGGGTTATCCATAAACGTCTCTTTTTATAAACTGGGATTCATATCCATGATCCACATACACCACATAACAACACTTTTCATGTTTCAACGTGCACATAACATAACATCGCAATGGGAATTGCAGTACAACAATAACACATAACATAACGGGAACGGTTCTCTTAGGAACCGACCCAAACATAGTTAATTCACTTGTGAGCCTAGAGAATGATGTCACCCTCATGATAAACTCGTTACAACACTCATTACCGTCCTAATAGTCGGACGAGTAACTTAAGTTAAGATGGTTCGGATATAGTGCCCCGAACACACCACACAAACACATGTTCCCCCTAAACCGATCATAAGTCAGAATAGCTAAGCTTTGGAGTAAGCTAATGGGAGATCGTAACTGTAACACCCCATCTAACATTAACACACTTACAATAAACTGCAGCGGAAAAACATACTTCATCACATTACTTAACACGTTGGTGTTACACGTCGTTAACCACCCACGTGGCTAACAAGGCTATTACATAAACATTGTACCGGTCTGATGGACTAGATTCCCGAGCGACTACACATTATTATCCCTTTCCATTAACAACAACCAACATACATAAGCCTTCCTACTGTACCGAGTATTACAAACTGATGCTGATAACAATTTCGGTCTTACTACACTTAATGTATATATATACAACTTAAATGATTACCCATGTACAACGACTACCCCGTCATACTCTCGAACGGCTTCCAGCTCCTTGTACCTGAAATAGGAAAAAGAAGAGAAAGGGTGGCCCCCAAGGGGCTCAGCACCTTTGCTGGTATGGTAATCCCGCAGCCCACATGCTACCGGGCCACGCACAACTAAATGTCGTCTTAGCATGCGGTTGATTATATTTAAATCATGCATGTAACTTAAAACACACAACACGAATCATTCCGCCTCAATGGGCTCAACAAACAGATAACATATCCATACTTGATAAGTCACTCATGGTATTCATTACCCCTAGAGTGTTTCTCCTCTAATGGAGCTACTTCCTTAATAGACGACACTTACCCATTAATCGGGTTATCCTTAAACGCCTCTTATCACAAACTGGGATTCATATCCATGATCCACATACTCCACGTTTTACAACATATAACATGCATCACATAACAACACATAACAACACTTTTCACGTTTCGACGTGCACATAATAAGATCGCAATAGAAATTGCATTACAACAACATCACATAACATAACGGGAACGGTCCTCTTAGGAACCGACCCAAACATTGTTAATTCACTGGTGAGCCTAGAGAATGATGTCACCCTTATGATAAGCTCGTTATACAACACTCATTACCGTCCTAATAGTCGGACGAGTAACTTATGTTAAGATGGTTCGGGTTTTGTGGCCCGAACACACCACACAAACACATGTTCCCCCTAAACCGATCATAAGTCAGAATAGCTAAGCTTTGGAGTAAGCTAATGGGAGATCATAACCCGTGAGGGAAACAACCATAACATAACAGAGAGGAGGGTAAGGCTAAAAAGGATACCCACTCCCAAACAACGCGCGACCGGCCTAACCGGATTCCTCACCATTGTTAGTACATATTTACTTGTAGATAAATTGTTAGAGCCCCACTATGGAGTCTATCACATACACACATTATACAACATTACTACTGGGTTAAACATACGAGAGAGGTCCTTACATACACACACACAAATATCACATAATTAACACACGCATAGCCGTGGTTAGAACGTCCCATGGTTCGGGTCGTTTAATCCGAATACCGAACTCCCATATGACCCTAGACTCAGTTAACTAAGGTTAACACTTCCGAGGTTAAACGGTAACGGAACTAGACACGTCACATATATGAATTACGGTAAACTCATTACATGTTTTATCTTACAACGTGGCAAACATACAGAAAAACACAATGGCATACAAGCCGGTGTAATCCGGTAGGACACAGGTTGCAAGAAAACCATACCTGTCACCGGAGTCCACTTTATCATGTCCACTTATGTTCCTCGAGCAACTCTCGAACAACTGATAACATTACATGTACTTTTATTAACATCGGGGTAACATGATTGTTTAAAGTCTAATGCTTATAACTTTTCCCGTTAACTTAGTTACTTAACTTCACATTTTAACTTGTTTTACTTTTACATTTTAATACAACTTTCCCCCACTAAATTGTCATTATAACTCACTTAACATGTCCTTAGTAATCGTATTACATCATTACTTATTAATCCCCATCATCCTATAACCTTAAACAATTTTTTTTACATACTTTGGGCCGTCCAACCCACCGTCCGACCCACAACTGGGTCGGACTATTCCAGAAACTTTTCCCGTCTTTTAAATACACCTGTCCGACCCATGTCCGACCCAATCATCTGGGTCGGACCATTCCAGAGACTTAGAGCACACATGTCTGACCCATGTCCGACCCAAGACCTCTGGGTCGGACCATTCCAGAAACTCCAACGATTGAATTAACAAGGCTGTCCGACCCACCCTGGGTCGGACCACTGGGTCGGACAACATCAGAAATTGTCAAAAACTTGTAAAACTTTCTCCAAACTTTTCCTCAAGCCTACTAATGTTCTAACATCATTTAGCACATCAAACACACCTTTAGCCTTGTACTAAACTCTTTAAATCACCCACCAAACCATCTTATCATTCACAAATTTCTTACAAAATTCCTAGCACTTGGAATGTTTTCTCCTTAAGATTTCTAAGTGGTATTTCACCTATAATGACCACTATACCAAGGTGTTTCCTCTACACCTTAACATCATCTCTCAAACTTCTTTTCTCACTAACTAAATCTCCTTTTCACATCTTACCTAAACATCATTTCCTCCTTGTACATCAACATTCCTAAAACTTAAACAAACTTCTCCAAGACTTTAATACATCCACAAAACACTCATTGAATCCTTAGAACTTCCAAGATAATACCAAAATCCTTGCATCACTCTAAATCACCTTAATACATGTTTTCTTCCCTAGTAAAACACTTGTTCACCTTTAACACTTCCTAGTTCACCAAAACTTGTTTAAATCACTTAGAACTTCTTATACATTTTCCAAATTTTGCCATAGCTCCTTTTGTATATTCTCACATCCAACCCTTAGGTTTTTACCTTAGTTCATTCAAGAACACCTAAAATCCATCAAGAGTATTCTCACACACACACTCACCAAATTTTACACTACATCACAATATAGTGCATAAACTTAAATTGCTTGGCACTTAGGCCCTTAAATAACATGGCTCTTAGGCCCTTAAATTGCATAAACCATAAACACTGAATTTCCCACATAAATATTGCCTTTGACCTGCAATTACATCAACACACATATGCCCTTTAATTTTCCTTGAACATTACTAGGTCATTCACCATTGGCTCCTTAGGTATTTTTATCAAGCAAATCAAGCTCATTTTCCTAAGGCATTTAAATTACATTAGGTTAGCACATTTACCTCTTTTCTTCAAGATTTTTACTTGAGCACTCTTGTTCTTCCTTGTTTGGAAATCGGCAAGAGGACTTGGTTACTTGTCAATGTTCTAATCAATATACAAGTAACACCAATGAGCATTCAAGCTTCATGCTTAAACTCATTTACAAACCCTAGGTCATATATATTGTCTTAACACATTAAGGTAATTGTTTTACCTTGGAATTGGAAGAGAGCTTGAATAAGTATCAAGAGAGGACTCCTCCTAGCCCTTGGAAGATTCAAATGAAGCTAAAACAAGCAAGGTAAAGACACCATTGTGAGGTGAATTTTTGGACAAGTACCAAAATGAGAGGAAACATGGTTTTTCTTTGATTTTCCTTACCTTGAAGCATAAGAGAATGACAAGGCATGGAAATATGAGCTCAAGCTCCTTCAATGGTGAATCTCCATGGCACCAAAATTGAGTTCTTGAAGATTTGAAAAGAGGGAAATGAAGAGCTTACTCTAACTAAGACAAAGGTAGTCTTGAAATTGATTTTGGAGCATGTAATCATAAGTTACAAGTGAAAGAAGATGGAGAATGGTATATGGCTGTAGCAAACCGATGGGAGAGGAGGAAGAATGGCAAACCGTGGGAAATGGGAAAGGAAGAGAAGAAGAGAATGAGGTGAGAGAGTTCACTTTGTTAAGATATTTATGTATAAAAGCAAAATAGTACTTTACTTTTTAAGTTTTACTTTTCTTATTAACTAACAAGGGGGATGACTCATCCCTTGCAAAAACTGGCCCCCATTTAATACTAAGGGGTGTTTTGGTCTTTGTTTGTCAATTTAATTACTTATACAAACATATGTTACAAACTAGCTTATTCTAGTTACTATTCACTAAAACAAGGCACATAGATGTGAAATTTTTGATTTCCCATTGATATAGACTTCCAAATGTGATACTATATAGTACACATGTTAATTAAAGAGTAATGATGGACATTTAGCCATTCAAAACTCATTTACAAGACAATTTTTCAAAAATGTGCTTTAAGACTCCTTAAAGCACATTTTGTGTTTTAACTTGTTTTCAAGCTTGGTTTTTTTAATAATTGATTTAATATGCTCATTAACATATTATAAGGTATAGGTATGACCTTTAGGTCTTATACAAATTTATCCCAAGCTTAGAGCACATTTTTGCCCATATTGACTTTAAGGCATTTATTTGTGTTTTTTGTTTGGTTTAATTGTCTACCAAGGTTTCCTAAGGACTTAATTTGCCTTATTAAATCATAATTGAATGTTATTAAGTCTTGGTAGGTTCTTTGGGTCCCAACCAAGTTCACTCCAAGCTTAGAGCATGTTTTTGCTCAAACTGAGTCTTAGTGTTTTATTGCATTTTACTATGGTTTAAATTGTTCACTGATGTTTCTAAGGCACTTTTTAGCCTTTACATACCATATTTTAAATGTTTAACAACATATCAAGGTTTGGGGTATTTCAGTAACCCGTGGAGGAAACAACCATAACAGAGAGGAGGGTAAAGCTAAGAAGGATACCCACTCCCAAACAACGCGCGACCGGAACGACCGGATTCCTCACCCCCCCATAATATATATAAACATAGTTAAGGGCTCCACTGTGGAACCTATCACATCCATACACCATACAGTATTACAACTGGATTAAACACACAAGGGAGGTCCATACATTCACACACAAACATCACACAATTAACTCACGCATAGCCGTGGTTAGAACGTTCCCATGGTTTGGGTCGTTAAATCCGGATACCGTTCTCTTATGTGATCCTAGATTTGGTTAGCTAAGGTATAACACTTTCAAGGTTAAACGGTATCGGAATTGAACACGCCACATAAATGAATTATTATAAACTCATTACATGTTTTATCTTACAACGTGGCAAACATACAGAAAAAACACATTGGCATACAAGCCAGTGTAATCTCTCTCACCTCATTCTCTTATTTCCTTCACTCAACCGTAGCCTTCTCCATCCTCCCTTCTTGAAATCGTTTTTGCTACAGCAAAAACATATCATCTCCATCCTTGAATGCTTGTATCTTCTAGCTCCATGATCCAAATCCAATTTCAAGACCACCATTCTTCTAGTTAGAGCAAGCTCTTCATTTTCCTCCTTTCAAATCTTCAAAACCACCATTTCGGTGCCAAGGAGAACTTCCATGGAAGGAGCTTAGGTCTATATTTTTATGCCTTGTTGATCACCTTTGCTTCAAGGTAAGGAAAAACCAAAGAAAACAACATTTCCTTCATTTATATTACATGTCTAAAAATTCACCATTAATGGTGTCTCCTCTTGTTTTCCATAGCTCCATTTCAATCTTTAAAGGACAAGGAGGAGTCCTCTCTTGATGCTTGTTCAAGCTCTCCTTTTTATTTCAAGGTAAAACAACTATCCTAAAGTGTATAGACAATATATATAACCTAGGGTTTACAATGAGTTTAAACATGAAGCTTGAATACTCATTACCTTGCTTGTACATTGATTAGAAGTTTGACGAGCAATCAAAGCCTTGCCGATTTTCTATCAAAGAAGGAGCAAGGGATCACAATGAAAAACTTGTGAAGGAAAAGAGGTAAACAAACTATCTAAATGTAGTTTAAATGCCTTAGGAAAAATGAGCTTGATTTGCTTAATGAAATACCTAAGGAGCCAATGGGAAAAGAGCTAGTGAATTGTTCTTAAGGAGATTATTAAAGGGCATATGAGATGTTGAGTGTATTTGCAGGTCAAAGGCAATATATTATGTGTGGGAAATTCAGTGTTTATGGTTTATGCAATTTAAGGGCCTAAGAGCCATGTTATTTAAGGGCCTAAGTGCCAAGCAATTTGTTTATGCACTATATTGTGATGTAGTGTAAATTTGGTGAAGTTTTGTGTGTGAGAAGGTTCTTGACGGATTTAAGTGTTCTTGAATGTTTTATGGCGAAAAACAATGTGTTTTGGTATGACATTGTGCTAGGAGAACCTATGGCAAAATTTGGTAATGTATAAGGAGATTTAAGTGTTTAAATGAGCTTTGGTGAACTAGGAAATGTGAGGAATGAATGAATGTTTACTAGGGAAGAAAAAATGTATTAGGGTGTTATATAGTGCTACGAGGAATTAGGCACTATCTTGAAGTTCTAGAAGTCCAATGGGTGTTTTGGGATGTAATAAAGTCTTGGAGAAGTTTGTTTTAGGGTTAGGTAATGTTGATGTACAAGGAAATTTAGTTAGTAAGAAAATATGCTTGGGAGATGATGTTAAGGTGTAGAGGAAACACCTTGGTATAGTGGTCATTATAGGTGAAATACCACTTAGAAATCCTAAGGAGAAAACATTGCAAGTGCTAGGAATTTTGTAAGGAATTTGTGGAATGATAAAGATGGTTTTGGTGTGTGATTTAAGGAGTTTAGTACATGGCTAAAGATGTGTTTGAAGTGCCAAATGTGGTTAGAACATACTAGGATACATGAGGTGAAGTTTGGAGTCAAATGGGAATTTAGAAACAAAGGTCTGGAGCTGACCGACCTTAAGGACCGGACCTGCAAGGTCGGTCGAGCTCAGTATACACTACCGGAAAGAGTTTCTGGAATGGACCGACCTTGGGGACCGGACTTGCAAGGTCGGTCGGGCTTGTATTTTGGGTACGAATTGAGTCCCTGGAATCGACCGAACATGGGACCGACCTTGACAAGGTCGGTCAGGCCTAAATTTTCAACGGGAAAACTCTCGGGAATGGACCGACCTTGGGGACCGGACTTGCAAGGTCGGTCGGGGTAAAACTTTCAAACGGTAATATGCTCTGGAATGGACCGACCTTGTGTAAGGTCGGTCGGTAAGGTCGGTCGGACCAAAACTTGTTAAAAAAAAATAAACAAGAGAGACTTAAGTAGTAAACCCTAGTGGGTATAACAAGGATAATCAAGTGTGAATTAAGTAAGGAAACATGACACATAATCATGTAAAAATACTTAGTAAACTTTAAAGTTAAGTAAGTTAATTATCCGACATTATTAATTATGTTTAGGGACTACGCTTGGCGGGTCACGTTCGCAGCAAGGACCAAGGTATGGTTTTCTTTAGTAATTGATTTAATATGTTCATTAACATATTTATAAGGTATAGGTATGACCTTTAGGTCTTATACAAATTTATCCCAAGCTTAGAGCACATTTTTGCCCATATTGACTTTAAGGTATTTATTTGTGTTTTATTTGGTTTAACTGTCCACCAAGGTTTCCTAAGGACTTAATTAGCCTTATAAATCATAATTGAATATCACTAAGTCTTGGTAGGCTCTTTGGGTCCCAACCAAGTTCGCTCCAAGTTTAGAGCATGTTTTTGCTCAAACTGTATTTATGGTACTTTATTGTTTTCACCATGGTTTAAATCGTACACTGAGTTTCTAAGGCACTTTTTAGCCTTTAAATATCATAGTTTAGTATTTAAACAATATATCAAGGTTTGGGGTATTTCAATCTACCCCCCTTAAAAGAACTTCGTCCTCGAAGTTCACACTTCCCACGCATCAATTGAATTAGAAACACGAGGATTACTTACAAAATAAAACTTTTGTAACCAAACATACTTTACATCACAACCTCGGACTTAACGGTCCAGGTACATAACACATCCATACATAACATAACATACTCACATGATAACCTCGGACTCAATGGTCCGGGTATCTTAACAACATTTGCACATACATAACAACCCTTAGACTCTTGGGTCTGGGTAACATAACAACATTTAGACCCATAGGTTTTGATAACATACACTTTTGGAACTCAAGGTCAAAAAATATTTATTACACATACCACACAACATGTCTTAGCATGTATGGCAACCAAAAATATTTGTTACATTCGCTCTGATACCACTTTTTGTAACACCACATCCCACATTAACACACTTAACAACAAACTGCAGCGGAAAACATACTTCATCACATTACTTAACTGTTGGTGTTACACGCCGTTAACCACCCACGTGGCTAACAAGGCTATTACATATACAATGTATCGGTCTGATGGACTAGATTCCCGAGCGACTACACATTACTATCCCTTTCCATTAACAACAACAACCACATATACCTTTCAACTGTACCGAGTATTCACAAACTAATGCCGATAACAATTTCGGCATTAGTTTGTGAATACTCGGTACAGTTGAAAGGTATATGTGGTTGTTGTTGTTAATGGAAAGGGACAGTAATGTGTAGTCGCTTGGGAATCTAGTCCATCAGACCGATACATTGTATATGTAATAGCCTTGTTAGCCACGTGGGTGGTTAACGGCGTGTAACACCAACGAGTTAAGTAATGTGATGAAGTATGTTTCCGCTTCGTCAGTTTGTTGTTAAGTGTGTCAATGTGGGATGGGGTGTTACAAAAAGTGGTATCAGAGCGAAGTATTGCTCTGATGACTGAATTACCGAGCTTAGGAAGTACCGAGTTAGGATTTTAATACTTTGGGTTAAGGGTTGAGTGATGGCGTGAGAGATACGCTAGTTAGGAATTACTAGTGTGTACTGGAAACCTACAATCCATCCCGCCCTCCACAATCCCTGTTTTATAACTTGGGAAACAACGCCAGAGAGATGGAAGTCCTCTCATACTCGGGATACCGATCTGGCTGTTATTAAATCCCTCTAAAGGTACGGAGAACCTGTCATACGGTAGATCCCGAAAACTGGGAATCCCGGAGACGGTTTCCATCTGAACAATGTTAACCGCATTTAATAACGAAGAATGAAGAATTTATGTATAAGAGAATAGAATTTCGGCAACCTGGGTCGACATGCGAGCAGTCGAGAACAACCAGCTTGCAACGCACCAACCGTGCAACAGGCAAGAAGTGAAGAAGTAATGGAACCCGAGACGAGTGTCTACGGGACCACAAATGTTAAATAATGGCCAACGGTATACCAACGACTAAGGAACTACAACGTAGTGCCAAACAAGAGACAAGTCTCAGTAACCACGACAAATGCGTGGAACGGGCTAGAGAGGAAACAATACTAAGAAAAGGGATCTCAGAATAGGAAACACCCTAATTAATGATTATCATGTGAATACAGCGAGAAGTCGCCCAGAGGGTTAATTGTCAAGACTGTAAGATTAAAGTAAGAGCCAACAAGGCCACTGAATACGGTGCAGATAAAACAATACCATAGCCGGTATGTGTTGAACGATAGCCAGTTAGCATGGCGCACTGCCATGGCAAGTGCTGCTATAACAGGGCTGTTCGGG
>CM041777.1:35851095-36143103 GCA_023374045.1 Limonium bicolor
CACACTTCCCTATCTTTCATTCCACACTTCCTCTTTCACCACTCAAAAACAAGAAGATAGAGAGAGAGGCGACTTCGGGGAAGAAGAAAAGAAAAGGCTTATCTTCCCCAAGCTTCCCTACCTCCAATGCTTCTTCTTACTCTCTATTTATTTTTTCTCTTCTATGTTTGAGTAGTTTTCATATGTGCTCACTAGTGGAAAAAATGTTTTATACACGGTTGTTTCCTTTTATTATGTCATAGAGCATGTTATGTTGCGGTCGTATATTCTTCTTGATTTTAAAACACGGTTTTTAACCGTGTTAAAAAAGTGTTTTACAACACGGTTTATTCATTAAAAAAGCGTGTATAAAAGTGCTTACCGTGCCTCATTCTTTTGCGCCAAAACTGTTTAATAACGCGGTTCCTTTGGATACTAGTGTTATAAAAGCACTTTTATACACGGTTTTTTCATGAATAACCGTGTTATAAAGTCCTCTTTTACAACACGCTTTCTTGAAAAACCGTGTTATAACAGTGCTTCCCGCAAAAATTCAAAATTGTTTATAACTCGGTCAATTCAGCAAACAGTGTTATAAAAGTTTCCCCCGATAATATGAAATGTTTTATAACACGGTTATATGTACAACCGTGTTATAAACGTTATTTTTTTTAATTTTTTTTCTGTTTTGTTGATGCTGCTTCACAACCGACAATTAACAATCATCATGTCTATTACACATGACACATTCAATATGTACAACCACACCAGCTTTCAAAAGCCACTGAATTCATTTGCCATATATATACACTTTGTAACATTCACCAAATTCGACAATCGATCTCTTGTACAAGTAACTACAAAAAGAATTACCACCTACTCTATACTAGAGCAATCCCAAAGTGTCAGTTCCTCTTTTATAATGTCCACTTCCTTCTAAGTGTTGCTATCCACAAGATTGTCAAACGAGTCATACGCCTAATATTTTAAAACAATAGAAATATTAATAATAAGTGTTGAAGAAAGAAATAAAATAATACTGCACTTTACATACCTGCCCGCTAGAGCTGTGTAATTAAATACTGTGTCAATTCTTCTTTCACGAAGTCAAGGTCCTTCGCAGTGTAAGTACCAGCCAACATTGTGAAAGTATTCATATACCTTATATGAAACAATAGAGATATTATACAAGATTGATATCTAAGAAGTGTTCCTTAATCATAAACTGTTGCCGGAATTGATGGGTTTTGATGAAATTGAAACTTGTGGGAATAGGCTAACTTATACACTAACAATGTACTGCCAACACATCGGGTTTCAAAAACCACATCAATAGAAAACACCATCATGTCGATGAAATACATTATAAACCAGCCATAGTCACAAGGAAAAAAATACTAATCTTTCTCACCATCCCACCCCATTATTAATTCCAAGTCTTGTAATGTGCCATTGCGCCAAAACAGTTTTAACCCGGTTCCTTTTAATAACCGTGTTATAAAGCTTTTTCCCGCAAAAATTATCACCATCCCACCCCATTATTAATTCCAAGTCTTGTAATGTGCTATTGCCACTTTTGCTTGGAGTTCATCATCTTTCAGTTAACACCTTCAAGTTCCCTTGTTTTTTTGTTTAGTTTCACAAATAATGCTATACTTGCTCAAAATGAAACTCTCTTTTACAGCAAGAAGAAGAGAAACTGAAATTTAGTGAAGTGGGGACGATGCGGTAGCAACAGCAGCAAGTGAAAGATGGTGGTGGTCATGAGAATTTTCGATAATGGTTTATGTCAGTAATATTGTCGGTTGCTACTTACAATTCAATTCTTCATAAGTTTTGTGAAAAGGACAAAATAAGGGATGGCAAACAGCTTTTAAAGGAGATTGATGGAAAGAAAGTTATCCTTAAGTTAGCTAATATGGTATCATGCTGGTAGCACCACTTCCACTTCTGGACGTGAATACAACATCGAATCATAGTGCAAAGTAAAGCATTTTAAGAATCTTCCACGGTCCCCGAACTTGTGACATTATGCACCAGAATTGGCTTATAGAGATGGATCCTTATAGAATTGGCTTACACACATGGTTATGAGAACATTGACATGAAACCAAGCAGCTGGATTAAAGAAGCACAAAAATCAACTTTTAGTAGCAGCAAAATCAAGTGACAACATGACAAGATAAATTCATTGCGACAATTATCTAGAGAATAGAACACGTAAACTCATGTGTGAAGTATCGAGCAAATCGTAACAAACAAAAACTAAACTATAAACAAATAACATAATACCACACTTTACGTACCTCGGCATCACTTTTAGTAAAATTGAGGTGTATGTTTGTGCAGAAGTCATACATGTACCTCATCACAAAATAGCCACATCTCACATAATCCATTTGGCGAGGACACTAACACACAATATAGCGGTGGATCAGAAATTAAATATATTCAAACAGCATACTAAAGTGACAGCATATAATACAGAATAAACATTCATACTTCAAAGTGACGGATCTTCAAGTCAATACTACTGGGATTATCATGATCACCAAGTCTAACCTTCTTATAATAGCTGTAGAATAATGATTAGACAATTATATGTCATTTTTGTAAACATAAAATCAAGAACTTAAATTGACAATTTAGCAAATAACTCACTCTATTATCCGGTTCATAATTTCAATGTCAGTAGCATCTCTTCATTGGATCAAGCACGAACAAGGTGGATGTATTCATAGAGATAATAAGCATGACCCAATGATTGCTAGCATGTGTAAGACGTCAAACATATTAGTCCATAACTTACATATACAATCAACAATTTGATTTTAGTAAGATTATTTTGATACTTACACTACATGATGGGGGATGAAAACAAATTGCTACGTTTTACTGTAGCTGCCAATAATCCACGGTGAAGATATGACACAAATGCATTCAGTTCTAGTTTTTCCTGATCGAACGATGTCAACTGGGGGCACAAGAAAGTGATCACTTTTGCCAATCTAACTCTTTTGCAAATCGAGTTTGAGCAGATACTTCATCAAAAATTAAAAATAATTAATTCATATAATAAATTTATAATGTAGAAAATAAACATAACATAAATACTTACACTTCATAAGCTTGGATGATAAATACATTGACTTGTTGCCATCGCATCACTTCTGTAATGTCTTCAAACCGATTGAGACACTCATATCCTCCTCATAATGGAATATCCTTCTTGGAAGCTTCAGACTTATGTTTGTTATGTCACTTGGCATTTGCATGATCTTGTCATGAAGCATCTTCATGTGCTTACTTAATTGCGTATACAAGCTTGTGGAACCAACATCTTCCTCTTAGGGTCTACCACCTTTTGCGTTTCGATCAAACGCTACTATCACATTTACACATAATTTAAGATGAGTAATGTAATGGAGTAAAACTCTAAAAACTAAACTTCAAAACATGTGTCGTAAATCTAGTAAGAGTTACCTTCATTATGACCTTCTGTTTTGAAAGCTTCGGGGGCAAAGATTGTGGAACCTACACATTTTAAAATAAAAGTTATAATAGATTATTAGTTAGACCAATTTAAAATGAAACAGTATATCAAGCAGTTTTAAGAAATTGCCACCTTCGCTATGACCTTCTGATTTTTCGTCAAAGGCTCCTCTTGTGTAACCTACACATATTAAAATAAAAGTTATAATAGATTGTTAATTAAACAATTAAAAATGAAACAATATATCAAGCAGTTTTAAGAAATTGCCAACTTCGCTATGACCTTCTGTTTTTTCATCAAAAGCTCCTCTTGTGTAACCTACTCATATAAAATAAAAGTTACAATAGATTATTAGTTAGACCAATTTACAATGAAACATATATCAAACAGTTTTACGAAATTGCCACCTTCGCTATGACCTTCTGTTTTTCCATCAAAGGCTCCTCTTGTGTAACCTACTAATATAAAAATAAAAGTTATAATAGATTGTTAATTAAACCTCATATACATGAAACGGTATATCATAAAATTTTAAATGACTACTCCTTTTATGAACAACAACTAATGGGCCATGGAACAACAGAAGTTACTACATCAATTAGTAACCGCATCGCTGTTGTTGGAAGTGGGAGATGCTGATTCTCATAGCCCGTGATTACGCTGTTAACAATAACCTTTGCATAATATTCAGGGAGAGGTTTACAGTGAATAGGAGTTTCAGATGAGGAGTTCATCACGGTGCCATGTGCAACAAATACTACCACTCCATTGATCCATAATCTTAAGTGACAACCTTTATGCTCCTACCCAAATATTTAAAATGAGTTATAATAAAGTCAAGCATAAAACTAAAGTATTTGAACAACTTGATAAACATATAGCAACACATCACATTTGATTTTATACTACAACTAACCTCAAGATGAGCAAATGGATAAGGATCAGTAGGAGATGAAGTGGTATTTGTGTGGAAGTTGTTGGTTTGGGAGTAGATTGTACTAAACCTCCACTTCGTAGTAATTCCTCAAGCTGACGAAAACGTTCTTCAAGTTGTCTACGTTCTTCGCGCTCTTTCATCAAAGACTCTTCAAGCATCTGAAGATCTCTCCTCGTAACTCCTGATGATCGTTTGCCAGTATTTTGGAACACATAACCCTTGCGAACCTCTCCTCCAAATCCTCTAACTTGGCCGGGATGGTCCTTCTTGCCAAGGGCATGAGTCAGCTTGTCATCATCACTTGGACCATTGTCCTCATCATTTGTCAGCTTTCTTGATCTTCAAACACCTCGTAGGCCCACTCCCCTTTCGTGGATTTATAATCCAAGGAGTCACATGCTCAAATGGTCCCTCCTCAAGACAATTATCTGGAGGAGGTGCATACTCTAATGGTCTCTCATCAACACCAATGTTAGACCCAGACTCGCCATGCTCATCCAGAGAATCAATATCCATGTTTTCTGACCCCTCATGATCCTCCGTGTCATTAGCATGTGCCTTGCTGATGACCACCTGAAGACAAACATAAAATATATCAAATTAGATTGTCTATATCAGAAACATTACGAACAATAATAAGTATACTTGAAATTACAAATTTGAAATTGTAGGTTAAGGTACATTATCTAATATGTACACAACAAATATTAGCTTTCAATCCACAATCCTTCATTGTGGTCAGAGCGTACATAGTCCAACTTGTTATTGTTGGCATCATTATCCACAATACTTGGAGGTGACCCAATTGACAGTGATGAAGCATCGTTCAACAGATCATACTCATCTTCATCTGTTACATCACTGACTCCAACAATACGTCGTTTTCCTTCTCTAAAATGGACCAATTCGAATCACATGGGTCACTAACAAAAATACTTGTTTTGCCTTAGATGCAACAATAAATGGATCATCAGTTGGAGTAGCTTTACCAAGGTCAACAAGCCTAAACCGTCAGGGTCTACACTACAACCACGTTTGTTATCAGCCCATTTGCACATAAATACACAAATGTCATAGTTCGTATAGTCCAGAACCCAATATTTTGAATGATACCGTAGTAAGGTTGTTTGGCTGGTTCACGACCACGATCATTGGCATTACCATAAGAATCCAAGGATGCAATAACACTGACACCCTGTTCTGATTAACTGACTTTTGATCCTGACGCTCTGTATAAAATGTGTAGCCGTTAATATCATATCCTTCAAAAGACAAAACATCAACATTTGGTCCAAGTGCCAACCACTACACCTCCTCTGATGAATCATCAGAATCATCTGCTAGCACCTTTTCCTTCAACCATTGAGCAAATGTTAGGTTATGCTCCTTATCTAACCACCTTTCACCCCCGTGGGATATCTTTCTTTTAAAATGGTAATATGCTGCTCAAAGTATGGTTCAAGCGCAACAATATGTTGCATCACAAGTAAATGTGCTTTGTTCAACATTTCAAGGCTGACTCTAATCTTTTTTTTTTCCCCTAAAATACCTACTCCCTCGAGTCTCCCCTCATGCCCAGATGTTGGAAGACCAATAGACTTAACACCATCTAGGTAATTCGTGCAAAAGTCCACCACTTCCTTTGATGTGACCCCTTCAATGATGCTTCCCTCAGGGCGGTGCTGATTCTTCATTTTCTTTTTAAGGACACCCATATATCTTTCAAACGGATACATATATCGAAGATATAGAGGACCACACTGCTTAATTTCTCCCACTAAATGAACAACTAGGTGCACCATAATATCAAAGAACGAAGGGGGAAAGTACATCTCCAGTTCACATAGTGTCACTACAACATCTGCTTGTATTTTATCCAATGTTTCCACGTCTAGAACCTTAGCAGAAATGGCTTTAAAAATGAAACAGAGGTGTTGGATTGTGCTTCGTACATTTGGTGGCAATATACCACGGATTGCAATCGGCAAGAACTCATGCAACAACACTCGATAATCATGAGACTTCATTCCAATCAGTTTGAGATCGGACATGGATACAAGACTTCTTATGTTGGAAGAGTAACCTATAGGAACCTTAATGTTGCGAAGACAGTTACAAACAATTTGTTTCTCTTGCTTAGACGAAGTGTGACAAGCAGGAGGCAAATATGTACGCTTTCCATGCTCTTGGATGAAGTTCTTCCCATATCCCCAATTCTTTCATATCTTTTCTGGCCTTGACATGCTCTTTGGACTTTCCCTTCATGTTAAGCAATGTCGCAGACAGACTTTCACCCACATTTTTCTCTACGTGCATTCCATGGATACAATGTCTGACTTGTAGATCTTTCCAGTACTCCAACTCCCAAAATATTGATTTTTTCTTCCACATATTAGTCTTAGCCCGCTTCAATGGAGGACCAAAGTGTTTATAATATCCTTCACCCAATCATAGACCTGAACAACAGTGAGTGGTGTTCGCATAATACGATGTTCAGGGTTACCATCGAACTCCCGTTTTCGCTTTTGATATTTGTGCCCTTGTGGAAGCATCCTTCGATGACCCATGTACACATTTTTCCCACAATGTTTCAAATAGATATCTACTGTATCATCCTCACATATAGGACATGCCTTCGATCCTTTGCAAGCATACCCAGATAGATTACTGTACGCAGAAAAATCATTGATATTGCAGTATAACATTGCCCACAAAGTGAATTTTTCTTTAGAAAATGCATCATACACCTCTGTTCCATCATTGCACAGAAATTTCAAGTCCTCGATCAGTGGCTATAAGAAGACATCTATGTTATGTCCAGGTTGCTTAGGACCTGATATTAAAAGACATAGTATAATGTTTCTTGGTTTCATGCATGACCAAGGAGGTATATTGTAAATTGTTAGCAACACTGGCCAAGTACTATGTATACTGCTTAAGGTACCGTAAGGGTTCATCCCATCTGTACTGAGGCCGAGATGCAAGTTTCTTGATTCTTTGCTGAATTCCATATACTTCTCATCTATATTTCTCCACTGGGGAGAATCGGCCGGATGCCTCATTTTTCCATCTTTTTTTAATTGGTTAGCATGCCATCTAAGGTTCTTTGCGTCATTCTCAACCACAAATAGACGCATCAAACGCGGGATAATTGGCAAGTACCACAAGACCTTGGCTGGTGGACCAAATTTATTTTCATTTCCACTATTATTCTGTTTCCTGACGTAACGAGACTCCCCGCACTGAGGACAATTCACAAAATGTTCATTCTCTTTCAACAAGATACACCCGGATGGACAAGCATGAATCTTTTTGTATCCCATTCCAGTTGGACATAACAACTTCTTGGCCTGGTAAGTTGAGACAGGCAATTCATTTTAAGCAGGGAATGCATCTTTTAGTAATTCCAGTAAAGCAGTGAAGCTCACATCACTCCACCCGTGCTTTGATTTTAAGTTGAATAGCTTCAAAACAAAATTCAGTTTATTCCACTTTAAAGGATCACATCCAGGAATAATGGTTTTCTGTACGAGTCTAGCAAATCTTCATATGCACCGGGCTTCTCAGCAAAATGTTGTTCAACATCCTCCAGCATTGAATTAATGTGATCATCATTTTCATCACCCAAATTCAAATCACAATTGGGAGGCATATCATTGTTGTCCTCATGACATTCTGTATGTTCACCACCAGTACTACGTTCACTAAACTGAGTCGTATCATCTACACTTTCACCGTGCCAGACCCATATTGTGTAGTCCTCCACAAATCCATATCGTGTTTAATGATCATAAATTTGACGCACTTTTGGATATTTCAATACATTTCTACACTTTTTGCACGGGCACAAATATAACCGTCATCTTCTGCCGGAAGTTTCTTAACTGTAATTCTGCAGAACACTTTTATCCCAGCATGATAGGAGTCATCAAGTACACCTTGTACATCCACGACCGGTTCATCATATCCTTCAAACATTTACCATATCAGCTTTGCTTTAACATTGTTTTTAATTGACTACGGTTGAAAAATCTGTATTTAACGGCGCAACTAATGGGCGATGTAACAGCATAAACAATGCAGATTTTCAGACCATAACCACGAGCTTATAGCAGGTCAGGTGTCTAGAATTTAAACACTCAAAATCTGTTTTGTATAACAGCTGAACAGTGAAAGCTCATCTTTTTTAAGGTTTAGAAAACATAGATAGTTGGGAGCAATGATGTGTGTTTTCCTATTGAGGGGAAATGATGATTGACAATCTGCCATTTTCCTATTCATAGTTTTGTACTTGTTTGTTGTATAGTTTCTAGCTCCTTGAGCATTAACAATAATAATAAGAGGAAGTAAAAAAAAAATGAATAATAGAGCTCATAACAGTCGTAATATGTATAACATCTAAAACTGTAAAGTAGCACTATATGAAGCAAGAAATACCTGATGTAACAGATTTTGAATCTTAGTAGCAGCAGCAATTCAAAAGCAAAACTGAGTAACGATTCTGGAGCATAACTGAGCATAAATTGCACGTTTCAGATTGCAATAATAATGGCACTAAACAATGTATAATAGTGCATCAATGTTTGAGAAATAGTTTTACCGCCTCTATATAATAGCCAAAAGTCATAACTGACACCACTAAGAGACTAAAACTGAAGCAAAGTGGCAGATTGTAACAGCAATTAAAATAGATAAAGAGGTGGTATTATCCATGAGGCAAAATCAGATTCAATCAAGTCCTATTAAGAGTCAATATACAGAGGCAAAAACTGTAGCAAATTGCATCACTCTTGATTGGAAAAGCTGCTGAAAAAACTACAAACAAGCTAAAATCAGGTACTAAAACGGAAACACTCGTGGGTTTAAACCAAGTGTAACTAACACCATTAAAAGAGAGTAAAACTGAAGCAAAGTGGCGGATGGTAACAGCAGTAAAGAAAGATAAAGAGAGGGGTATTATCCATGAGGCAAAATTAGATTCACTCAAGTACTATTAAGACTCAATAACAGAGGCAAAAGCGTGAAGCAAAATTGCATCACCCTTGGTTGGAAAAGCGGGTGAAAAATAACTACTAATAGCAGCGAAAATCAGGTACTAAGACATATACTTTCACGGGTTTAAATCAATTGTAACCGACACGATTAAAAGACTAAAACTGAAGCAAATGGCGGATTGTAACAGCAGTAAAAACAGATAAAGAGGGAGCATCATCCATGAGATCAAGTTGCTGTAACTAGGAGTAAAAGTCTGAAACAATTTAAGTTGTTTAATCTCCCACATTTTCAAAGAAATATAATTAAACAAGGCTTAACAAAGCCAAGGAATATCATATTCACTTCATTTCAGCAAGATAATATCAGTTAATGATTATTGTAGAGTGAAAATCCAGCAGCATTGTAGGGAAGGAGAGCAATTCACTTTTGAGGTGCAAAAACAGTGAAAAATGACCACAAAAACCAATCTATAAGACTGTCACAAATATGCTTGTAATCTGATCTAAACAGTAGCGTAGTAAGAGTGCAGTAATAAGCTCTATAGCAGCCCATGGACTGCTCACTTTTTGTTCAATTAATACATTGTAACATCAGTTTAATTCAACAAAAAAACCTACTTTAATATAGACAAAGTAAATTAATAAATTGAGAATCAGAAGTAGATATTCATTCTTACTGGAGAAGTGTTTGATGACATGCAATTAAGGTTGAATCTAAGAGCTTTCTTCTTCAATTCCAACTTGTTTCTATTTGTGGTGGGCTTACCAGGTCAAATGTAGACAGCTGCACAATTTGGAAACAACAAATCAGTGATCCCAAACTTTATTAAAAATCTGTCTAGTATACACATCTGAAGATATGACCATCATTTATACAATACACATAATTCACTTTATCCCCCTTTATGAGTGATCACTAATGTAAACATAGATTTTTCCCTCCACATATTGATTAGGGTTAGCTTTCAGTACTAACATATTGTGAATAACTGTTAGAATAACAATGAAAATAATAAATAACCAATGTTAGCCTCATAGTTAAACCATTATGAATAATAATACTGATAATAAGCAACTGTTGAACTGGTTAGAAGACTATACAAAATTTAGGTAAGAAGTTTGTGTTGTGGGCCTATTTGAACTTCACAAATAGAGTGATAAGAGTAGTAGATACAACATTGTTTTTGTTGTAATTACTGCCCGGAACAACCCATTGCCAGCAGCAAAAATTAGGCATTCATGACAGTAAGCAAATCAAGAGGTAAAATTCTGGCCAAATATGATCACTGCAGTAGCGGGAGAGCTTGTATGTGAAATGTGATAGCATATAAGTAATAGTAACCAGTTGTAAAGATAGATGGAAAATTGAGAATTTTTGATGTTCGGAAAGCTACTGTAACAGATCTATTAAATGCAGCAAAAAAAATGTTCGTTATCTCTGGTCATATTCAACAAGTACTCGGGATTTTTGATAGCTAAGAAGCAGTAGTTGCCATAGTTAAAACAATTCACAAAATATAAAGTCAAAACATTGCTAAATAGTAGCAGCTATAACAGGAAAAAGGACAGTGGCAGCTATACCCACATGAGATATTAAGACAATGATTTGATAATGTTTTAAATTTGCCAGGGACAATCAGAGCCACAAAGAATTGATAGTAGAGTTTCTGTAAGAAGCCTTATCTTTTTGTTATTTCAAGCTTATACAGAGCTAGCTTATTCACAACAATCAGATAACATAATCAATTTTAGAACTCTATTAAATGTTAAATAAAGTATATCATGTAGCTTCAACAAAAACCAAAACCTCAAATCTAATTTACTAACAGAACACCTGCAGTATAATCCATAAGGTCACCTGATCATCATCAAGTTCATATGCAGGTAAGAAATCATTCTTATGCAGCCATCAAACAATGCAAATTTTAGCTCCATTTGTATCATAAATAGAAACATAACGCTGAAGTTATATCAGCTATTCCGAGGCTAAAAGACTTCAACAGCAGGTTTAATAGCAACAAAAATTGATTTAAGCTACTCCACTTAGGACAACTGACCACACTTGTTTACCATGACACTCAAAAGGAAACATCGAAGAGCTAATGTTGAGTTTGCTTCATCTATGGATCAATAATGCCATGGGAAAGGTTTCTGTGGAATCTATTGTGCATTCAATAACAGTAATACCAGCTAATCCAGGTTAATATCGAGAAGACTTTAGTTTCGGCAAAAGTAGAGAGAAAGACTAGGGAGGCAAAGAACCTTTGCAGGATGATTTCATCGACTTCATAATTTCACTTCATAAAGCAGTCTTGAGGATACCTTAATTCACTGCATTCTCCTTGAAATTGACTAACAAAAGACTTGATGTTCAAGCTTTTTGTGGCCTACACAGAGGATTGAAGATAACGTCAGCAAACAATCAACAATATGTAGCAAGCAGAACTTTACTCAGATAGTTTTCTGTAGTTTTCTGTATCACAAGCTAATCAACAGATGATCTAGGATAATACAACCTGTCTTCCAGTAAAATTTGTCATGAGAGGCACAAAAAATGTTAGGTAATTGAACAGAAAACATAATACATAACATAGCATGTTATATGTTATCTAGGCTTTTGTAACAGAGTTTACTGTATTATATTGATTTTTTTTTTTTTGTGCAGATTTCCGTGATTGAGAGCTCATTTTAGCATGACTTTTCAGAGTTAGAACAGAACATATTACGTATACCATGATGGAACATCTAACCAACCCGAGAAATAGATAAAAACAAGATTAATTAAAGGGGTTAATAGTTGTTCATAATAGGGGCACACAGGGTAAAGCTTTCATATATTTCGTGAACAGAGAACTGCAAAACAGATTTAAAAACTATGCCAAAACAGATTGTTCAATGCATGTTCATAATCGATGTACTAGTGCAGATCTTTTATGTTCATACGGGCAGCGTTATGCAGCTCGTTTTGTCAAGAATTAAGTACTTCAGATAAGAGAAAGAAATAGCAGCAGAACCAGATCAAAAACGCGTAAAGTTCAAAAGCCAAAATATTTCCAAATAGCAAAAGTAAGAACTGAAGAATCAAGGCACAAAGAATTGGCGCTGCGAACAGCATCCAAAGTTGGCTATAATTTATTTTCTAAGCTGTAACATTTAGTATTCTGTAGTTTTCTGATTTTTTTGTGTAGATTTTCATGATCGAGAGCTTTTTAGATTAACTTTTCATAGTTAGAATAGAAACATATTACTCATGCTGGAATGGAACATCTAACCACCAGTGAAACACATGAAAAAATGAGCTTAATTGAGGGATTAACAAGCATGGAAAGATTCTGCCTGATCATATGTGTCTTCAAGCACCATGGGGTAAAATGTGGCAAGTGGAATTGATTAAGCAGGGAGGAGAAATCTTACTTGGAAAGGCTGGCCCGAATTTACTGCACATTACTCTAAAAGAATTGGCATTTATTGTGTTTTAGTATGATTGGAGTTGTTGTTTTCATGTGTTCATATTCAACGAGGGAGCTACAGAGATTGACTATCCCAACACATTCTGCCACAGATGGCTAATGTTGATATAAATGTAACTGAATGTAGATGATGATAAATGTAACTTTAACAGCGAAGAGGAGATAGCACACCTCTGTTGAAATACTTGAAGATTACCTATTAAGATGCTTTGAGAAATCAGAACAATCATGAGACATTAGGTGATGATCAATATGGTAATCATTACTTCTTATGTATCTTCCCTAGCTAGCATACCATATCTTATTTTATGAAATTCTTATAGTTGAGACAATTAATTCACATCCTTATTTTGGGGAGAAAAAGTAGATCAATTTGTCCCCCAAAAAAACAGGTGCGCTTGGGTACAATGTAACCCCATTACATCCCTCATATCATCACAATATTCATTCATAAGCAGATACATCTACCCTACTGTTAGTTTCAATGTAACCCCTACTATTAGTGATTTATATCATTCATACCTCAAACTTGACAGTAGTAATGCAGTAATATATCAGGCACACTGAAAATGAAAATCTTTACCAAAATATTTTGACGTTAGGCCAACAAATTGAGTTGGATGCTCAACAGCTTCTTTGCGTATCAAAATCGGAACCTAAAAGCCAAAAATTATGGGTCTTAGATGATTATTGGAATGAGGAACAAAAGCAATTTATTGTGAGGTAGGACTATCACAAATTACTTCATGTAGGTTAAAGTTCTTCTTGATGTTAGCGGACTGGATTTCTAGCGGGAGCCAGGCGATGGAAATTCATCAATGTTGGGTCACTGGATTTTTCAACCACTTACGGTAACACCAAGAAGCAATCGGCGGAGGTAGTTGGCATTATTGGTGGCTATTTGCCGCCCAAAGCAGCCGTGGTGTAGCCGAAGGCTAAACCGGTTGCCGATGTGTTTTTCGGCGTTGCAACCTCAATTAAGGTATGAAGCCGCAGGGGAAGGGGAGGTGGTGATCGCGGCGGTGGCAGCGACGCCGGAGGTGAAGGTGGCGGCGACGCCGGAGGTGACGGTGGCGGTGATGGCGACGAAATGCAGCATCGTTGGTGAGGTTATTGAGAACGACGAGAGAGAACAAAGCGGGAGTCGGGAGTGAACAGAGGGAGGAAAAAAATGCCAGTTTAAGGGGAGGGGAAATTTTAAGACAATATAACACGGTTAAGATAAAACCGTGTTGTATAAATGGTTCACAATTTTGAACACGGTTTGTATGTGAAACCGCGTTATAAAATATATTTATAACACGCTTACGTTAAACCGTGTTATATTAAGGACATTTTAACACGGGTAAGAGCCAACCGTGTTAAAAACGTATTTTATGATGTCAGTATATTTCTCTCACACAATATAACACGGTTATATTTCACAACGGCGTTGTAAAATATTTATAACACTATTCAAATATAACCGTGTTAAAAAATGCGTGCGTGTTTATAATATTTTTTCTACTAGTGTCTATGATGGGATTTGAACCTTAAATGCTCCAATGTAGCTTGTAAATTTGCCTCATTTTATTATAGTGTTTTGGATTGATCACTCATGGTATATTGAAATTTCTAGTGAAATTAGGGTTTGAGCTAGAAAATGGGAATTTGGCGATAAACCCTAACTTGCTTAGCTTTTAAATTAGGGAAGTGAAATGTTAGAGCTATTATTAAGAGCTTGAACTTAGTGCTATCTAATGTCCCTCTCCTTCTTAGAATTAAGGGGTGTGATTAATTAGATAAGATTTTATTAGTCCAAGATTTAGGGAATCTTATCTTAGCTCTAACAGACAACTACAATGAGGTGTGTTTATGAGTGTAATAGGGCAATTTAGGTGATACCCACTATCCAAGAGTACTTCTCCATCCATTCAAACTAAAACACTTTAGTACTGTTTTTTCTATTTTCCTTGTGATTCATAAACAACTAAGCTTGCCTCTAGCTAAACCCCAAGTTATAGTTTTTAATTGCAATTTACTAAGATACCGAGGCTCAGGAATTAGAAACCAATTTCCTTGTGGATATGACACTTGTTGTATTACAACGAATTGGGTGCACTTGCCCATTGTAGCTAGGTCTTTACTGCTTATAATAGTTTTTCCTTAACATAGTACTTCTAGGAGTTTTTTTCTTCCCTAAGATGAATCTTTCTTATTTCTCGTCTCTTTTGTTAGTAGGCTAGACTAGAAGGATTTACTCCGGCGGATTGTTATATGGAGTTTGAGATGATTTTGTGATTATTTACTTGTTTATTATTTGAAAATTTTATGGATTGACACAGATTTATATATACTCCATGCTTTTTAATAAATTTCATGAATTGTTGATTTATTTTACAAATTTATTAGGATCAGATCAATGGTTAATGGAAAGGTCAATATAATTGTGAACTTGTGGAAAACTAAATTGGAAAACTAGGTGTTCCCTCGGGTGCAAAAATAATTCCTTGTGCTTAATCCAACTAAATGTGTATGTATGAATCCGGGCATGTTCTGTTGGATGAGCTCTCTAGATGCTAGAACTGATTATAGAGTTTGAATTTGATGTGGAACATCTAAAATAAGAATTTGATAGATTTTTGGGTAGAATCTCAAACAATTACTAGTAAATTCTATGTTAAAAAAAAGGAAATGTAAAAGCTCAAGAAATGAAATTGAGATTGAGATTCAATCTAACTGGCCAAAGTTGGTGAAAAGAGCCTATATACCACATTTGTCAAATACTCAAGTTTTGAAGGGATGGTATTCAAGAAACAGATTAAGATCTTAAGATTCCAACCTAATGCTCACTTCTAGTCTAGAGAAAGTAACCAGGGAGTGAAAGTCCATAGATTACAAAATTCTTCTTACTACTTTGGAGTGCTAAGTTGAATTACAAGGTTCAAAATCCTAATGATTTTAAAGGAGGTCAGGATACGAGGATAAGAAATCTACACGAGTAAATAAGACTTAGTTTGAGAAGTGAAGTCAGTTCAATAATATTTTTTTACATATTGGGAGTGAGAAATAGGTCAAACGAAGAGAATTATAAAAAAAATACTCATAAGACTAATAAGCTCAATAACCCATAAGGTTCCATCATAAAACCAATTAGGATTAGGTGAAGTAGCTCATAAGCTATATGAACTACCTACTAGCTATATAATTTTTTAATGTGGGACTCACACTTGATCTTCAACAGGATCATACGCGCAAGTCTCAATATAGCCTTGCCTTTATATATGAAACATACCGGTAAAAAAATCAGCCCCTACATACAACACCCACAAGAAAATAAGGTATGTTTGGGCTCCAAAAGTAAATACTATGTTTTTTTTATGTTGGCAAATAGGGGGAGAGAGGTACTTAAATTCATGCTAAAGATATGGATATCAAGTTCATTTTCGTGAGGGTTACTCATGAAAAGAGGGGGAAGAAAGTACTCAAGGACTGAGCCAATACTCCTAGATCAATACCATGAAGTTTGCCTTCATCAAAAGGGGAAGTTGTAAGTGCATATGTTTTGATTAATCAAGCTTAACCTTAAAATCATTAGCGATTGATTTTTTATAATTAGGGCTTAAAGCCATTATTATTAAAGAGTGGTATATATTGAGCCTCATTAAAGTCCAGGGAGGAAAAAGAGTACCCACTACTAGAAATTACATCATAACGTCAAAACTAGAGATTTCAGCAAGACATCAACAAATCTTGACTAAAGTACCTGCATACAAACCGAGATTACAATGTCACCCTACTATTCCAATCCTTGCTACCTCACACATCATCCTCCAAAAGCGTAACACCGATAAAAAATTGCAATTAATGGGATTGTCTTTCACCACTCCTATGTATATTCCTCATCCCCCTTAACACCTCTCACTCCTGATCTTCCTTGACTGGTACTTCTTCCCATGGTAGACTTGATTTCACCATGTGAGCCTCAATAAAACCTAGTATTGAGCTCTTTGGGTTTTGAATTCCTACTTTATCTTCCATTGTTCTTCTCTAGAACCAATTCCCTTATGTTTTGTAGACCAATTATACCCCTTCTGGCTTCCATTAATTGCTTGTCTGAGATTGGATTTGCTTGATAATGTTTGACTTCGTGAGATCTGGATTTGGCACTTGGCACCCTAGTAGCAACATTAGGTCAATTGAAATACCCTGAACTAATTAGGGTGATTAAATTACTCTAATATGAAATTTGAGGCCTATTGTGCCTAAATAAGTTTGGTAAAGAAAATAAAACCAAAAGAAAAGAGAAAACGCTTAAAAAGCGGAAAACGCAAAAAGAGCATTATGTGGACCGTAGGAGGAATACGACCTCAACATGGGTTTTAAATGGATTTCCAAGGCTTAATCATGCCTAATTAATATATGGGAACAATGCCCGAGAAAAATGGATCCATAAAATGAATTAAAAATGCTAATAAAGCTTTAACGCATGTTTTTCGAGAAAACCCGAAAACGTGACTTTGAGTGGTCAAATGAACCCTTAAAATTATAGTCAGCCAAATAACTATAATTAAACATTGATGGAAGGTTAAGAACCATTAAAATTAAAGAAACGGGGAAAAAAAAATCCGGAAAACAGGCCCGGTTAGTGAACAGTGCTAAAACCGGGTAAATTAACAAGCGTTTTCTGTAAAAGATAAAAAATGCTCCAGCTCACATGTATAAGTGGGGGCCGGTTTTAAGACTTAATAAGCCTCTCACACACACTAGGACTAGTTTATTAATTAATAAGTTAAAATGCAAAAAGGAGAAAAGTAAAAAGCGACTTTTCTCTTCTCTCTCCTCTCATTCTCTTTTACCCCTCTTTCCTTCTTCTCCTTCCTCCCAGCCATCTCCCCTCCTCTCTTCTGGTTGGGACGATTTGAAAGAGCAACAAAGGATCCTCCACCTTTCTCTTCATGCCCAAGCTTCATTAAAGCTCAAAACACAAATATAACCACATATTCTTCTCCTCTCATCAAGCTCTATCTTTCTCTCTTTTCAAAATCCCCAAAAGATGAACTTCATCTCCATGGGTTTAGCCCATTTGAAGAGCAAATGGCATCAACTTGAAGCTTGGAGTCTCCTCTTTCATTCAAGGTAAAAATCTCCAAGAAAAAACTCATTTTCTTCACCCTCCTTTCTTGGCCAATTTTTGCCCCTTGTTAATGCCTTGTTTTCTTTCTTGATTTGGGAATGGTTCAACTCCTTAATGATGGGGGGACTCTTTCTTGATGCAAAGGTTAAAAACCCTCCTAAAACTCCAAAGGTAAAAACCTTAGCTTTTGTGCTTTAAGCTTTTCTTAAGTTAGAACTTCTTATAAGGGTTAAGAGTTTAATTATGTAATTTTGTGTCCTTGGGTGTGGGATGGAGTTTGGCAACTCCATTGCCCACTTGACCGAAATTGAGAAGAGGGGAAGAGGAAGAGGAGAATTAAAAAGGGAACTGGAAAACTTAAGGTAAGAATTTCACCTTAATGGTTATTTTGATTCCTTAGTATTTGGGATGGGGTAAATAAAAATGAACCCCAAAGTATGTGAGAGAATGTGTTTAATGGCTAGGAGAGGAAATTGTGAATTGATGTTGAATTAAGGGCCTAGGTGCCAAGCTTTTGAGTTATTGTGTTATATTGTGCTTTATGAGATTGGATGAGGTTGGTGAATTAATGTGTGTGCGGGTAGGACCCTTGTAGGGTGTGGCTAGTTAGGATTGATTTTGGTGAGAATGGATGCTTTGGATATGTTAGGTTTATGGGGAAGTTATGGCAAAATGTTGGTTAGAAATAAAGTGTTTAGGTTTTTATGAGTGAGAACAACCTTAGGAATGAACTAGGTATTGTAAGGGATTATGGGTTAGTTAACCACTCTTGAGTGGATATAAGAGTTGGAAAAGGAAGAGGGGAAAATCTGTAGCAAAATGATGTATAAGTGCCTTGGAGCTTGGAGAGAAACTAGATTGTAAAATCTTGAAGGATCGAAATGAATGACTTGGGCATAGTTGATGCAATTGGTTAGGAAGGATTGGAATGGTCACAAATGAAGAGAGAACAAAGTGTAAAAACTACCAAGAGGAGTTTAGAAATGCACAAGTGTGCAAGATGCAAAAATGAGAATGAAATATTGTGAATTGTGCAAGAAGTTGAGCAAGGATTAAACCAAACATTGAAGAGGTTTTATAGCACGTTTTAAGGTGTTTAAATATGTAGGAAACTTGTGGAAAGATAGGGAAAGATTGAGTGTGGATTAAGGGTTTAATTAGAGTTGAAAATTTACATTAGTAGCAGGTTTTAGCAGGGTCTGAGACTTGGTCCTTGGACAAAGTCCCGGACCACCCTCAAAATAAGGCCAAGGAATACACCCTGCACTTGGTCCGGGACTTAGTCTCCAAGGTCTCGGACCACCATAATAAACTAGCCGAAAGTTGAGTTCTTGATTGGTCCGGAACTTAGGGTAAGGACCAAGTCCTGGACCACCCCCAAAATGTGCTGAAAGTTGGTTTTAAGGGTTCTAAAGGGGGTGATTGATTGGTAATGGTGTTTAGATGATTTTTAGGAGTTGTTTGGTGACTTGTAAGGTCCTAGAAAGTGTATAAACTAGTGCTAGAAGTGATTAAGAAGTAAGAGCTTAAATTGACAAGAGTAAAACCGAGATAAAGGGGGGTAAGTACGGGAGTAGTACGGGTAAGTAGTAATTATGTACCGCATGAACTTGGTATTAATAGAAATGCTTGAAACATTATCAGAGAATCGTATATGAACCGAGCAATGTGAGGGTGACACGGTAAAAGTTAAACCAAGGTGTAAGGTATGATTTCTCATGCCCCGTATGCTAACGGTGCTACTCTGATTTGTGTGCTTGTGTGCCAGCTTAATCAAGATAAAAGCATGAAAATGACTATTGCTTGCTATGTATGTGTTGATGCTTGATGTATGGACTAACCCACTTGCATGATGGTTGCTCCAACTTAGGGTTAGAAACCTACTCTCAAATGAGTGTTGTGATTAGTGACTCATAGAAAGAGTCATGTTGCGAAAATGAAAACGTGGAAACGCACTAAAACTATCGAACCAAGAAACGATAACGCAACTTATGAACTCACTAGAATGTGAGAGAGTGTACGGGATTAGTAAACTCCCGAACGGTAGAGAACCGAATTGATTTAATCCATAAACAATTAATAGTGGAAGTATATAAGGAACCTCTATTTAGAGGATTGATGATTGTTCAAGGCATGAACCTTGAGAGAAGTAAAGAATGGTAAGGGATCAACAAACCCCTTAGAAAAATAGTCGACCCACAATGAGAGGATCCGACTAATATGATCAATGTCCCGAACGTGAGAGTATTCAATAATTTGGGTAAAACCTTAAATAAAGAATACTAGACATTGAGAGAAACTTCCCTAAGCTAATAGATGTTATCGAGAGAGATACTTCTGGGCTAATCTATGAGATTGTGAAATAACTCCGAGAGAGAGTTTTGAGAAATTGAGTAATCCGGTAGAGAAACGAACATTGAGAATTTGAGGAGCTAATGTATAGTTCCGTTTGATTGTAAGTCCGGTGGTGAGTTTTGTGTATGACTCTACCCAGAGGTCATGGACAGTGACTTAAAAGATGCCCTTGAGTATTTGAATTGAGAATTGAGAATTGAGATTGAGATGAGTTTGAGAATTTGATAAGGAGATTGAGAATTGGATTTGAGTTAGTAACTTGAGAATTGAGCCTTGAGTGGATAATTGAGAAGTTAATGAGATTGAGAGTAAGAGAACTTGTGTAAGAGTAACCCCGAGAGGATGGGTAAGAAATGGATAAGGAACAAAGACATAGTGAGGTGGAAACCCTCAAGGCCTAAGATTAAATAATACTAGCTAACAAACTTATTGTGTTGATGCTCATTTATTCCTTGTTGTATGTCGAGTACTTGTGCTAGTGTACATATATAATGTAAACTGTCTTGCATGGTGATCGAATTAAAAAATGAATCGTATGTTCTCGACCAAATAGTCGGTGCACCCCGGTTAGCACTCGGGGTATGCGAATTTCATATGCAGCAATTTGCTGAGCCCCTAGGGGCACCGTGTTTAGTTTCCAGGTACATTGAACCAGATCACCGTCTGAGAGTGTAAGACGGGGTTGCTGTATAAGCATGGGTAGTTGGTAGGAATGTTGTACTTATTGAAATATTATATTGTGAGCCCGATTTGTTATCGGCAGACTTGAGATTTGTAGATACTCGGTATAGTATTGAATGGATATTGTATTTGTATTGTATGGAATTGAAGTTCGTGTTGGATGAGGTTTTATAAGAATGGAATGTATAGTTGCATAGATACTCGGTATATTCGTCATCAGACCGATATTGTAATTTGGATGGTTGTATTGAAGTGGGTTGGCCTTTTTAGTCACGTGGGGGCTAACGGTATTTTATCACCCCCGGTTGTAATGGAATTTTACTGCTTGAGTATTGACAATTGAGACAGATTAGGGATAATGACTGGATTACCGGTAGGGGTGTTACATCAATGCAATTTTCGCTTCTAATTCTGCATCAATGATATTCCCCTTTCATTTATAGCATGCCTAACTCCCCGTGATTGAGATGGTGGTGGGGTGTATGAATCAAATCAACAAACAAGTAATCCCTTCCTTTTCTGCTGGAGATTTGACTAGGGAGGCGTCTGACCCAGAAGTGTCTGGTCTTTTTGCACATCAGGACTAGGACCACTATTATCACCCTTGTTTTATCTTTCTGGGGCTGCTCTGTCGGGATCTGTGTTGGAATTTTATCAATATCCTTTCCAACGAGACACTTGCAGTGTCGGCCAGTTCCATCTCTTCAACTAATGGGGCTTCTGGGAACCGCATAGACCATTATGAGATCCTGCACCTCTACTTTACATTCTTCTTGACTCGCCATCTCACCTTTCCCCTCCTTAGGTACTTCATTAAACATTTTCATTTTGTGGACCCTGTTTGTTATTTTTGTCTGCCTTTGCAATTTGAACAATGCTATCAGTGTAGTTTTTATCTTTGCCTTTGAACTGTAACTCAGAACCTCCACAATACCATGGGGGGAAATTTTGATCATCGACCTTGACTATAATCTTCTAATTGATTAACAAGAGAGTTGAGGTTTCAATTGGATACGGATGTCAACATTTTCAATAAAGTGACTATCATCTTCCTCTATTTTGACAACTCACCGACGGTTTGTGCTATCTATGAACATTTGTCTTATTCCAAGCATGTAGTGGGATTCCACGTATAGCTATCCTCGTCTTCGCTTTTCAACTTGATCATCTGTATTCCAACGCCGCACCTCCATCCATTCACTTTCCTCTGCGATTGCTTACGCTTGGTCCACTATTACACTTGCTTCATGTATATGTTAAAGACCATAAGGAACTTCATTCTTAAGAAGGCAATCAAAACCTACCATATTTGGCCATCGGCGGTGTAGGAGTTCATTGCTTCCTTTGCCTAATTTCCTCTTGTAGGGTGATAACTACACACTTGTTCAAGCACACTTTTATCCCCTCATCCGCTTTAAATTGAGAGACAATGGATGTTGGCGTGGGTCCTATCCTTTCAACTCCAGCTGTTCGTCTGTTGGGAGTGTTTGGGCGATTTTTGTTTCTTGCATCGCCAATCTTCCACACTACTTACATTGGCTCCTACCCTTCTTTCTTTGGCTCCTTGGAATTCATTTGCGCCACCACAACGCGTGATATATGTTCATATATGATTTTCATTTTGACACATCAATTTAGGTTGAATTATGCAAGCTCAGCTATCAATTCAGGGGAATTATGTAATACTTCAACTCTTAGTTCTCCTATACCAAAAGGGGAAAATGTTGATGTAGATTTTTAATAATCAAACTAATACACAATACAAAGAAAAAAAAATGTCACTGCCATGTTTGATGACCAAAATGAGACATTGTTTGGGGGCCTAATTAGAAGAGGCTAACGAACAAAAATATTCTAAGAGATTCTAGGGATTCTAGATTATGATATGATTACATTTTGTTTAGACCACTAGTATGAAAAAAAGGCTATTTCGGCGCCTCTATTTCTTACAACCGCCGAAATAGCCCCGAAAACTTCTATGTACAAAGAATAACACCTATTTCGTGGTTCCTAGCTAAGAACCGCCGAAATAGGTTATGTTCCTGGTTTTTTTGACGATTTTTTTGAAATCGTGCCACTGTCTTCTTATTTCGACCCTTCACCTCTCTCTCCTCTCTCTTCATTCTCTTCGCTCACTATAAAATTCACCACCGTGAAGCTTTGCGCCGTCCACCGTCCTTCTCTTATTTTGCATGCGCCTATGGGTTGAACTACTGCATCTTGCTCACCAGATGAAGACCGGGCTGAAACAGTTCATTCCGAACCGGTAATATACTCGAACGTACTTTTTCTCTATGGAAAACAAGGAACACATACAGGCTCTGCGGTTTGTCATTCTCTTCTTTCTTTCTCTACAACTTTTCTTCTTATTCTCTTCACAAATGGTAATTTTACATCTGGAGAACAATATGCTCTGTGCCTATTTCATTCTCTTTCTCATGGTAATTTTGAAACCCTAACTAGCAAACTGGGAACATGCTCTGCGCGGCTCTACAATATCTTCACAAACGGTAATTTTGCCAGGCGAACAAAGGGCATACACTCTTTGCGCCCTATTCATTTTCTCCTCGTATGTGCGCCTCTATAGAGTGAATAATCGGAAGCTTGCATCTCGATCATGAGGTTGAAGACGAGCTGCTGAAAATAATTTTTTGTTTAAAAAAACACACACCTATTTCGGCGGTTGTTAGCTAAGAACCGCCGAAATAGAACCGCCGAAATAGGTATGTTTTTTCTATTCTAGCACGCACCTATTTTGGCGGTTGTTAGCTCAGCCGAAATATGTTCTCAGACCTATTAATATAAGTGCCGAAATAGGCCCAAAAGAACCACCGAAAATAGACCCTTTTTCTACTAGTGGATTTGGGGTCTTCCACATGAATAGAAAAAAACTGGGATTAGACCTTTAGACTCTTTTTCTCGCAATACAGTAGTGGAAATTTTGAACCGAGAGCCTTTGGTGTAGGATATCACCCACTACTGACCCAGCCACGGGGCTAAGTTAGTTCATTGTGAAAACCGACTTTTAATGTGAGTTGAGTACTCTTCAAAAAATTGTTTGCATATGCCGTAAAAATAGTATGTTATAGTACTTAATATATGATTTTTTATTAATTGAAATGATAAAAAAGTTTTCTTTTTAATTGCATGTGATTATACCATACAACTATAGGTAGCTAGATAGTTACTTACAAAAGCACCTTCCAGCATCGGATGTAGTACATTCCTTATTTACATTAAATTGTCGAAAAATGTACATAGTCAAGCCGAAGGAGCAGCTGTACAGACTAGTAGATCATCCTCTTTGCGGTGGGATGTAAAGAATAGGGTTTCTTTCAAAGAAATTGATAGGTTTGAGATCAAAGGTTGAGGTTACAATGGGCATTATTGGAAAATCCTCTTGGCAAGGTATGTGATGAAATCTTAAAGTATACCATATGACTATATCTTTATTCTGTATTGGCTTATCCCTGCATAATAATGAAAAGAAGCAGCATCATCAAAATTATATATATTTCCAATTTAATAAAAGTAAGGGAATTATGTAGTTAGTTACTTTGAGTCCATGTCGCAAGTGTGTCCTCCCCATGGCTCTGGTAAACCAACAACCCACCAGCCCATTGCTTGGTTTGGTTATAGGAGTAACCCATAACTGATTATTTGTGAATGCAGCCCGTTCTGCGGCGGATCATTATGATCTAGTAAGCTGGCAGCCATTGCACCAGGGAACACTTTGTAACCCACTGGGTTCCCCACCCTTGTCTTCTATTTGGGTTTATAACATGAAATTCATACGGGTCGTATAAGTTGAGCTTCACTTGCGCTTCCTTCTCTGTTCTCGCCACTGTTTTGTAGCTTTAAGGTAGCTTTTCGAGGTGAGTCGTTAGTATTTGATTCCTTTTGAGGTGAACTCTGAGGAAGGAGTTGCCTGGGGCATCAACGTCCATATCTAGGTAGAAGGTTATGTAGTGATCGTGGGGTGTTCCGATTATGTTTAGGAGAGTAAAGTGTCGTATAGATCCTCGGAGATTGGGACTTGTGAGGGGTGAGTGTAGGGTGTGCCCTTGACTTGCAGAATGCGCTTAATCCAACTTGTGAATAATTGTTCTCAACAACCGTATTTGGTATCAACTTGTTAATAAAGAATTCATAACCAATAAGAAGAAGAAAATGAAAAGGGATGGAGTCATAACAACAACTTACCGTTTTACCAGATGAAACTCTCAGAATGCCGCCTACCCACAACATCCCCATCATACCTTCAAAAACACAAACCATATCCGGCATCACATACGATTTCCCATTTACTAGGGCAAACAAACGCACCATCCATATAATATGAATTCGTGGACAATCATTTAATGGATCTAGTGACATGCCATCAACCCAAACCCATACTCACCAGCATCCATATACGTTTTGAAATACCACCCTTCAGTTGGACCCATATACGGTACGAATAATTCCGACGGCATTCCTATACATCACACTTCGTTTCTCTTTCTGAATCAGGAACCTTGTACGAACTGTGAGATTATCATGCCAGCTCTTAGGTCAGGTTTTCAAAGGAGATTCCCAATTAGCCTAGTTGTATGATATGGTTGTTGCTAACTGTAAAACTTGGGCCTGGGTTGTTCCATGAGATCAAGTTTAGACCCATCGGCTGGTGGTGTATTGGGATTGGCTAAGTAAAGGTAGTCGGTATTTGTACCCAGTGGGATTGGAATGGGTGGTGCTGATGATGATTTGTCTCGGTTGGTGAGGTGGAGGACTTCTTTGACGTAAGCGACTAAGACGGTAGGAGAATTCTAATGAGTTTATTCTCTCAATCGTGGTGAAATTTAGCTCTTTGGGTTTACTTTCTCAACCTCGATTAGATATTCATTGTTGATATACAGTCTGTAGTTACGGCCATATATTAATACCAAGTTTGGAAAGTTTATTTAAATATCGATGCGCCATTTGGATTAGAATAAAACAAATAGTGATATACATGTTTACTAATCTACTACAAGAATATTGGTACAGATAGTTGCTATATTAGAAATGACATAAAAGATATATTTGGTCTTACATACAAGACTATTATTTTGTATATAATTAATTAATAACAAGTTATGAATATCGGCGCCATGTGGATTAACTAGATAGTTGATAATGAACACTAATCTATATATAAGAATAGGGCTCATCCTAATGATGATTATATATAGTACTATTTTGGTAAAAAACTATATTTTGTATATAAGTTTTTTACTAATGTGTATAAGGACACATTAACATTGATGTTATTTAAATGTATAAAATGGATATATCGATTCTTAAACTATATTATAGAAAATAGGAAATGTTTAATTGGGATTATCCTAGTATATTTGTGGAGTCACACAATGGTTTTTCGGTAAAAATAAAAATAAAAAATTAGGGGGAAAGAGTGAGGGAAGAATTTTAGTTTTGGTTTCTTTGGGAAAAAACTTCTTAATATCATTTTTATGGGACCCATCATTTTTTAATAATATATTAAATATAAATAGTTTAAACCTTATCTATTTAAAATCTTAATATTTTAAAAACTAATAATGATATATAAAAAACTAAATATATCAAAATTCATAAAATCTCATTCTTCACCAAATAAGATCCATATTGACTATATTTTACATAATTTAATATATATTTATATATATTCGGTAAATTAATACTTATTACTTGTATTGTTTTAATATATTGTAGTTTATGTTTTAATACACTTTAAAATAATTAAATATACACATTTCATACAACTAGAAAATTGAATGACAAATAATAAAAAAATTACATTAATAATATACGAATAAATTTTATTTATTTTTGTTTCAAAAATATAATATAACTTTAACCATAAATAAAATATTAAGTTAAGATATTTGTGTATTATTAAAAATAGAGTAATAACAATTAAAAATTATTTTGTATATTTATAATATTAATAAGTACAAAAGTAAAAAGTAAAAACGACATGACGATTAGAGAGAATTATAAACAAATGATGAGTATCGAAGTGCTTAAAAAAAAAACATGATTCTTAAAATGATGTGGCAGTGGCAGTGGAGGAATATGAACAATAAGTCTGGCTACACCTACATGTAACCAAAGATAACTACATTACATATACATATAGTAGAAGAAATCTGTATATTATATTTATAAAACCTATACATTACTCATATAACAAATGTTGTAAATACAAATAACACTTTTAGTATAACTGTTTATTGTATAAATTTTTCTTACTCATTATATATGTTTTCATTGTTGGTTGTACGATGAATGTAGCCATCTTTAGCTTATATAGTTGTAGCTAAGAATTTGTGAATATGAAAAAGAGTTATAAGAACCCAATTTGATAACCCTAAGCAAACCACTTTAAAAGGATGTGGGGATAAATTTGAGTTAACAGGAAAAATAATTGAATATAAACGTGCGTACTAGGACATAATGGCAAGCAAACCACATCACACAAATCAACCCCCCTCTCTAAAATTGACCGGTTAAACTCTTCAACACCAAATGGTGCCATCATAGCCCAGGAGAAATCATCCACCGTAACCATCGGATACCCTGAACTCTCTGGGGTATATCTTCTCAAAACCCGACCTTCTCCAGCTCCACTATCATCACTTGTGTCTTCCCTTCAACACGCCCGATCACCGACACTTTCTCCACTCTGAGATATATCTCGTCCACCCCGCCACCTGAGTACATCCTCCTTGGGTGGTTCCTCTAACACCACCGAGTGGAGAGTGTAGGCCTTGCCGGAGAAGATTGTGTGGCAGGAGATAATTTCACGGACCCTATGAAGCTCTATGACTGTGAGAGGGTCAAGTGGGTGGTGTGGTGTGTCAGTTGAGTGGTCAGATTAGAAGGATTCAGGCGGCTGGGTTTTGGATGGTGGAAGTGGTCAAGGTAAGCGAAGAACGGGAAGGGATTGTGATTAATAGTATTATTATAAGAGTGAATATCAGGAGGAAGAACGTTGAAAGGAAGATGTGAAGGGTATTTCTAGCTGTACAGGAACAAACAAATGGAAGGTGAACCACATACCAAACTCCACCAAGCCTTCACCAAAATTCATTGACTTAGGTGGATTTTGTGAGCCAAACCTTTGCTATAAATAAGAGCATTGGAAGAGCTCTCAAAACACAACATAAATTAGAGAAAAAACCAGTAGAGTTTAGTAGCTCCATGAGAGAGTTAGTTTAAGAGGTTTTTGTATAAGAGTTGGTTATATTCTTGTAATTCTATTCTTGTGAGTAGTAAAAGATTGTTTCCTCTTAAATATTATCAAGTGTTCACAAGAAACACAACAAGTGGTATCAGAGCTTGAGGTGGTGCCGAGAAGATTTATTTTCGAATTATTTTTTATTTTTAGCTAATTTTTTCCCCAAATCAAATTCTGGGAACATCACTGGAAAGGTCTCATTTAAAGGATTCCGGAATATTTTTTCCAGAATTTTTTGACATCGGGAAGGTCCTCAAATCGCCGGTCAAAGTTGAGGTCAAACTGTGTGAATAGTAAAAAAATCCAGTTGGGAGGTTGAAGACAACCCAGTCAGCGCCACGTCATCGCCACATTAGCACCACGTCAGCTTTTCCAGACCCCCACAGTGACGTGGCAGTCCACGTCAGCACCACATCACTGCCACGTCAGCACCACGTCAGTACCCCTGCTGCCACATAACGCCACGTCATTAAGTAGGCATTCGTTGTTTTGCCACGTATCACTTCCTTTTATATCATTGTTTTTTAGTCCAGAAAAGGTCTATCCTACCATTTTCGATCATTCCGGACACAAGGGTGCACTCCGTTTTGTTAAATTCTGCTCCTAAAATTTGATAAAGTATAAATCAAGTCAGAATGGTAGTAGAAGACTCGTCATCTTGGAGCCATGGAGCTATGCTCAAACTGACCGCTACAAACTATACACTTTGGAGACCTCGGATGGAAGATCTCCTTAGTTGCAAAGATTTGTATAATCCAGTTGAGCTTCAAGGTATGAATCCTGAGCCCGCTAAAGAAAAAGAATGGAAGAAAATGAATAGAAAAACAATCGGTCAAATCCATCAGTGGATCGATCATAGTGTCTTCCATCATGTTTCTGAGGAGACTGACGCATATACACTCTGGAAGAAGTTGAAGGAAATGTATCAGCCCAAGACAGCTGGAACAAAGCTTTACTAATGAGGTGATTAGTAAATCTGAAGCTATGGAGCGGGAAGTCAGTTGCCGGGCATGCCAGTGATTTTCAAAGCTTGTTAAACCAATTAGCATCAGTTGAATTCAACCTTGGAGATGAAGTGCAGGCTCTCCTATCTTAGTTCACTCCCTGACAGCTGGGAAACCTTTGTTATCACCCTTGGAAATTCAGCTCCTAAAGTACACTTACCATGGGAATTAAAAGAAGCCTTGTTCAATGAAGAGGCCAGGAGAAATGATACAAGTTCAGACCAGACAGAAGCTCTTGTCACGGAACACCGAGGGAGATCACATGGAAGAAATCAAGGCAAATGGAGAGGCCAAAGCAAGAGCAGAGGTAAATCAACAGATGGAAGAAAGGCCGTTTATAGTTGTTATTATTATGGCTTAGAGGCCACATGAAGAAGAATTGCAGGAAACTATTACGAGAACAGAAGCAGAAAAGAAAGCAATCAATGGAGAAGAATGAAGACACACTTGTCACTGTCACAGGGGAAGTAGCATTATGCTCAAGTAAGGAGGAGGTATGTCTTCATACAGCAACTCAAGATGTTGAGTGGATTGTTGATACTGCAGCATCTTACCATGTCACTCCACACAAGACTTCTTCACAACGTACAAAGGTGAAGACTTTGGCACTGTAAAGATGGGAAATATCTGTTTTTCTGAGATTAAAGGGATTGGTGACATTCAAGTAAAAACGAATGTTGGGAGTACTATCACACTGAAGGATGTGCGACATGTACCAGATTTTTGGCTCAATCTACTTTCAGGTTCAGCTTTTTACAAGCAAGGCTATGACAGTTTTTTCAGCAATGGCACATAGAAGATGTCAAGAGGTTCCCTGGTTGTCGCCCGAGGACATACATGTGGTACTCTTTACAAGACACATATGAAAATATGTGAGAGTAGCCTCAATGTTGTGGAAGATGAGAAGTCTCAAAATCTATGGCATCGGAGACTCGGACATATGAGTGAGAAGGGCTTGTCTACCTTAATAAAAAAGGAGCTTATCTGTAATACTCCGTATTTTCGTTTTTTCAGATTTCATGACATAACGTACCGGTTTATGTCATTACTTATGTTTGTGTGGTGTTGTGTTTAGTTGATGGGACGTCCGAGGCGTTTAGATAAAAGACAGGGGCAAGGAGTCGTTTCCCTTTCTTTATTTTGGTAAGTCATTAATAAAGAAAATAGAGTCCATCATGTTATTTCCTCGCTCAGTTTTTCCCGATCAGTTTCAAGACGTGGTGTGTTCTTCTCGCGACAGTTTTCAGCATCCCTTCCTCCTCCTTCTCCTTTGAGTGCTAATTCCTGGTGCATTGCTAGTGCGTTTGAGATCGAATTCCGGTTCTGTGTGATTGCTCTTCCTCTGCGGTGGTTCAGGTTTGGTTTCCCTTTCGGTTTTGGTAGTGTTCGCTTCTGTTTTGAGAGAGACAGTGTTCTGATTGATGGATTGTTTGCTGGCTGAATTCAGTGTCGTCTGGTGCATTTCCTCTGCTGCGTTCTGTTCGCTGGGTTGCTGCTGGTAACGTCTGGTCGGATTCTGCGCTTCGAATTCAAGGTAAGTGGGGGATGGAATCGGGGTGGTAGTTTGCTCACCCTCGGGGATTGATTTTAATATCTGTTTCGTATCTGATTTCGCTTGTTGCTTGTGCGTTTCCTCATCGGTTTGTGTTGTTGATCGTTTGGCTAAACCCCCGAGGGTACTGATTTACCATTCTGTGGATTTGGTGAGTTTGGGTTGTTTTTGGTTGGATTTCTGCGCGTTTGTTCGTTCTGAATTTCGACAGTTTCGCTCTGTCCGAACGTCTGTCCGAACTTGTAAGTTCGGACAGGTCATCGGGAGCGCTTTTTGTTTTTGAAGGTTTGTTGAAGTATCCGTAACGTCGGTCCAAACGTTGATGTTCGGATCGAACTGCGATGGAAACGATTCTTGGTACAAGGTTTCGACTGGTGTCCAACTTGCAAGGTCGGACCAAGTTCGGACACGAAGATGGTTTTGGCTTTTAACTCTCGACTTACGTCCGAACTTTGACGTTCAGATGTAAGTTCGGACTTCTTGTATCTCCGCGACTTCTGACTCTCGCCTCTGTCCGAACTTGGCCCAGGTCGGACGCAAGTTCGGACATGCCACTGTTTTGAGCATAACTCCCTCTCTGTTTTAGCTCCGTTTTGAGTCTCGTTTTGTGGGGTTGGATTCCCCTATCTGTGTACAAGCTTCTTATGCTGTTTATATGCATTTCCATGCACTTGAGATCTGTTTTGTGAGCTTTTGGTTTTGGGACCTAGTTACTTTGCTTCTGAGCCTTGGATAGTCGGAGTTGGGCTGTCCCGTAGCATGCTGCGCAGGAATTCCTTCTGTTTATACTCCTTAGGGTCTCCCTTAGGACGTTATTTGACCGACGGGTCTGTTAGCTGTCTCTACGGCTTCTGTTGTGGGATCCTCGGATCCATAGGACCTTATGTGAGTCCTTCTGTTGTGTTAGCTTGTTACTAGTGTCCACTCTTCTGCATCTGTTTCTGAAAGTCCGACTATGATTTGAAGTGATTTCCGTTCTGCTCTGCCTCTGTTTTGTGGTTTCATTCTGTCTATTTATATTTGACTCCGCTATCCACTCTGTTTATAAGTATTCATCTGCTTCTCTTTTGAGTGGGCTTCCTTGAGGAAGTCTTCTGCTTGCTGGGCTGTTTAGCTCACCCCTTTACTTTGTTGCAGATTGAGCTCGTGGGATCTTCTCTTCTCGTCCCCTCCTGGAGCTTCGTTATTTTTATGTGTCTTTAGACCTTATTTGCTTGCGCTTTGGACGCTTTAGTACTTGTGTAGCCTTCGGGCCTCTCTCTTTGTATTTGACTTATAAGCTTTTGGATCTTGTAAACTCTTTGGTATTTATTCAAGTTTGTTTTTCGGTTCTGGGATTCGTTTCGTTTAGAGCCTTGCGACGTTAGGTAGTAGACTCGCGGCGTGTAACGGCCCTAACTCCTAGGCCGGTTGTGGGGTCGTTACATTTAGTGGTATCAGAGCCAGGTTGCTCGTTCTTTGGTGTCTGTGGGGTTTTGTCTGCATGTGTGGGTGTTTGAAGGGTCTGCTGTTTGATGCTTGATGGTTTCTGATAAATTTTGATGTTGTATCTTCAGTATGCCTCCCCGACGTTCAGGACGTGGTGTAGCTGCAGGCGATGCTCCCCAGGGGGACATTGCAGAGATTGTGCAGCAGGTGGTGACCCAGGTGCTGCAGACTGTAGGGGCCACTGCTGGTCAGGCGGCAGGAGCCGGTAACGGGGGGCAATAACGTGAAGGCGCTTCAGGAGTTTCTGAAGCTGAAGCCACCTTCTTTTGATGCTTGGTGACCCACAGGAGGCGAGTCACTGGATCACTGCCATTGAGGACCTTCTGCGGGTCATGGGATGTGAGGAGGATCAGAAAGTCGGATTCGCTACCTTCATGTTTCAGAGTGAGGCGAAGGAGTGGTGGAAGTCGGTCGAAGGGAAGTACCCCCACCCATGGACATGGGAGCAGTTCAGGGGTTGCTTCAATCAGCAGTTCTATCCCGATGTCTTCAGGGATCAGAAGATTGTAGAGTATGGGAGGCTTCGCCAGACGAAGGAGATGTCAGTGGACGACTATGTGAGGAAGTTTATTTCCCTTTCGAAGTTTGTGCCTGAGCCGGATGATAACCGGAAGGAAGGCTAGGAAGTTTGAGGCTGGGTTGAGGGGTGACATTCGAGCTGCTGTGGCACCTTTTCGCCACAAGACTTTCCGGATGTGGCCGATGTGGCGTTGGTGGTGGAGTCTGAGTTGCAGGCTAGGCAGCGGTATGAGAAGAGGGACCAGAGGCCCGATAAGGGCAAGGACCAGAAGAGGAAGGGTCGCGTGGAGGAGCCGAGAGGCGTGAGCAGACTTCTTCTCAGAAGAAGTATATAGGAGACCGGGGTTCTTCTTCATCAGCATCCCCTGCTGTGGAGAAGTGTGCGGAGTGTGACCGTTTCCATCTGGGCGGGAGTGCTACAGGAAGTCCGGGGCGTGCTTCAAGTGTGGTTCGCTAGACCATCGCATTGCCCAGTGTCCACAGGCTAGAGGTGGAGGTAGCAGTGGCGGTTCTGAGGGCCGAGGTGATGGTTCAGGGTCCGGGCAGAAGACTGACCAGAAGAAGCCCCAGACCCAGGCCCGTGTGTACGCTCTAGCTGGTGAGCGAGACCGTGACTCAGGCCGAGTAGTGTCAGGTATTCTTCAGATCTCTTCTCAGCCGGTTTTCTGCTTGTTTGATTCAGGAGCTACCCACTCCTTTGTGTCTGCTGATTTAGTGGGTAGTCTCGGGTTGTCTACTGTGCCCTGTGATGTGGATTTGTGTATTTCTAGCCCGCTGAGAGACGTACGTCTGCTGTGTGTACTTGATTCTGTGTGTAAGTTGTTCCGGTAGTGATTATGGATAGGAACTTGTCTGCTAATTTGATCCCTATGCGTATGTCTTGCTTCGATGTGATTTTGGGCATGGACTGGCTAGCAGAGCACCATGCCCATATAGATTGTGCAGCTAGGAGAGTTGTGTGTTTGATAGACCGGGTGAGGCCGTTTTGTTTTTGTGGGGAACTCCATTCCTTGTGCTCCTGTGTTGGTGTCTGCTATGCAGGCAGTCCGTTCCTTGAGGAAGGGATGCCAGGGTTTTCTCTGCTTTGTACCTGAGTTAAGGAGGGATCCCGGTTGGAGGATATACCCATTGTGTGTGAGTTTCCTGAGGTGTTCCAGGACGATGTGCCAGGACTACCACCTGATCGTGAGGTGGAGTTTTCTATTGAGTTAGCGCCAGGGACTCAGCCTATCTCTAAGGCTCCCTATCGCATGAGTCCGACAGAGCTTAAGGAGCTGAAGGTGCAGCTGCAGGATCTTCTGGATAAGGGCTTCATTCGCCCTAGCGTGTCTCCATGGGGAGCACCTGTGTTGTTCGTGAAGAAGAAGGATGGCTCCTTCAGATTGTGCATTGACCACAGGGAATTGAATAAGGTTACCATCAAGAATCGGTATCCTCTTCCCGCATTGATGATCTCTTTGACCAGTTAGCAGGGGCGACAGTCTTCTCGAAGATCGACTTGCGTTCTGGATATCATCAGCTGAAGATTAAGGCCGAGGATGTGTCTAAGTCTGCATTTAGGACCCGGTATGGGCATTATGAGTTCTTGGTCATGCCTTTTGGTTTGACCAATGCCCCGTCGTTCTTCATGGATATGATGAACAGAGTCTTCAAACCTTTCTTGGATTCTTTGTAGTTGTGTTTATTGACGACATCTTGGTGTACTCCAAGAGTGCTGAGGAGCATGAGGAGCATCTGAGGATGGTCCTACAGACGTTGAAGGAGAAGGAGCTGTATGCTAAATTGAAGAAGTGTGAGTTTTGGTTGGATAGAGTGGTGTTTCTTGGCCACGTGGTTTCGAAGGATGGCATATCAGTGGACCTAGAGAAGATTAAGGCAGTTATGGAGTGGGCGAAGCCCACTAGTGTGTCTGAGGTGCGCAGTTTTCTGGGATTGGCTGGGTATTATAGGAAGTTCGTGGAGGGCTTTTCTAAGATCGTATCTCCCTTGACTCGTCTTCTTAGGAAGGATGTCAAGTTTGATTGGGGTGAGACGTGCCAGGAGAGCTTCCAGGAGTTGAAGAAGAGGTTGACTTCGGCTCCGATTTTGACGTTGCCTTCTGGGACAGAGGGCTTCGAGGTGTTCTGTGACGCTTCCACAGAGGGTTGGGGTGTGTTCTGATGCAGCAGGGAAGGTGGTAGCGTATGGGTCACGACAGTTGAAGCCGTATGAGAGGAATTATCCTACCCATGACTTGGAGCTAGCTGCTGTGGTCTTCGCTTTGAAGATCTGGCGGCACTATTTGTATGGGGTGACGTGTAAGGTCTACACGGATCACAAGAGTCTCAAATATCTGTTCACGCAGAAGGAATTGAATTTGAGACAGCGGCGCTGGTTGGAGCTGTTACATGACTACGATCTGGAGATCCTCTACCCATCCGGGTAGAGCGAATGTGGTGGCGGATGCCTTGAGCCATAGGGGTGCTCCTGGTCTAGCTTGTTCATTGACAGGGGTTCAGAGGTCTGCTTTTGAGCTTCAGCGTATGGGGGTTTGGTTGTTCGGTCCGATCCGACCGTGCTGGGATGATTGCTTCGATTCAGGTCCAGTCTACTTTGATTGAGCGGATCAGAGAGGGTCGGAAGACTGATGCTGAGTTGTGCAAGATCAGGGAGAAGTGGCAGATGAGCAGGAGTCAGAGTTTTCTGTGTCCAGCGATGATTGTCTACGCTTCAGGGGCAGAGTTTGTGTGCCTAGTGGAGGCGACCTTAGGCGGGAGATTATGCAGGAGGCTCATGGAGCTCCTTATTCTGTGCACCCAGGAGGGTGAAGATGTACCGGGATCTCCGGGAATCTTTTTGGTGGGCGAATATGAAGAGGGAGATTTCTGATTTTGTGGCTCGTTGCCAAACCTGTCAGCAGGTGAAGGCTGAGCATCAGCGACCTGCGGGTCTTCTGCAGCCTCTTCCCGTTCCTGAGTGGAAATGGGAGAGTGTTGGCATGGATTTTATTGTGGGGTTGCCTAGGACATCTTCTGGGTACGATGCGCTATGGGTGATTGTGGACCGGTTGACGAAGTCAGCTCATTTCTTGCCTGTGAGGAAGACCTTCAGCCTTGAGCGCCTGGCTCGGCTGTATATTGATGAGATTGTGAGGTTGCACGGTGTGCCGGCGACGGTCGTTTCGGACAGAGATCCGAGATTTGTATCTCGCTTCTGGCGAAGCCTGCATAAGGCGTTAGGGACGAATTTGGCTTTCAGTTCGGCTTATCATCCTCAGACAGATGGGCAGACCGAGAGGACGAACCAGATTTTGGAGGACATGTTGAGGGCTTGTGTGCTCGACTTCGGGGCAGCTGGGATCAGCATGTGACATTGATTGAGTTCGCCTACAATAATAGTTTCCAATCGAGCATTGGGATGGCTCCATATGAGGCGTTGTATGGTAGGCGCTGTAGATCTCCTATTTGTTGGGATGACCTGCGGGAGAGGGCGATTGTAGGTCCTGAGTTGGTGCAGGGAGCTGTGGACAAAGTTAAGACTATCAGGGAGCGTTTGTTGGTTGCCCAGAGCCGGCAGAAGTTATGCAGATCAGAGACGCCGTCCGCTTGAGTTTCAGGTGGGAGACCACGTGTATCTGAAGATCTCTCCAGTTCGGGGTGTAGTTCGTTTGGTAAGCGGGGCAAGCTGAGTCCTGGTCCTCGTTCATAGGACCTTTTGAGGTGCTTGGGAAGGTTGGGCCGGTGGCTTACAGATTGGCATTGCCACCAGCTCTAGCAGGAGTGCATGACGTGTTCCATGTGTCGATGCTCAGGAAGTATCTACATGATCCTTCGCATGTGATTGACTATGGTCAGCTTCGACTCAGAGATGATTTCACTTATGAGGCAGTTCCGGTTCGTATTTTAGCTCGGGATGTTCGTCGGCTTCGTAGCAAGACACTGCCTATGGTTAACGTGCAGTGGTCTGACCAGTCCGAGCGTGAGGCGACGTGGGAACTCGAGGAGGAGTTGCGTGCCAAGTTCCCTTCCCTCTTCGAGCAGTGAGGTATGTTGAATTTCGAGGACGAAATTCCTTTTAAGGGGGGAGTGATGTAATACTCCGTATTTTCGTTTTTTCAGATTTCATGACATAACGTACCGGTTTATGTCATTACTTATGTTTGTGTGGTGCTGTGTTTAGTTGATGGGACGTCCGAGGCGTTTAGATAAAAGACAGGGGCAAGGAGGTCGTTTCCCTTTCTTTTATTTTGGTAAGTCATTAATAAAGAAAATAGAGTCCATCATGTTATTTCCTCGCTCAGTTTTTCCCGATCAGTTTCAAGACGTGGTGTGTTCTTCTCGCGACAGTTTTCAGCATCCCTCTCCTCTCCTTCTCCTTTGAGTGCTAATTCCTGGTGCATTGCTAGTGCGTTTGAGATCGAATTCCGGTTCTGTGTGATTGCTCTTCCTCTGCGGTGGTTCAGGTTTGGTTTCCCTTTCGGTTTTGGTAGTGTTCGCTTCTGTTTTGAGAGAGACAGTGTTCTGATTGATTGGATTGTTTGCTGGCTGAATTCAGTGTCGTCTGGTGCATTTCCTCTGCTGCGTTCTGTTCGCTGGGTTGCTGGTAACGTCTGGTCGGATTCTGCGCTTCGAATTCAAGGTAAGTGGGGGATGGAATCGGGGTAGTTTGCTCACCCTCGGGGATTGATTTTAATATCTGTTTCGTATCTGATTTTGCTTGTTACTTGTGCGTTTCCTCATCGGTTTTGTGTTGTTGATCGTTGGCTAAACCCCCGAGGGTACTGATTTACCATTCTGTGGATTTGGGTGAGTTTGGTATTGTTTTTGGTTGGATTTCTGCGCGTTTGTTCGTTCTGAATTTCGACAGTTTCGCTCTGTCCGAACGTCTGTCCGAACTTGTAAGTTCGGACAGGTCATCGGGCGCGTTTGTTTTTGAAGGTTTTGAAGTGTCCGAACATCGGTCCGAACTTCGATGTTCGGATCGAACGCGAGGACGAATTCTTGGTACAAGTTTCGACTGGTGTCCGAACTTGCAAGGTCGGACGCAAGTTCGGACACGAAGATGGTTTTGGCTTTTAACTCTCGACTTACGTCCGAACTTTGACGTTCGGACGTAAGTTCGGACTTCTGTATCTCCGCGACTTCTGACTCTCGACCTCTGTCCGAACTTGCAAGGTCGGACGCAAGTTCGGACATGCCACTGTTTTGAGCATAACTTCTCTGTTTTAGCTCCGTTTTGAGTTCCGTTTGTGGGGTTGGATTCCCCTATCTGTGTACAAGCTTCTTATGCTGTTTATATGCATTTCCATGCACTTGAGATCTGTTTTGTGAGCTTTTGGTTTTGGGACCTAGTTACTTTGCTTCTGAGCCTTGGATAGTCGGGTCGGGCTGTCCCGTAGCATGCTGCGCAGGAATTCCTTCTGTTTATACTCCTTAGGGTCTCCCTTAGGACGTTATTTGACCGACGGGTCTGTTAGCTGTCTCTACGGCTTCTGTTGTGGGATCCTCGGATCCATAGGACCTTATGTGAGTCCTTCTGTTGTGTTAGCTTGTTACTAGTGTCCCACTTTTCTGCATCTGTTTCTGAAAGTCCGACTATGATTTGAAGTGATATTCCGTTCTGCTCTGCCTCTTTTTGTGGTTTCATTCTGTCTATTTATATTTGACTCCGATATCCACTCTGTTTATAAGTATTCATCTGCTTCTCTTTTGAGTGGGCTTCCTTGAGGAAGTCTTCTGCTTGCTGGGCTGTTTAGCTCACCCCTTTACTTTGTTGCAGATTGAGCTCGTGGGATCTTCTCTTCTCGTCCCCTCCTGGAGCTTCGTTATTTTTATGTGTCTTTAGACCTTATTTGCTTGCGCTTTGGACGCTTTAGTACTTTGTGTAGCCTTCGGGCCTCTCTCTTTGTATTTGACTTATAAGCTTTTGGATCTTGTAAACTCTTTGGTATTTATTCAAGTTTGTTTTTTCGGTTCTGGGATTCGTTTCGTTTAGAGCCTTGCGACGTTAGGTAGTAGACTCGCGGCGTGTAACGGCCCTAACTCCTAGGCCGGTTGTGGGGTCGTTACATTATCACAATTGCCAAGGATGCTACATTAGATCCTTGCAGGCACTGTCTATTTGGTAAGCAACATCACATTTCATTTCATTCATCATCATCAAGGAAATCAGAGTTGTTGAGTCTGGTACACTCTGACGTTTGTGGTCCCATGGAGGTTGAATCTCTTGGTGGCAACAAGTATATCCTAACCTTTATTGATGATGCTTCTCGAAAGGTGTGGGTGTATTTCTTAAAAAAAGGACAAAGTTTTGGATTATTTCAAGGAGTTTCACACTATGGTAGAGCGTGAAATGGAAATGATGCTAAAGTGTCCCGCTCAGATAATGGAGGCGAGTACACATCCAAAGAATTAAAAACCTATTGTAAGGGACACGACATTCGACATCAGAAAACGTTCCTTGCACCCCACAACATAATGGTGTAGCCGAAAGGATGAATAGGACTATCATGGAGAAGGTCCAGAGTATGATGAGCATGTCTAAATTACCAAAGCCATTCCGGGGAGAAGCTGTTCGTCCTGCCTACTACTACCTGATCAATAGATCACCATCAGTCCCGCTGAATTTTGAGATTCTGAAGAAAGTATGGTCAAGTAAGAATCCCTCTTATTCACATTTGAAAGTGTTTGGATGTTTAGCCTTTGTACATGTACCCAAGGAGCTCAGGCAGAAGCTAGATGCAAGAACTACTCCATGCATCTTCATAGGCTATGGGGATGAAGAATTTGGATACAAGTTATGGGACTTAAAGGAGAAGAAGGTTCTAGAAGCAGGGACGTACTGTTCAATGAAAACCAGATGATAAAAGACATTGAGGAGCCCTCAGTGTCTACTCAATCAAAGTCTAGTGCCCAAGATATTTTTCCTGATCCAGCACCTATCCAATCAGCTACGGAGGATGATGAGGTGCAAGTAGAAGTACCAGAAGTAGAACATGAGGAAGAAGAAGAGAATATTGAGCAGGGGGAGACTCAATCCTCTCCACCAGAAGTTACGGGACCATCACAAGAGGAAGATGATGAAGCACTTCTTGAAATTTAGAGTCCACAGGTTCAAAGATCTGAACGTGGAAAAATTCAGTCAACCAGATATCCAGATTCAGAGTATATTCTACTTACGGAAGATGGGGAGCCAGAAAATTTCCAGGAAGATGTATCTCATCAAGATAACAGTAACTGGAAGGGTGCAATGCAAGATGAGATTGATTCCTTGCTGAAAAATCACACGTACGAGTTGGTTGAGCTTCCAAAAGGAAAGAGGGCACTGAAGAACAAATGGGTATTCAAACTTAAGAAAGATAGCTGCGGAAAGGTGGTGAAACATAAAGCCCGGTTGGTGGTCAAAGGATTTCTTCAGAAGAAAGGAATTGACTTTGACGAGATATTTTCACCAGTTGTGAAAATGGCTTCAATCCGTATCATTCTTGGATTGGAGGCCAACTTGGATTTAGAGCTTGAGCAGATGGATGTAAAAACACCATTTCTCCATGGTGATTTACATGAAGAAATCTACATGGAACAGCCAGAAGGTTTTCAGGTTCCAGGGAAAGAGAACCTCGTTTGCAAGCTGAAGAAGAGTCTGTACGGTCTTAAGCAAGCACCCAGGCAGTGGTACAAGAAGTTTGACTCATTCATGAAGAGTCAAGACTACAAGAGAACTGCTGCAGACCAGTGTGTTTACATCCAGAGATTTCGAGATGGAAATTTTGTTACACTACTACTATATGTAGATGACATGTTAATCGTTGGACACGATGCAACAAAAAAAGCCAAATGAAGAAGGAGCTCTCCAAGTACTTTGATATGAAAGACTTGGGACCAGCTCAACAGATATTGGGGATGCATATAATTCGACACAGGAAAAATCACAGGTTATGATTATCTCAGGAGAAGTATGTTGAACGAATACTCAACAGGTTCAACATGGACCAAGCCAAACCAGTTAGTATTCCTTTGGGAAACCATTTCAAGCTGAGCAGAAGATTGTGTCCCTCATCCAAGAAAGAGATAGAGGGGATGCCAAAGGTACCATACTCTTTTGCAATAGGAAGTCTAATGTATGATATGGTTTGTACAAGGCCAGATATTGCTCACGCAGTTGGAGTTGTGAGCCAATACCTTTCAAATCCTGGAAATGAACATTGGGAAGCAGTTAAGTGGATTCTCAGGTACCTCAAGGGTACATCAAAGGTGTGTTTATGTTACGGAGCCGCTGAACCAGTCTTGGAAAGCTATACAGATTCAGATATGGCTGGAGATCTTGATGGAAGAAAATCTACATCAGGATTCGTTTACACTTTTGCAGGGGGAGCTGTGTCATGGCAGTCAAGATTACAAAAGTGTGTTGCTTTATCCACAACAGAAGCTGGGTATATTGCAATAGTAGAAGCGGGTAAAGAAATGTTATGGCTAAAACGGTTTCTAGAAGAATTAGAAATCAAACAGAAAGAGTACAAGATACATTGTGACAGTCAGAGTGCTCTAGATTTGAGCAAGAACCCAATGTATCATTCATGTACAAAGCATATCGACACTCGTTATCATTGGATATGAGAAGTGATGGACAAACAACTATTAAGACTAGAGAAGATCCACACAAATGAGAATCCTGCAGACATGTTAACAAAGATGGTTCTTCGAGAGAAGCTACAGTTATGCAGAGACATAATTGGGATGGATTGTAGATGACAATCGATTCAGATGCAGCTGGAGGGGGAGAATTGAAGGGTATTTCCAGCTGTACAAGGACAAACAAATGGTAGGTGAACCACCTACCAACCCTCACCAACCTTCACCAAAATTCATTGACTTAGGTGGATGTTGTGAGTCAAACCTTTGCTATTAAGAGCATTGGAAGAGCTCTCAAACACAACATAAATTAGAGAAAAACCAATAGAATTTAGCAGCTCCATGAGAGAGTTAGTTTAAGAGGTTTTTATAAGAGTTGGTTATACTCTTGTAATTCTATTCTTGTAAGTAATAAAAGATTGTTTTCTCTTAAATATTATCAAATGTTCGCAAGAAACACGATGAAGCGGTTTTCTCACTGCTACTGCTGCCTCCATATTTTTCTCTTAGAGTGCTCTAAGCGGTTTTCTCACTGCTACTGCTGCCTCCATATTTTTCTCTTAGAGTGCTCTCCGTAAAAATGAGGGTCCAGTAGCGTAGCTTGGGTTATTTGATTTCAGTGGTAGTACGGGAGTGGCCCGTGTGGGTGTTTCAATTATATAAGGGCCCGTTCTGATAGCAGTATTCTGCTGCTTAGACTGTTTTAATGGGCCCCACAAATTAAAAGCTTTCAATTTTTGATTATGGGTTAGTTGGGCGATTTGTTTTGGCGCACCATACGAGACATTTATTATCAGATGTCATCTGTCATCTGGGGATAAAATCTGTTATTGAATCAGAATTCCAAACTTAGAATATAAAATCTACATGGGGATCACACTTTTTTACCGACATAAATACATTTATACCATGTCCAAACGTAACCGAATTTCAAACTTTCCTTCTCTTGGTTTCGGTGTCCACTCACAAAAATTATAACTTAATCATAAAGTTCAAATACCTGTGTTTCAATTCTGATTATCGCACCCTTAGTAATCCAATGTTCGGATAGAGATCGTAGCCGTTGCTTCTGTCCGATTCTGCTGGTGATTGTGCTTGAGCGAATCTCTCTGGTCTTCTGTCCCTTTTTATTAAACTAGCTTTCAAGAGAGCTCACAAATAAGTTCACATTACGAAGTAACCGGAAGAGATTTTACGTGGCAATAATTTCACAATAAGAAGCAAAAGAGGTTTTACCTACGCATAAGGTGCGTCCTACTTTTTACATTAAAGTATATTGATATTGATGTCTATATCTAAGGAATAGACACACATGCTAAATTATTTGACAGTTTATCTGATGAAGATGCGTACCATTAATGTCATTTCTCCGGTTCATATCCACGGCAAACAATTTTTTTTTAAAAAAAACCTCGGCACTTCATTCATTAATTAACTAAGCAGAGACACAATAGTATCGGTGAAAATTTCCGGTCCACGGTGGTTTAAGCAACTCATTTCCCCGATGCGTGTCTTTTCTACCGTAATTACACTGCAGGTGCAGTTTTAACTTTTCCCTGAGTTAGAAGCGCACAATAGAGTCAGTCGACAGACTGACTCACTTCTATTGTGTTCTTCCAGTGCAACTTTTTTTATTTCTCTTTTGTTAAGGAGGTGTACACTGCAAATCAGTCAACCGGGAGGATGACTTGCAGTGTGCGCCTCCATAGCAAAGGAGAAATCAGAAAAAAAAAAAAACCTAATGCGCAAAGATAATACACGCTACTCCCCTTCTTCTTCCCCATTCTCCATTCTTCCGCCGCGCACACTGCAATCTTCTCCATCCCTTTCCTCTCGAAGCATTTCTCCCCATTCTCTTATCCTTCTTCCTCTCAAAACCCCCTCCAAATTTCCAGTATGCAAGTGTTCCCCCTCCATTCCCCTCTCTTCCGTAGCTGTCCACACCCATTCTCCACACCACAACCAGTCCACCTCCCCATCTGTTGATAAATCGATTTCGAAGAAACCATGGATCCGGGACATTATCAGTTGTTTGACGCAGAGGGACTGGCCGAGAATCAACCGTTTAGCTTGCACACGACCCACATTTCTGCAGCTTATGCATCTACGAATGAGGTTAGTTTTTTTTTGAATTAGTATAATTTTTTAATTTTTTTTAGTGATAAGTACTTAGTATTTGTGTTTTATATTATAGTTATTGATTATGCTAGAGATTGTGAATTATTTGAGTGAAATTATAATGTAGCTTCATAAACTACAATCTAACTTTATAACTAGAATGTAAAAATGGTCAACGTTGTAGTTATCTAATTATATGTAGTTTTGTAATTATAAATTTATTTCGTTATATCGTATTGTAGTTTTATAATTAGAATGTAGAGATGATTAACATTGTAGTTTATTTAATTAGATGTAGTAGCTTATAATAATAATCTATATATTTTTTATTAATTATAATGTAGCTTTATAATTATAATCTAACTTGATAATTAGAATTACGAGATGATTAACATTGTAGTTTATTTAATTAGAATCTTGATTTATAATTATAAATATATTTGGTTAATTAGAATGTAGGTTTATATTATAAATGTAATTTGTTAATTTTATTGTAGCTTTATAATTATAATCTAACTTCTTTATATTTATAATGTAGACATGATTAACATTGTAGTTTATTTAATTAGAATGTAGCTTTATAATTATTAATATATTTCATTAAATATAATGTAGCTTTATAATTGTAATCTAACTTTATAATTAGAATTACGAGTTGATTAACATTGTAGTTTATCTAATTAGAATGCAGGTTTATAATTGTAAATGTAATTCGTTAATTATATTGTAGCATTATTATTAATTAATCTAACTTTATAATTAGAATGTGGAGATGAGTAACATTATAGTCTATTTAATTAGAATGTTGATTTATAATAATAATCTATATATTCTTTGTTAATTATAATGTAGCTTTATAATTATAAATATAATTTGTTAATTATACCGTAGCTTTATAATAATAATCTAACCTTAATATGAGAATGTAGAGATGGTAAACATTGTAGTTTATTTAATTAGAATGTAGTTTTTATAATTATAAATATAATTCGTTAATTATATTTTATCTTTATAATTATAATCTAACTTCTTTACAATTATAATGTAGACATGATTAATATTGTAGTTTATATAATTAGAATGTAGCTTTATAATTATTAATATATTTCATTAATTATAATGTAGCTTTATAATTGTAATCTAACTTTATAATTAGACTTACGAGATGGTCAACATTTTACTTTCTTTAATTAGTATGTAGGTTCATAATTATAAATGTAATTCGTTAATTATATTGTACTTTTATAATTATAATCTAACTTTGTAATTAGAATGTGGAGATGAGTAACATTATAGTTTATTTAATAAGAATGTAGCTATATAATAATAATCTATATATTTTTCGTTAATTATAATGTAGCATTATAATTATAAATAAATTGTTAGTTATATCGTATCTTTATAATAATAATCTAACCGTGATATGACAATGTAGAGATGGTCAACATTGTAGTTTATTTAATTAGAATGTAGTATTATAATTATAAATGTAATTCGTTAATTATATTGTATCTTTATAATTATAATCTAACTTCTTTATAATTATAATGTAGACATGATTAATGGTCAGAAATGTCGAAGGATTGTCTTCCTTTTATACTGGTATCCAATCTACCTTAGTTAAGGATAGCATCGAAACGCCTTGAATCACATTCCTTCAATAAGATAAGATGCTGTAAGGTATGTGCATGGACAAATGCTTCGATTGATAAGGTCCATACAAAGCTCTTTCGTTAAAGTAGGGGAAAATGTAAGATGCTATGCTGAAAACTTTCTGTTTGAGATATTTTCCGAAGGATATCGTCTTTCATAATAGTTGATAAGGTCCATACAAAGGTCATATTAAACGTTTTATTTGTAACTTAAAGATCTAGCAGTTACAACGGTAATGACCTTACATTCAAACACAACACATCACTAATCATCTACTCCCCATCGTCATCCATGTTGCACGCTGAGGTGTCACTATTGTCTTCGTCTTCTAAAGTCTCTTTTGTGAAGTCTCTGAGTCTGAGTTGTTAACAAATACCGGAGGAGCGAGCGAATAGGTAACCGAAATCTCCATTCTGTTGCCATAGACATCACGATTACCCTCAAACATTTGTAGCATCTGGTGTACATCATGGTCGTTCGCAATGAGGAGCGGAGTCCATGCGACTTCTGGGGGAGACTCATGAAGGAATCTGTTCATTATGGTGTGCACGATGTAGTTCCCTGCAACACATGACCTTAAGGCATTCCCCACGCAGTTGTATAAATGTTGGTAGGTTATTGACCTGTGAATATCGAAATCAATAAAACGTGAATTTGATTGTTTGAAAATAAAATCCGGTCTCGTCGAAAGAGGGGGTAACATGCACACACAAGATACACGGTAGATCCATTACAAAGGGTATAAGAAAGGGAGCTGATGCAGGTGTTGTTAAGCAATTAATTCAGTATTTATAGGAAGGAGAAGTGTAGCATATGGAGTACATCGTACAGTCAAAATAGTATTCAAGTTAATATGGAGTTGTCTTTTCTCCTTTTATTGAAGAGAGTGTGAGCAGTGGAAAGATAAGTCACATGGTGTCCATCGAAGTATTTGTAGTGTAAATGACAAGACAACACAAGGAAGTAGAGTGTTGTAGTCCTGAAAAATCGTAAGTGGAGGACTGCCTTATGAAAAGTCCATGAATAAAATTCAAACTAGAGATACAAACACCTACTGAAGGACAATGTGACAACCATAGGCTGCCAGAAAGGAATACGGAAGCTGTAACTCAGTGTCCTGTATATAATTGATACACGTTGTTGAAGCTTATTAAAGGTGCTTTGAGTAGACAGCACTTGATACAAAAGTACACATTGAGGAGGAGCCACGAATTGAGCATAAGACGCAACAAAAAGTTATGGCAAGTAAAAAAATCTTCTCATATCTATCCAAGGAAATCTAAGAAATCTCAAATGTGTCCGAAACCCACCATCAATCAGAGTCTAGTAAATTGGAAGCTATCACTGTATGGGATAAGATACTACAAGAAGGTAAGATGCTATCAGACTGTACGAGGCATATAAACTCAACCAGTCCCGACCTAAGGTTGTGCCAACGTCCATTGAAATACCCCGAACTTAAATATGGTGATTATATTATTCTAATATGGTATTTAAGGGCCTAATAGTGCCTAAATAATTTTTGATAAAGAAAATAAATCCAAGAAATGAGAAAAACGCTTGGGAAGCGGAAAACGCTAAAATGAGCGTTAAATAACCATAGGAGGTACGAGACCTCGGTTATAGTATCGTAAGTACTCCTAAGGCTTATTCATGCCTAAATACGGGAATGATTCCCGAAGAAAACGGATTCAAGAAATGTATTAAAACGCTAAAAGAGCTTTAGCACAATTTTCGAGGGAACCCGAAAACGTGATTTTAAGTGGTCAAACAGACCCGTAAAAATTATAAATCATTGAATAATAATTATTAAGCATTTATGGAAGCTTAATAACTAATAAAAATAATTAAACGAGAAAATTCCGGAAAACGGGCCCGGTTAATGAATAGTACTAAAACCGGGTGAATAACGAGCGTCTTCTGTAAAAGACGAGAAACTGCTCCAGCTTAACAGTATAGTGGGGGCCGGTTTTACTGGGTAAACAACCCTCTCACACACACACACACACAAGTAACAAATAAGTAAATCAAAAAGCAAAAAGCAAACAAAGTACATAAAGTAAATACCCCTCTCTCACCTCTCATTCTCACTTTCTCTTCTCTCTCCTACTTCCCCCTCTCTCACCGTCTCCCTCCTCCCTTCTCTGAATGTTGGGTGATTTTTGGAGCTCTCCAAACAGCTCCCATGGCAGCCCCTCTTCATCCTCTTGCTCTACCTCCATGTGAGCTCCAAATGAAAAATAAAACACATATTTGAACTCCCCTCATCCCCCTCTACATTTCATCTTTTCAAAATTCAAAAAGGATGAGTTTCATCTCCATGGGTTTTCCCCATTTGAAGAAAAAGCACACCATTGTGAAGCTTGGAGTCTCCTCTTTCCAACAAGGTAAAAATCTCCATAAAAGATTCAAGTTTCCTCCACCCTCTTTGGAAACCGATTTTTAGCCCTTTGTAATGCCTTGTTTTTCTCTCTTCTTTTGAGCATCAATTTCACCTAGCCATGGTGGTGGATTCTCCTTCTTGAACCAAGGGCTAAAACCCTCCTAAAGCACTCCAAAGGTAAACCCTAGAAATTGGTATTTTGAACACTTCAATGAATTAACTAGCATAAATCTAAGGGTTAGTGTATTAATTATACTTGTTTGATGTGCTTTGGGTGATGGGAATGGAGTTTGGCAACTCCATTCCCCATGTGATCGATTTGTGCAAGAAAGAGAGGAGAAGAAATGGGAAAGAAATGAAGGAATCAAAAGCTCAAGGTAAGAGCTCCTTCTCAATGCCTAAATTAATGCATTAGAGTAATGGGAATGGGTAAAATATTTAAAGAACCCAAACCTTGTACTAGTATTGAGAATTGTGAAGTTTGAGTATTAAGAGCAAGTATTTGAATTGAAGGCTTTGGAGCCAAGTGTAATGAGTATGTGTATTGGTATTGTGATTGATGGGTATTGGTGTATTAAGATTCCTTGGTATGTGTGCTGGTAGAACCCTTGTGGTTTGGCTAGATTAGGAATGAATTGGTGGAAAAATATATATGTGGAGAAGTTAGAATTGTAGATGAACTTAGGGATGACTTGGTGAATGGGAGAACCAAGGTATGTATTGGGATTAGTAGAGATGTTAGTAGATATGGAATGGTAATTGTAGTATGAGGGAGAGGAAGTGTAAAATCTGTAGCAAAGTGTATAAGAATACCTTGGAGAAGTTAGGAGAATCTAATGTGCAAGAATTAGTAAAATGAATGCTAGACTTGGGTATAGACATTGTAATTGCTTGGAAATGTATTTGGGATACTAGGAGTAGCATTGGTAGAGGGGGTATTGAATGGTAAAGGTTAGAAGGAAAATCTGTAGCATGAGAGTAAAGAAAACAATTGTGAGAATTGAAAGGAAGTGAGGAGAAAATTGTGTATGTGGATTTAGAGAAGAGTAAGGAATGTTGGATGAACTAAGGCAATTTGGAGGGCCTAGATAGTGTTTAAACATGTGGGATTAAGTGTAGGAACAATGGGGAAGTAATGGGTAAAGGAGAGGACTGAAAACAGAAATGAAAACTGAAGTACTGGGCCGGACCGACCTTGGGACCGAACTTGCAAGGTCGGTCGAGCCCAGATTTACTAAGGACGGAAACCTTCTGGAATGGACCGACCTTGGGACCGGACATGCAAGGTCGGTCAGCCAGAAGAATTTCCCGTAATGCAACCTTCTGGAATGGACCGACCTTGGGACCGGACATGCAAGGTCGGTCGGCCAGAAGAATTTCCCGTAATGCAACCTACTGGAATGGACCGACCTTGCGACCGGACTTGCAAGGTCGGTCGACTCAAAAATTTTCCGTCTTGTAAGCTACTGGAATGGACCGACCTTGCGACCGGACTTGCAAGGTCGGTCGGGCTAAAATTCTCCGTTAAGTAACTCACTGGAATGGACCGACCTTGGGACCGGACTTGCAAGGTCGGTCGGCCCTGTATTTTCCAGCGTATTTCCTTACTGACTTCGACCGACCTGGGACCGACCCTGGGTAAGGTCGGTCGAGTCAAAAAAAAATATATATATATATATATAGATATATATATAAGATTAGAGTTATTAATGTATATAAGTATAGCCTATACACATAGGTATATGTAAATGTAGTAACACAACATTAATGGGAAGAAAGGATGAGGAAATGCACATGTGAGTAAGGAAACAAGTTAAGGAAGTTGTAAGTATAAGAACATTAAGTGTACCGGGATAACGGGGTAAGTAAGGGAGTAGTAACTACTCGTATATCGTATGAGCATAGTATTAACAACGATGTTGAAAACATTATCAGTGGAACAAGTGTGAACCAAGGAACAGGGAACACATGGTAAAGCTAACTCCGGTGAAAGGTATGATTTCCTCATGCCCCGTATGCTAACTGAGTTACGTTGATTTGTATGTTGTATGCCGGCTAATCAAGACTAAAGCATGAAAATGGTTTATTGCCTTCATTGTATGTCTTGATGTATGTGTGTGAGCTAACCTTCCCTAATTGAATGTGTGGCTTCATTTGGTGCGTAGTACGACTCATAGATGAGTCTTGTTGTGTAGAGGCTCGTAGTAAGAGTTATAATGTGAGCTAATGGAAACGTAGCAAAGCATAAAATTATCGAATCAATAAACGATAACGCAACCCAACGAATTCACTAGAATGTGAGAGAGTGTACGGGAGTAATAATCTTCCGATAACGGTAGGAGAAACGAAACGAAAATCCACAAACGAACAGTAGTGGAAGTATATAAGTAACCTCTATTAGAGGAACTAATCTCGGTGCAAAACATGAACCATGAGAGTAGTAAAGAATGATGAGGGATCTCCAAACCCCTTAGTAATTAGTCGACCCATTATGAGAGGACCCGACTGATGTAAGTATGCCCCGACGAGAGAGTATCCGATATGTTGGGGAAACCCTTAAATCTGAGGATACTAGACGGTGGTAATTCCCTAAGCTAACAGAGGTTATCGAGAGAGACTTCTAGGCTAATCCAGGAGATTGTAATATGCTCTGAGAGGAGAGTGTTGGGAATTCGAGTAGTCCGGTAGAACGGACATTTGAGTATTTGAGGAGCTAAGCGTATAGCCCTCGTATTGTAGGTCCGGTGGCGAGTCTTTGTATGACTCCGCCCGGTGACCAAAGTAATGAGTATTGAGAATTGCGTACGTATGAGTAGAGTAATGAGTAATGAGCAAGAAGCGAGTATGAGTACGTAGCGAGTATCGAGTATTGAGTATGTATGAGTAAGTGTCGAGTACCGAGTAAGTATGAGTAAGTAAGGAGTATTGAGTAATGAGTATACATAAGTGTAGTAACGAGTGCGGAGTAAGAAACGTGTACGAGTAAAGTATCGAATATGGAGTGTTGAGTATGTAGGAGTAAGGAGTAGGTATGAGTGGAGTAGTGAATACCGAATATAGTACGAAGAGTAATGAATGAATAACAAATACGAGTGGTTGACCACCGACCTGCCTTCCTTAGTAAGTATCGAATTTGTATGTGCATGTAAGTATTGTTGTTGTATTGTTGTAGCATGAGTATGTATGTAAGCATGTAAATGAACTCCATGTATATTCGACCCAAAGTAGTCGATGTACCGCGGTTAGCACGCGGTATATGCGGAAGTCATATTCAGCGTAAGCTGACCCCCTCGGGGACCATTTTTAGTGTGCAGGTACCTGAAGCTGATCACCGTTCAAGGAGTAGGATGGGGACTGCTGCGTAAGCATGGGTAGTTGTATAGTAGGGATTGGTACTTGTATTGTAATGCGAATTTGGAAGTTTAAACTGTATCGGTAATTTAAGGATTGTAGTATACTCGGTATAGTAATGTATTGGAGTTGTAATTGGGTTATGGATGAGTATGAAATGGAAAGTATTGTATTGTGTAGAGTACTCGGTATGTTCATATTCATCAGACCGATAGCGTGTAGTATTGTAACCCGCCTTGTTAGTCACGTGGGTGACTAACGGCATTGTACACCCGCCGTTGAGTAAGTAATATCCGCTGCGAAGGTAAGTATTTGTACGGTAATGACGGTATTAGCGGTAGGGGTGTTACAAAAAGTGGTATCAGAGCGAAGTCACTCTGATGGATGAAATACCGAGTTAGGAAATACCGAGTTAGGAATTAGAGTCTTAGAGCTAAGGGTTGAGTGTTAGCGTGAGAGGTACGCTAGTTAGGAACTTCCGTATGAATCGGAAACCTACCACAACCATACCCCGCCCTCCGCTACCCACGGTATTAAGTTGGGAGAATAACGCCAGAGAGATGGAAAGACCTCTCACACTCGGGTAAAACCCGATCTGGCAGTACAAAACAAACCTTATTAAGGAAGAACCTGTCATACGGAAGAGTCCAAGAACTGGAAGTCACGAAGATGGTTCCCGTTTGATGACAAGGACCGCACTTAATGGCTGAGGAAAGAAGATCCTAAACACAAGGAATGAATTTATGGCACCATGGGGCGACATGCTTCGCAGTCGCGAGAACCATGTGTAGCCAGCAAGAAGAGAAGCACAATCGTGCAATGAAGCAAGGAAGATGGAGTAACAAGCCATGACAAGAGAGTCTACGGACTGTAACCTGTGATGATACCAACAACGGTATACAAACCGACTAAGAATTAGTCGAGGTTGGATTAACACCAAACCTACATGCCAAGAGGCTGTAATAACCGAACAACATAGTTCAGATAACTATGAAAGAAATCATAACACATACACCGATAGGACCACAACCTGGTTCCTAAGGATAAGTCAAGTCTCGTTAACCACACTGAAGGTGTGAGACACCCGGATGGGCGACAATCATGTCAAGTATACTGAGAAGCGACTCAGGAGACGCACTACTAGAAAAACGGATTTACCTACGGACCAATTCTGGGGTAAATGTGGCCTCAAACAGGTCGATAACGAGTAAAACGCAGTCGTTTTTTACAACTATTACCTACGGGAATAGTGGTTATTACCTACGGAACAATTCCTGGGTAAATAGGTGTCAATAGCAGGTTGTGAGCAAGGGGAACCAGTCGTTTTTATATACCTTTACCTACGGAAATAGTCCGTGGGTAAATACCTACGGAACCATTCCTGGGTAAAATGTGGCCTCAGTAAAAGCCGATAGCGAGTAAAACACAGTCGTTTTTTACAATATATTTACCTACGGGAATGTCCGTGGTTAAATACTACGGAACAATTGGGGTAAATATACTGTCCTAGTGCAAGTTGTTAGCTAGTTAAACGCAGTCGTTTTGATAGTATATTTACTACGGACGAGTCCGTGGGTAAATACCTACGAACATATCGTGGGTAAATTGGTCTCAGTATGCAGGTTGTAAGCAAGGTAACGCAGTCATTTTTATTGTATATTTACCTACGGAAACAGTCCGTGGGTAAATACCTACGGAACAATCCCGTGGGTAAATGTGGCATCAGTATGCGGACTGTTAACTAGGGCGAACGCAGTCGTTTTATAGTGTATTTACCTACGGGCGGGTCCGTGGGTAAATACCTACGGAATTTCCGTGGGTAATTAGTACCGCCCAATTTACCTACGAATATGGCCCGTGGGTATTTTTCGCGCCACTTGGCGCTGCTTCCCGCGTGACTGCCCACGCCAGTACCTACGGAATAGTCCGGGTAAATATTACCGTAGGTATCGTGGGTATTCTTTAGAAAACTCCTCCTTCATTATTTCGTAGGTGTTTCGTAGTTAAACCGTAGTTAGTACCTACGGTTTTTGTCCGTGGGTAATTTCCGTGGGTAAACAACAACTTTTAGTAGTGTCGATCACCAAGATCAAAAGATCAAAGAAAGATCTAATAGACCACCCAATAAGGATGGAAACGAACCGTAAATGGTATACGTTAACTGAAAAACAACCTACCCGCGCACTTGCCTAGGGCAAGTGCAGCAACTACAGGACGGTTGGAATACTTTTACAACCCGCAAATACTTCCTACAATACCGCTACGAGAATGGAGCAAATATAGGATCACCAATCCTCAGTATCTAAATATGAAACCTCGGAAGGCCTAACGGCCCGATGATAAGCCGCAGACTTATCATATTTTATGACTAGATTAGTATTATATTTATCTAAATAAAGTTATATTTATGTTATTTATGCTTATTATGGTTAAATATATTATTTGTACAGATTTATGTTTTTATGAGTTTTATGTGCAAAGAATGATTTCTGGCAAAAGTTCAGTTGAAGCCGGACTCCATGCCGGGTAGTTTCTGCACGGCAGTACAGAACAGAAAGAATCCTTGCCGGATGTGATGCCGGGTAAATGCTATCCGGCATGAGTGTAAAATCGCCTCGATTGACCATACGACAGCACATGTGATCCACGTGTTTTCCAACCGCTGCCGGGGTGATGCCGGGTAATTCCTACCCGGCATAAGCACTGTTTCGCACGGACATCGACGGTTTCGACCGTTAACGGTTGGGCGCATTTAACACGTGTGCCGGCTATTGGGGACCCGCACGACGCCCGGCATAGACACAATTAATGCCTATAAATAGGCCGAGGAAGGCAGCAATTTGACACACTTCAACACCCATATACACTCCATTCACATCTCTATTTTCGCCCCACTCCATTGTTGGTGTCCAAGGAAGTTTCTACAGTTCCATCCACGCGAAGAAGAAGAAGAAGATCCTGTCGGGTTAAGGCTATGACCATTCCCTTCTCCCCTTTGTATTCTCTTCTTGTAGTTGTGTGGATGGAGATGTAGAACTCCTTGCCTATTCTTGGTTAGGGATGAATTCCTTCTTGTAAACAATATGATTTCTTTAATATAATTTTCAAGTTTATTAAGAGTAAGGTTCTTATTGAAAGAGAATAGGTTGATCTCTTTTTCTCTTCATGCAATTCTTACTTGTGGAAGACAAGTCCCAAGTAAGATAGGTTAGACTCTCTTAATGGTCTTCCTACTCTCTTCTTATGAATTAAGAGTAAGTAGTGAGAGTGAGAATTAACCCACATTTCCCATTACTTTGTTCATTTCGTGGCATGATATATGCTCAGATTGTTAATAGGTAGTGAGTCTTCTGTTTTCTACTCGGAAACTGGAGAAAGAGTATGCATTATGACTATGCCGGATGCGCTGCCGGGTGGCCAATGTCCGGCATATTCAATGTCTTTGAATATGCCGTGCAAGTGGTATCCGGCGTGTTCAATTGTTGGTTAATTCGAAGGCTTGTGTTATGTTTCGAGTTCATATTGATACTTAGATAGTTTTAAGCCCTAAATCAAGAATAATTTCCTTGTAAATACCACTTAGATTGGTTAGCTTTAATTAGGTTTAGAAAATATTTCAATTTCCCCCCTTGTCTTAGAATAGGCTTTTGCCCGGATTAGGACTAATTTTCTATAAGTCCCTTGGGTACGATACTCTCGGTCATAATATATTTACACTATACTCCGACCGGGTTTTATTTTGCTACCCGTAGTAGAGTTGTAGGTTTAGTTATTTGTTTATTCTTTTGTATATAGTTTTATCCCTACAATTTCTCTGTTAGCACCCGACCATTGTATTAAGAGTATACCAGTCAGCGAGAAGCTGAACTTGGTCAAGACCTCAGACATGGCAACACCATGAAAAATCCTTTTTCACACCGACTGTTATTTCAAAACCCAGATTTTTCTTTCAAAATCACCACTTCTCTTTTAAACCTTGGATTTTAACAACCAAACAGACAGAATTACGGTGAGTATCATAGAGTGATACAAGAAGAGCTGACAATAGAATACTTCACCTAGGCGTGTGACGAACACTACGAGCATACCCAAATACGGGATGTGGGACGACCGCACTCCGAAGGAGCTTGCGGGCCTGACATGTAGTTAGGTAAGTGGTAACGTGCCAAGAAGGTACCCCACGTATGTATGCATGTAGTGTATGAAACACGGGAAGTAGTCAACTCTGTTCTACGGACCATAAGTAAATTCAAAGCAGAACAGTTGGATACCTCGAACGAGCAAAGGGAACTCAGATAACGTACAAGCTAAGGAGTCAGAAATCCACTCCGAAAACCATTAGGAGTTAAAAGTGCGAGGAGCACTAACAAAGGAATAAGACATTGGGTATGTCTCGAAGGTAGTGGAGTAAAGTACAATGAGAATACCCAGTCTAAACACTATAGGGAAAGCGCCTAACATTGACACTTCAGTGCTCAATGAACGGGATGGAATTCCCAGAACAACTACCACAAACACCCAGGGTGATCATATAAGATACAAGGAATATCAATCATCGCTGAAGGGAATACCAAACCCGTATAACATAAGGAGAATCACCAGTGGTCTACCCTAAGAATGGGAGACGCTATAGTCCTCACCGGATAACTCAGATCCAGAACCGCAAGGCAGGATAACAAACTGAACACATTCATAAACATCAACCAGATGCAATAGCATAATCAGTAATACCCGGGAGCAATCCATAAAGGGTACCAAGTCAAAACAGTCGAACAATGTTGTGATAGGAATACCACAATTGGGACGAACATTCGGTTAGAACACCGAAGGGATCCCACTTGACAGGGGATACCCCAAATTAATACATGGTATCAATCAATACCAGAATACAAAAGGGCCTCCAATGAACGGAAGCGTGATGCGACGATCTTATCATGGAGCCCAGTATCACCTTAAGCCATTCTTTGGTATATGGAGAAGTAACCACTTTGGAACAGCCTATGATGAGCAGAGCTCTAGGCAATATGACTAGTATGCTATGAGACTATTACATTACAGAGTTCAACGGTTGCAAAACCAGTTGTGGACCACACAGAAAGTGGTCAAGGACGACACCAATAGAGTTTAATGACCAACAAGAAAGGATACCCCTCATAAATATGAGACCGCAAGAGCGGTGAGCATATGGATTCCAAGAAGGGGATACCACCAATAACTGTCGGGAAATATGAAATAAACTTCAACAACAATTGATGACGACCAAGGAGTAACCGGTTATAAAACAATGATGCTCAGGGAGCTCATAAAAATAAAGGAATACCATATTCGGTATTGCCAAATACATGGGAAACCAGTGTATAAATGCATGAGCTGAAGCTAGAAACAGTGGATGCCATGTAAACCAATACTATGGAATCTGTAAGAACATGGTGCACAACAGGCGACCAATGTATATGAGTAATCACTAAATTGTTAATTCGAGATAGTGGACAGACCGGGCAACAAGCCAGGAGTCCGCACGAAATGATGAAACACCACCTGAAGGAGTAACAATAATTCCTATTGCGATCTCGTAAGAGAGTTACTGCCAAGAGTTTACGCCTCTGCACTCTGTAGGACTGAGTGTTTTGGTATTGCACTTGTGTAGTTAATGATCAAGTGAGATAGCTAGGAAGATGGAAAATGTAAATCATGGTAAATCCCTCCTTTCACCAGTAAACATGGCATAAGCCAGTCAAGCAAAAGCTTAGAAACAAACTGTGCGGCCTAAGGCCAAAGAGCACGAAGAGTGTGAAACACACCAACAATCACAAGATGTGAATTCCATTGGAATAAAAGCGAAAGCAGACTTAAGAAAGTCACAGGGACCGACGCATGGAAAATGCAAGGTCATACAAGTAAAGAACACTTGTAATGAACCAGAGAAACTGGTGTAGCTCAGAAGCTACTAACGACAGAGGAAGCACTACAACTAAGTAGTGACTTAACCTCAACCGACAATAAGTCGGAGAAACCAAGTGAATGATCACTACAAACACAACAGTATATATATACATTGCCAGAGAGCTGGTTATGAATCTACAACTCACCGAATTCGAGCACGGTTAGAAACACCACACTTGGTCAATAAACCTTATTCCCACAATAAGAAGGGAAAAAGGTGTTGTATACACATTTAAGATAACAAGAAGGGCGAATAACCCAAGTATCAGGGTCGCGCGCAGAAGCTAGTGGGCCAGAATTCTAAGTGAAGTACACCTAGTGAACAAAAGGTTAATTGTTAATGCCTTAAAGCCATTCAGGCTAGAACCGAACCGGACAAGAGTTAAATAAACTCCGATGAAAATTCTTGATGCAGGGACTAACCGACAATACGGTTAAGACCCGTTGATCAAGGAACATTGTATAATAGACCGCATGGAAACTGAACCACTCCATGACGGCTGAATGCCTTCGACCAATGTCCAATGTTGACACATGGTAGATTACGTGGGCGTAATCCCTTTTAAGGGGGGTAGAGCGAAAACCGCGAAATGTATGTTTTACGTGATAGGTGCGTAAACTACAATGCGCATAGCGCAAGAGAATTCATTTTGATGGTTGATACTAATGTTACATAAACATTTGTATTCACTCATCGTGTAATTGTGGTAATTTGGGAAGTAAGTATAGGAAAATGAGTAGAGAAACTCCAGGGTAATGAGAAACCGATTGGTAATAGTATGAAGAATGAGTATGTATGGGAGACTTGAGGAGTATAAATCGGTACGGAACCGATGTATGTATGAATATAAATCGGTATACAACCGACGTATGTAATGAGTATGAATCGGTGTACAACCGATGTATTTTATGAGTATAAATTGGAGTATAGCAAATTAATGGGATATATACCCTTGAATCTTAAAGTGTAGCAGTTGGAGAAGATGTAGCAATAATTGATGAAATGATTAGTAAGTAAGTAAGTGAATCATATGAATTGGAAAATGTATGTGTATGATTATGAGTAGCAAGATTAAAAAGATAGAAAACGAAATAATGTTTGACAATCTGTCTGTTTGTATTGAGGTGGGAGTGGAACTTGATTTGCTAGCGATCAAGGGAAGCCGAACACAAATTGGAGTGGAAGGATAGTTCAACACCAATGCTGATCACATTGGGGTTGAAGGACTCTAGAAGCTCCCTTAAGTGGCCACATAATAACACTAGTAATAGGAAGGATCATCATAAATTGAAATTGGGAGATGTATGCAAGGTTTTCAAAATGAATTTCCAAAACTAATTTGGTACAACGTTTTCTTCAAACTCGAGAATGAGGATCGGTTTTAAAACCGCTCCCACAGACGCTAGTGGATCTTCCATGCCTAGGCACGGGTATCCGGTCGAAACCATAGGAAGTGAAGCTAGTTTTGAGTCTGTGGAAGTGTAGAGTAGTTTAAAACCACTACACCGGGTGTACGGTAACAGTGTGTGTTTTGTATTTTTCAAAGGCACTGGGGCAGTGTAGTCCCGAGTAAGTATGAGTCACAAAAACCCATGGAGATGAAACTCATCCTTTTCGAATTTTGAAAAGATAGAAATGTAGAGGGGGATGAGGGGAGTTCAAATAGTGTTTTATTTTACATTTGGAGCTCACATGGAGGTAGAGCAAGAGGATGAAGAGGGGCTGCCATGGGAGCTGTTTGGAGAGCTCCAAAAATCGCCCAACATTCAGAGAAGGGAGGAGGGAGACGGTGAGAGAGGGGAAGTAGGAGAGAGAAGAGGGAAAGTGAGAATGAGAGGTGAGAGAGGGGTATTTACTTTATGTACTTTGTTTGCTTTTTGCTTTTTGATTTACTTATTGTTACTTGTGTGTGTGGTGTGTGAGAGGGTTGTTTACCCAGAAAAAACCGGCCCCCACTATACTTAAGCTGGAGCAGTTTCTTGTCTTTTACAGAAGACGCTCGTTATTCACCCGGTTTTAGTACTATTCATTAAACCGGGCCCGTTTTCCGGAATTTTCTCGTTTAATTATTTTTATTAGTTATTAAGCTTCCATAAATGCTTAATAATTATTATTCAATGATTTATATTTTTACGGGTCTGTTTGACCACTTAAAATTACGTTTTCGGGTTCCCTCGAAAAACGTGTGCTAAAGCTCTTTTAGCATTTTAATACATTTCTTGAATCCGTTTTCTTCAGGAATCATTCCCGTATACTAATTAGGCATGAATAAGCCTTAGGAGTACTTACGGTACTATAACCGAGGTCTCGTACCTCCTATGGTTATTTAACGCTCATTTTAGCGTTTTCCGCTTCCCAGCGTTTTCTCATTTCTTGGATTTTATTTTCTTTATCAAAAATTACTCTTAGGCACTATTAGGCCCTTAAATACCATATTAGAATAATATAATCACCATATTTAAGTTCGGGGTATTTCAATCTACCCCCCTTAAAGAACTTTGCCCTCAAAGTTGGTGAATCTAATATTGCTACTTGTATACATACTCTATGCTAAGGTTGTAACCTATACATATATCTTGTCAAACTCCGAATGTCTGACATGATGCATACTACGCATCCAAACAGCATGTCACTGCATGCATAGCAATCAAAAAATCCGTTTTACTTCTCTCCATGGGGGTCCATCCGAAGACAATTAGGTACAATCCTCCCCCAATGGCGAGTGATCCCTCAGGTACCGGTCACGTTTGAAACATTACGCTTCTGGTTCACGGCCGTCATGACTTGAGCACTTACGCTTTCTGGCTCTACGGTCCTTTGGTTCTGATCAAATTCATTTGCACATATAGAGATCCTCAGGCACTTACTCATACTTACTTACTCATACTTTACTCATACTTACTATACTTACTCGGGACTACACTGCCCCAGTGCCTTTGGAAAAATACAAAACACACACTGTTACCGTACACCCGTGTGTAGTGGTTTTAAACTACTCTACACTTCCACAGACTCAAACTAGCTTCACTTCCTATGGTTTCGACCGGATACCCGTGCCTAGGCATGGAAGATCCACTAGCGTCTGTGGGAGCGGTTTTAAAACCGATCCTCATTCTCGAGTTTGAAGAAAACGTTTGTACCAAATTAGTTTTGGAAATTCATTTTGAAAACCTTGCATACATCTCCCAATTTCAATTTATGATGATCCTTCCTATTACTAGTGTTATTATTGTGGCCACTTAAGGGAGCTTCTAGAGTCCTTCAACCCCAATGTGATCAGCATTGGTGTTGAACTATCCTTCCACTCCAATTTGTGTTCGGCTTCCCTTGATCGCTAGCAAATCAAGTTCCACCTCCCACCTCAATACAAACAGACAGATTGTCAAACATTATTTCGTTTTCTATCTTTTTAATCTTGCTACTCATAATCATACACATACATTTTCCAATTCATATGATTCACTTACTTACTTACTAATCATTTCATCAATTATTGCTACATCTTCTCCAACTGCTACACTTTAGAATTCAAGGGTATATATCCCATTAATTTGCTATACTCCAATTTATACTCAAAAATACATCGGTGTACACCGATTCATACTCATTACATACGTCGGTTGTATACCGATTTATATTCATTACATACATCGGTCCGTACCGATTTATACTCCTCAAGTCTCCCATACATACTCATTCTTCATACTATTACCAATCGGGTTTCTCATTACCCTGGAGTTTCTCTACTCATTTTCCTATACTTACTTCCCAAATTACCAAATTACACGTGAGTGAATACAAATGTTTATGTAAAATTAGTATCAACCATCAAAATGAATTCTCTTGCGCTATGCGCATTGTAGTTTACGCACCTATCACGTAAAACATACATTTCGCGGTTTCGCTCTACCCCCCTTAAAGGGATTACGCCCACGTAATCTACCATGTGTCAACATTGGACATTGGTCGAAGGCATTCAGCCGTCATGGAGTGGTTCAGTTTCCATGCGGTCTATTATACAATGTTCCTTGATCAACGGGTCTTAACCGTATTGTCGGTTAGTCCCTGCATCAAGAATTTTTCATCGGAGTTATTTAACTTGTCCGGGTTCGGTTCTAGCCTGAATGGCTTTAAGGCATTAACAATAAACCTTTTGTTCACTAGGTGTACTTCACTTAGAATTCTGGCCCACTAGCTTCTGCGCGCGACCCTGATAACTTGGGTTATTCGCCCTTCTTGTATCTTAAATGTGTATACAACACCTTTTTCCCTTCTTATTGTGGGAATAAGGTTATTGACCAAGTGTGGTGTTCTCTAACCGTGCTCGAATTCGGTGAGTTGTAGATTCATAACCAGCTCTCTGGCAATGTATATATATACTGTTGTGTTTGTAGTGATCATTCACTTGGTTTCTCCGACTTATTGTCGGTTGAGGTTAAGTCACTACTTAGTTGTAGTGCTTCCTCTGTCGTTAGTAGCTTCTGAGCTACACCAGTTTCTCTGGTTCATTACAAGTGTTCTTTACTTGTATGACCTTGCATTTTCCATGCGTCGGTCCCTGTGACTTTCTTAAGTCTGCTTTCGCTTTTATTCCAATGGAATTCACATCTTGTGATTGTTGGTGTGTTTCACTCTTCGTGCTCTTTGGCCTTAGGCCGCACAGTTTGTTTCTAAGCTTTTGCTTGACTGGCTTATGCCATGTTTACTGGTGAAAGGAGGGATTTACCATGATTTACATTTTCCATCTTCCTAGCTATCTCACTTGATCATTAACTACACAAGTGCAATACCAAAACACTCAGTCCTACAGAGTGCAGAGGCGTAAACTCTTGGCAGTAACTCTCTTACGAGATCGCAATAGGAATTATTTTACTCCTTCAGGTGGTGTTTCATCATTTCGTGCGGACTCCTGGCTTGTTGCCGGTCTGTCCACTATCTCGAATTAACAATTTAGTGATTACTCATATACATTGGTCGCCTGTTGTGCACCATGTTCTTACAGATTCCATAGTATTGGTTTACATGGCATCCACTGTTTCTAGCTTCAGCTCATGCATTTATACACTGGTTTCCCATGTATTTGGCAATACCGAATATGGTATTCCTTTATTTTATGAGCTCCCTGAGCATCATTGGTTTTATAACCGGTTACTCCTTGGTCGTCATCAATTGTTGTTGAAGTTTATTTCATATTTCCCGACATTTATTGGTGGTATCCCCTTCTTGGAATCCATATGCTCACCGCTCTTGCGGTCTCATATTTATGAGGGGTATCCTTTCTTGTTGGTCATTAAACTCTATTGGTGTCGCCTTGACCACTTTGTGTGGTCCACAACTGGTTTGCAACCGTTGAACTCTGTAATGTAATAGTCTCATAGCATACTAGTCATATTGCCTAGAGCTCTGCTCATCATAGGCTGTTCCAAAGTGGTTACTTCTCCATATAAAAGAATGGCTTAAGGTGATACTGGGCTCCATGATAAGATCGTCGCATCACGCTTCCGTTCATTGGAGGCCCTTTTGTATTCTGGTATTGATTGATACCATGTATTAATTGGGGTATCCCCTGTCAAGTGGGATCCCTTCGGTGTTCTAACCGAATGTTCGTCCCAATTGTGGTATTCCTATCACAACATTGTTCGACTGTTTTGACTTGGTACCCTTTATGGATTGCTCCCGGGTATTACTGATTATGCTATTGCATCTGGTTGATGTTTATAATGTGTTCAGTTGTTATCCTGCCTTGCGGTTCTGGATCTGAGTTATCCGGTGAGGACTATAGCGTCTCCCATTCTTAGGGTAGACCACTGGTGATTCTCCTTATGTTATACGGGTTGGTATTCCCTTCAGCGATGATTGATATTCCTTGGTATCTTATATGATCACCCTGGGTGTTTGTGGTAGTTGTTCTGGGAATTCCATCCCGTTCATTAGCACTGAAGTGTCAATGTTAGGCGCTTTCCCTATAGTGTTTAGACTGGGTATTCTCATTGTACTTTACTCCACTACCTTCGAGACATACCCAATGTCTTATTCCTTTGTTAGTGCTCCTCGCACTTTTAACTCCTAATGGTTTTCCTGGAGTGGATTTCTGACTCCTTAGCTTGTACGTTATCTGAGTTCCCTTTGCTCGTTCGAGGTATCCAACTGTTCTGCTTTGAATTTACTTATGGTCCGTAGAACAGAGTTGACTACTTCCCGTGTTTCATACACTACATGCATACATACGTGGGGTACCTTCTTGGCACGTTACCACTTACCTAACTACATGTCAGGCCCGCAAGCTCCTTCGGAGTGCGGTCGTCCCACATCCCGTATTTGGGTATGCTCGTAGTGTTCGTCACACGCCTAGGTGAAGTATTCTATTGTCAGCTCTTCTTGTATCACCTATGATACTCACCGTAATTCTGTCTGTTTGGTTGTTAAAATCCAAGGTTTAAAAAGAGAAGTGGTGATTTTGAAAGAAAAATCTGGGTTTTGAAATAACAGTTCGGTGTGAAAAAGGATTTTTCATGGTGTTGCCATGTCTGAGTCTTGACCAAGTTCAGCTTCTCGCTGACTGGTATACTCTTAATACAATGGTCGGGTGCTAACAGAGAAATTGTAGGGATAAAACTATATACAAAAAGAATAAACAAATAACTAACCTACAACTCTACTACGGGTAGCAAAATAAAACCCGGTCGGAGTATAGTGTAAATATATTATGACCGAGAGTATCGTACCCAAGGGACTTATAGAAAATTAGTCCTAATCCGGGCAAAAGCCTATTCTAAGACAAGGGGGAAATTGAAATATTTTCTAAACCTAATTAAAGCTAACCAATCTAAGTGGTATTTACAAGGAAATTATTCTTGATTTAGGGCTTAAAAACTATCTAAGTATCAATATGAACTCGAAACATAACACAAGCCTTCGAATTAACCAACAATTGAACACGCCGGATACCACTTGCACGGCATTTCAAAGACATTGAATATGCCGGACATTGGCCACCCGGCAGCGCATCCGGCATAGTCATAATGCATACTCTTTCTCCAGTTTCCGAGTAGAAAACAGAAGACTCACTACCTATAACAATCTGAGCATATATCATGCCACGAAATGAACAAAGTAATGGGAAATGTGGGTTAATTCTCACTCTCACTACTTACTCTTAATTCATAAGAAGAGAGTAGGAGACCATTAAGAGAGTCTAACCTATCTACTTGGGACTTGTCTTCCACAAGTAAGAATTGCATGAAGAGAAAAAGAGATCAACCTATTCTCTTTCAATAAGAACCTTACTCTTAATAAACTTGAAAATTATATTAAAGAAATCATATTGTTTACAAGAAGGAATTCATCCCTAAACAAGAATAGGCAAGGAGTTCTACATCTCCATCCACACAACTACAAGAAGAGAATACAAAGGGGAGAAGGGAATGGTCATAGCCTTAACCCGACAGGATCTTCTTCTTCTTCTTCGCGTGGATGGAACTGTAGAAACTTCCTGGACACCAACAATGGAGTGGGGCGAAAATAGAGATGTGAATGGAGTGTATATGGGTGTTGAAGTGTGTCAAATTGCTGCCTTCCTCGGCCTATTTATAGGCATTAATTGTGTCTATGCCGGGCGTGTGCCGGGTCCCCAATAGCCGGCACACGTGTTAAATGCGCCCAACCGTTAACGGTCGAAACCGTCGATGTCCGTGCGAAACAGTGCTTATGCCGGGTAGGAATTACCCGGCATCACACCCGGCAGCGGTTGGAAAACACGTGGATCACATGTGCTGTCGTATGGTCAATCGAGGCGATTTTACACTCATGCCGGATAGATTTACCCGGCATCACATCCGGCAAGGATTCTTTCTGTTCTGTACTGCCGTGCAGAAACTACCCGGCATGGAGTCCGGCTTCAACTGAACTTTTGCCTAGAAAATCATTCTTTGCACATAAAAAATCATAAAAACATAAATCTGTACAATAATATATTTTAACACATAATAAGCATAAATAACATAAATATAACTTTATTTAGATAAATATAATACTAAATCTAGTGCATAAAATATGATAAGTCTGCGGCTTATCATCGGGCCGTTAGGCCTTCCGAGGTTTCATTATTTAGATACTGAGGATTGGTGATCCTATATTTGCTCCATTCGTCGTAGCGGTATTGTAGGAAGTATTTGCGGGTTGGTAAAAGTATTCCAACCGTCCTGTAGTTGCTGCACTTGCCCTAGGCAAGTGCGCGGGGTAGGTTTTTTTCAGTTAACGTATACCAGTACGGTATCGTTTCCATCCTTATTGGGTGGTCTATTAGATCTTTCTTTGATCTTTTGATCTTGGTGATCGACACTACTAAAAGTTGTTGTTTACCCACGGAAAATTACCCACGGACAAAAAACCGTAGGTACTAACTACGGTTTAACTACGAAACACCTACGAAATAATGAAGGAGGAGTTTTCTAATAGAATACCCACGGATACCTACGGTAAATTACCACGGACTATTCCGTAGGTAACTGGCGTGGGCAGTCACGCGGGGGAAGCAGCCAAAGTGGCGCGAAAAATACCCACGGGCCATATTCGTAGGTAAATTGGGCGGTACTAATTACCCACGGAAAATTCCGTAGGTATTTACCCACGGACCCGTCCCGTAGGTAAATACACTATAAAAACGACTGCGTTCGCCCTAGTAACAGTCCGCATACTGAGGCCACATTACCACGGGATTGTTCCGTAGGTATTACCCACGGACGTTTCCGTAGGTAAATATACAATAAAAATGACTGCGCTTCACCTTGCTTACAACCTGCATACTGAGACACATTACCCACGGATATGTTCGTAGTATTTACCCACGGACTCGTCCGTAGGTAAATATACTATCAAAACGACTGCGTTTAACCTAGCTAACAACTTGCACTGAGGACAGTATATTTACCCACGGAATGTTCCGTAGGTATTTAACCACGGACATTTCCCGTAGGTAAATATATTGTAAAAACGACTGTGTTTTACTCGGCTATCGGCTTTGCATACTGAGGCCACATTACCCACGGAATGGTTCGTAGGTATTTACCACGGACTATTCCGTAGGTAAAGGTATAATAAAAACGACTGCGTTCCACCTTGCTCACAACCTGCATGACACATATTTACCCACGGAATTGTTCCGTGGTATTAACCACGGATATTCCCGTAGGTAAATATATTGTAAAAAACGACTTGCGTTTTACTCGGCTATCGACCTGCTATTGAGGCACATTTACCACAGAATGGGTCCGTAGGTAAATCCGTTTTTCTAGTAGTCGATCTCCTGAGTCGCTTCTCAGTATACTTGACATGATTGTCGCCCATCCGGGTGTCTCACACCTTCAGTGTGGTTAACGAGACTTGACTATCCTTAGGAACCAGGTTGTGGTCCTATCGGGTATGTGTTATGATTTCTTTCATAGTTATCTGAACTATGTTGTTCGGTTATTACAGCCTCTTGGCATGTAGGTTTGGTGTTAATCCAACCTCGACTAATTCTTAGTCGGTTTGTATACCGTTGTTGTATCATCACAGGTTACAGTCCGTAGACTCTCTTGTCATGGCTTGTTACTCCATCTTCCTTGCTTATTGCACGATTGTGCTTCTCTTCTTGCTGGCTACACATGGTTCTCGCGACTGCGAAGCATGTCGCCCATGGTGCCATAAATTTCATTATCCTTGTGTTTAGGATCTTCTTTCCTCAGCCATTAAGTGCGGTCCTTGTCATCAAACGGGAACCATCTTCGTGACTTCCAGTTCTTGGACTCTCCGTATGACAGGTTCTTCCTTAATAAGGTTTGTTTTGTACTGCCAGATCGGGTTTTACCCGAGTGTGAGAGGTCTTTCCATCTCTCTGGCGTTATTCTCCCAACTTAATACCGTGGGGTAGCGGAGGGGGTATGGTTGTGGTAGGTTTCCGATTCATACGGAAGTTCCTAACTAGCGTACCTCTCACGCTAACACAACCCTAGCTCTAAGACTCTAATTCCTAACTCGGTATTTCCTAACTCGGTATTTCATCCATCAGAGTGATACTTCGCTCTGATACCACTTTTTGTAACACCCTACCGCTAATACCGTCATTACCGTACAAATACTTACCTTCGCAGCGGATATTACTTACTCAACGGCGGGTGTACAATGCCGTTAGTCACCCACGTGACTAACAAGGCGGGTTACAATACTACACGCTATCGGTCTGATGAATATGAACATACCGAGTACTCTACACAATACAATACTTTCCATTTCATCTCATCCATAACCCAATTACAACTCCAATACATTACTATACCGAGTATACTACAATCCTTAAATTACCGATACAGTTTAAACTTCCAAATTCGCATTACAATACAAGTACCAATCCCTACTATACAACTACCCATGCTTACGCAGCAGCATCCCCATCCTACTCCCTTGAACGGTGATCAGCTTCAGGTACCTGCACACTAAAAATGGTCCCCGAGGGGGTCAGCTTACGCTGAATATGACTTCCGCATATACCGCGTGCTAACCGCGGTACATCGACTACTTGGGTCGAATATACATGGAGTTCATTTACATGCTTACATACATACTCATGCTACAACAATACAACAACAATACTTACATGCACATACAAATTCGATACTTACTAAGGAAGGCAGGTAGGTGGTCAACCCACTCGTATTGTTATTCATTCATTACTCTTCGTACTATATTCGGTATTCACTACTCCACTCATACCTACTCCTTACTCCTACATACTCAACACTCCATATTCGATACTTTACTCGTACACGTTTCTTACTCCGCACTCGTTACTACACTTATGTATACTCATTACTCAATACTCCTTACTTACTCATACTTACTCGGTACTCGACACTTACTCATACATACTCAATACTCGATACTCGCTACGTACTCATACTCGCTTCTTGCTCATTACTCATTACTCTACTCATACGTACGCAATTCTCAATACTCATTACTTTGGTCACCGGGCGGAGTCATACAAAGACTCGCCACGGACCTACAATACGAGGGCTATACGCTTAGCTCCTCAAATACTCAAATGTCCGTTCTACCGGACTACTCGAATTACCAAACACTCTCCTCTCAGAGCATATTACAATCTCCTGGATTAGCCTAGAAGTATCTCTCTCGATAACCTCTGTTAGCTTAGGGAATTACCACCGTCTAGTATCTCAGATTAAGGTTTCCCCAACATATCGGATACTCTCTCGTTCGGGGCATACTTACATCAGTCGGGTCCTCTCATAATGGGTCGACTAATACTAAGGGGTTTGGAGATCCCTCATCATTCTTTACTACTCTCATGGTTCATGTTTTGCACCGAGATTAGTTCCTCTAATAGAGGTTACTTATATACTTCCACTACTGTTCGTTTGTGGATATTCGTTTCGTTTCTCCTACCTTATCGGAAGATTATTACTCCGTACACTCTCTCACATTCTAGTGAATTCGTTGGGTTGCGTTATCGTTTATTGATTCGATAATTTATGCTTTGCTACGTTTCCATTAGCTCACATTATAACTCTTACTACGAGCCTCTACACAACAAGACTCATCTATGAGTCGTACTACGCACCAAATGAAGCCACACATTCAATTAGGGAGGTTAGCTCACACAACACATCAAGACATACAATGAAGGCAATAAACCATTTTCATGCTTTAGTCTTGATTAGCCGCATACAACATACAAATCAACGTAACTCAGTTAGCATACGGGCATGAGGAAATCATACCTTTCACCGGAGTTAGCTTACCATGTGTTCCCTTGTTCCTTGGTTCACACTTGTTCCACTGATAATGTTTTCAACATCGTTGTTAATACTATGCTCATACGATATACGAGTAGTTACTACTCCCTTACTTACCCCGTTATCCCGGTACACTTAATGTTCTTATACTTACAACTTCCTTAACTTGTTTCCTTACTCACATGTGCATTTCCTCATCTTTCTTCCCATTAATGTTGTGTTACTACATTTACATATACCTATGTGTATAGGCATATACTTATATACATATAATAACTCTAATCATATATATCTATATATATATATATATATATATATTATTTTTGACTCGACCGACCTTACCCAGGGTCGGTCCCAAGGTCGGTCGAAGTCAGTAAGGAAATACGCTGGAAATTACAGGGCCGACCGACCTTGCAAGTCCGGTCCCAAGGTCGGTCCATTCCAGTGAGTACTTAACGGAGAATTTTAGCCCGACCGACCTTGCAAGTCCGGTCGCAAGGTCGGTCCATTCCAGTAGCTTACAAGACGGAAAATTTTTGAGTCGACCGACCTTGCAAGTCCGGTCGCAAGTCGGTCCATTCCAGTAGGTTGCATTACGGGAAATTCTTCTGGCCGACCGACCTTGCATGTCCGGTCCCAAGGTCGGTCCATTCCAGAAGGTTGCATTACGGGAAATTCTTCTGGCTGACCGACCTTGCATGTCCGGTCCCAAGGCGGGTCCATTCCAGAAGGTTTCCGTCCTTAGTAAATCTGGGCTCGACCGACCTTGCAAGTCGGTCCCAAGGTGGTCCGGCCCAGTACTTCAGTTTCATTTCTGTTTTCAGTCCTCTCCTTTACCCATTACTTCCCCATTGTTCCTACACTTAATCCCACATGTTTAAACACTATCTAGGCCCTCCAAATTGCCTTAGTTCATCCAACAATTCCTTACTCTTCTCTAAATCCACATACACAATTTTCTCCTCACTTCCTTTCAATTCTCACAATGTTTTCTTTACTCTCATGCTACAGATTTTCCTTCTAACCTTTACCATTCAATACCCCCTCTACCAATGCTACTCCTAGTATCCCAAATACATTTCCAAGCAATTACAATGTCTATACCCAAGTCTAGCATTCATTTTACTAATTCTTGCACATTAGATTCTCCTAACTTCTCCAAGGTATTCTTATACACTTTGCTACAGATTTTACACTTCCTCTCCCTCATACAATTACCATTCCATATCTACTAACATCTCTACTAATCCCAATACATACCTTGGTTCTCCCATTCACCAAGTCATCCCTAAGTTCTCTACAATTCAACTTCTCCACATATATATTTTTCCACCAATTCATTCTAATCTAGCCAAACCACAAGGGTTCTACCAGCACACATACCAAGGAATCTTAATACACCAATACCCATCAATCACAATACCAATACACATACTCATTACACTTGGCTCCAAAGCCTTCAATTCAAATACTTGCTCTTAAATACTCAAACTTCACATTCTCAATACTAGTACAAGGTTTGGGTTCTTTAAATATTTTACCCATTCCCATTACTCTAATGCATTAATTTAGGCATTGAGAAGGAGCTCTTACCTTGAGCTTTTGATTCCTTCATTCTTTCCCATTTCTTCTCCTCTCTTTCTTGCACAAATCGATCACATGGGGAATGGAGTTGCCAAACTCCATTCCCATCACCCAAAGCACATCAAACAAGTATAATTATACACTAACCCTTAGATTTATGCTAGTTAATTCATTGAAGTGTTCAAAATACCAATTTCTAGGGTTTACCTTTGGAGTGCTTTAGGAGGGGTTTTAGCCCTTGGTTCAAGAAGGAGAATCCACCACCATGGCTAGGTGAAATTGATGCTCAAAAGAAGAGAGAAAAACAAGGCATTACAAAGGGCTAAAAATCGGTTTCCAAAGAGGGTGGAGGAAACTTGAATCTTTTATGGAGATTTTACTTGTTGGAAAGAGGAGACTCCAAGCTTCACAATGGTGTGCTTTTCTCTTCAAATGGGGAAAACCCATGGAGATGAAACTCATCCTTTTTGAATTTGAAAAGATGGAAATGTAGAGGGGGATGAGGGGAGTTCAAATATGTGTTTTATTTTTCATTTGGAGCTCACATGGAGGTAGAGCAAGAGGATGAAGAGGGGCTGCCATGGGAGCTGTTTGGAGAGCTCCAAAAATCACCCAACATTCAGAGAAGGGAGGAGGGAGACGGTGAGAGAGGGGGAAGTAGGAGAGAGAAGAGGGAAAGTGAGAATGAGAGGTGAGAGAGGGGTATTTACTTTATGTACTTTGTTTGCTTTTTGCTTTTTGATTTACTTATTGTTACTTGTGTGTGTGTGTGTGTGAGAGGGTTGTTTACCCAGAAAAACCGGCCCCCACTATACTGTTAAGCTGGAGCAGTTTTCGTCTTTTACAGAAGACGCTCGTTATTCACCCGGTTTTAGTACTATTCATTAACCGGGCCCGTTTTCCGGAATTTTCTCGTTTAATTATTTTTATTAGTTATTAAGCTTCCATAAATGCTTAATAATTATTATTCAATGATTATAATTTTTACGGGTCTGTTTGACCACTAAAAATCACGTTTCGGGTTCCCTCGAAAAAAGTGTGCTAAAGCTCTTTTAGCGTTTTAATACATTTCTTGAATCCGTTTTCTTCGGGAATCATTCCCGTATTAGGCATGAATAAGCCTTAGGAGTACTTACGATACTATAACCGAGGTCTCGTACCTCCTATGGTTATTTAACGCTCATTTTAGCGTTTTCCGCTTCCCAAGCGTTTTTCTCATTTCTTGGATTTATTTTCTTTATCAAAAATTATTTAGGCACTATTAGGCCCTTAAATACCATATTAGAATAATATAATCACCATATTTAAGTTCGGGGTATTTCAATGGACGTTGGCACAACCTTAGGTCGGGACTGGTTGAGTTTATATGCCTCGTACAGTCTGATAGCATCTTACCTTCTTGTAGTATCTTATCCCATACAGTGATAGCTTCCAATTTACTAGACTCTGATTGATGGTGGGTTTCGGACACATTTGAGATTTCTTAGATTTCCTTGGATAAGATATGAGAAGATTTTTTACTTGCCATAACTTTTGTTGCGTCTTATGCTCAATTCGTGGCTCCTCCTCAATGTGTACTTTTGTATCAAGTGCTGTCTACTCAAAGCACCTTTAATAAGCTTCAACAACGTGTATCAATTATATACAGGACACTGATTACAGCTTCCGTATTCTTTCTGGCAGCCTATGGTTGTCACATTGTCCTTCAGTAGGTGTGTTTGTATCTCTAGTTGAATTTTATTCATGGACTTTTCATAAGGCAGTCCTCCACTTACGATTTTTCAGGACTACAACACTCTACTTCCTTGTGTCTTGTCATTTACACTACAAATACTTCGATGGACACCATGTGACTTATCTTTCCACTGCTCACACTCTCTTCAATAAAAAGGAGAAAAAGACAACTCCATATTAACTTGAATACTATTTTGACTGTACGATGTACTCCATATGCTACACTTCTCCTTCCTATAAATACTGAATTAATTGCTTAACAACACCTGCATCAGCTCCCTTTCTTATACCCTTTGTAATGGATCTACCGTGTATCTTGTGTGTGCATGTTACCCCCTCTTTCGACGAGACCGGATTTTATTTTCAAACAATCAAATTCACGTTTTATTGATTTCGATATTCACAGGTCAATAACCTACCAACATTTATACAACTGCAGGGGAATGCCTTAAGGTCATGTGTTGCAGGGAACTACATCGTGCACACCATAATGAACAGATTCCTTCATGAGTCTCCCCAGAAGTCGATGGACTCCGCTCCTCATTGCGAACGACCATGATGTACACCAGATGCTACAAATGTTTGAGGGTAATCGTGATGTCTATGGCAACAGAATGGAGATTTCGGTTACCTATTCGCTCGCTCCTCCGGTATTTGTTAACAACTCAGACTCAGAGACTTCAAAAAAGAGACTTTAGAAGACGAAGACAATAGTGACACCTCAGCGTGCAACATGGATGACGATGGGGAAGTAGATGATTAGTGATGTGTGTGTTGTTTGAATGTAAGGTCATTACCGTTGTAACTGCTAGATCTTTAAGTTACAAATAAAACGTTTAATATGACCTTTGTATGGACCTTATCAACTATTATGAAAGACGATATCCTTCGGAAATATCTCAAACAAGAAAGATCTTACATTTCTCAGCTTAATCTTACATTTTCCCCACTTTGTAAGTTAATTGACCTTCATCGAAGCATTGTGTCCAGCACATACCTTTACAGCATCTCTTATTGAAGGAATGTGATTCAAGGCGTTTCGATGCTATCCTTAACTAAGGTAGATTGGATACCAGTATAAAAGGAAGACAATCCTTCGACATTTCTGACCATTAATCATGTCTACATTATAATTATAAAGAAGTTAGATTATAATTATAAAGATACAATATAATTAACGAATTACATTTATAATTATAATACTACATTCTAATTAAATAAACTACAATGTTGACCATCTCTACATTGTCATATCACGGTTAGATTATTATTATAAAGATACGATATAACTAACAAATTATATTATAATTATAATGCTACATTATAATTAACGAAAAATATATAGATTATTATTATATAGCTACATTCTTATTAAATAAACTATAATGTTACTCATCTCCACATTCTAATTACAAAGTTAGATTATAATTATAAAAGTACAATATAATTAAAATTACATTTATAATTATGAACCTACATACTAATTAAAGAAAGTAAAATGTTGACCATCTCGTAAGTCTAATTATAAAGTTAGATTACAATTATAAAGCTACATTATAATTAATGAAATATATTAATAATTATAAAGCTACATTCTAATATATAAACTACAATATTAATCATGTCTACATTATAATTGTAAAGAAGTTAGATTATAATTATAAAGATAAATTATAATTAACGAATTATATTATAATTATAAAAACTACATTCTAATTAAATAAACTACAATGTTTACCATCTCTACATTCTCATATTAAGGTTAGATTATTATTATAAGCTACGGTATAATTAACAAATAATTTATAATTATAAAGCTACATTATAATTAACAAAGAATATATAGATTATTATTATAAATCAACATTCTAATTAAATAGACTATAATGTTACTCATCTCCACATTCTAATTATAAAGTTAGATTAGATATAATATAATGCTACAATATAATTAACGAATTACATTTACAATTATAAACCTGCATTCTAATTAGATAAACTACAATGTTAATCAACTCGTAATTCTAATTATAAAGTTAGATTACAATTATAAAGCTACATTTATATTTAATGAAATATATTAATAATTATAAAGCTACATTCTAATTAAATAAACTACAATGTTAATCATGTCTACATTATAAATATAAAGAAGTTAGATTATATTATAAAGCTACATAAAATTAACAAATTACATTATAATTAAACCTACATTCTAATTAACCAAATATATTTATAATTATAAATCAAGATTCTATTAAATAAACTACAATGTTAATCATCTCGTAATTCTAATTATCAAGTTAGATTATAATTATAAAGCTACATTATAATTAATAAAAAATATATAGATTATTATTATAAAGCTACATTCTAATTAAATAAACTACAATGTTAATCATCTCTACATTCTAATTATAAAACTACAATACGATTAACGAAATAAATTTATAATTACAAAACTACATATAATTAGATAACTACAACGTTGACCATTTTTACATTCTAGTTATAAAGTTAGATTGTAGTTTATGAAGCTACATTATAATTTCACTAAATAATTCACAATCTCTAGCAATAATCAATATGAAATTCAAAACTATAAATCTAACACAAATACTAAGTTACTTATCACTAAAAAAAATTAAACAAATGTATTAAGTCAAAAAAAACAACTAACCTCATTCGTAGATGATAAGCTGCAGAAATGTGGGTCGTGTCAATCCACGCGAAGAAGAAGAAAGAAGATCCGTCGGGTTAAGGCTATGACATTCCTTCTCCCCTTTGTATTCTCTTCTTTAGTTGTGTGGAGGGAGAGATGTAGAAAATCCTTGCCTATTCTTGGTTAGGGATGAATTCCTTCTTGAAACAATATGATTTCTTTAATATAATTTTCAAGTTTATTAAGAGTAAGGTTCTTATTGAAAGAGAATAGGTTGATCTCTTTTCTCTTCATGCAATTCTTACTTGTGGAAGACAAGTCCCAAGTAAGATAGGTTAGACTCTCTTAATGGTCTTCCTACTCTCTTCTTATGAATTAAGAGTAAGTAGTGAGAGTGAGAATTAACCCACATTTCCCATTACTTTGTTCATTTCGTGGCATGATATATGCTCGGATTGTTAATAGGTAGTGAGTCTTCTGTTTTCTACTCGGAAACTGGAGAAAGAGTATGCATTATGACTATGCGGATGCGCTGCCGGGTGGCCAATGTCCGGCATATTCAATGTCTTTGAATATGCCGTGCAAGTGGTATCCGGCAGGACATCCGGCGTGTTCAATTGTTGGTTAATTCGAAGGCTTGTGTTATGTTTCGAGTTATATTGATACTTAGATAGTTTTAAGCCCTAAATCAAGAATAATTTCCTTGTAATACCACTTAGATTGGTTAGCTTTAATTAGGTTTAGAAAATATTTCAATTCCCCCCTTGTCTTAGAATAGGCTTTTGCCCGGATTAGGACTAATTTTCTATAAGTCCCTTGGGTACGATACTCTCGGTCATAATATATTTACACTATACTCCGACCGGGTTTTATTTTGCTACCCGTAGTAGAGTTGTAGGTTTAGTTATTTGTTTATTCTTTTGTATATAGTTTTATCCCTACAATTTCTCTGTTAGCACCCGACCATTGTATTAAGAGTATACCAGTCAGCGAGAAGCTGAACTTGGTCAAGACCTCAGACATGGCAACACCATGAAAAATCCTTTTTCACACCGAACTGTTATTTCAAAACCCAGATTTTTCTTTCAAAATCACCACTTCTCTTTTAAACCTTGGATTTAACAACCAAACAGACAGGAATTATGGTGAGTATCATAGAGTGATACAAGAAGAGCTGACAATAGAATACTTCACCTAGGCGTGTGACGAACACTACGAGCATACCCAAATACGGGATGTGGGACGACCGCACTCCGAAGGAGCTTGCGGGCCTGACATGTAGTTAGGTAAGTGGTAACGTGCCAAGAAGGTACCCCACGTATGTATGCATGTAGTGTATGAAACACGGGAAGTAGTCAACTCTGTTCTACGGACCATAAGTAAATTCAAAGCAGCAGAACAGTTGGATACCTCGAACGAGCAAAGGGAACTCAGATAACGTACAAGCTAAGGAGTCAGAAATCCACTCCAGGAAAACCATTAGGAGTTAAAAGTGCGAGGAGCACTAACAAAGGAATAAGACATTGGGGTATGTCTCGAAGGTAGTGGAGTAAAGTACAATGAGAATACCCAGTCTAAACACTATAGGGAAAGCGCCTAACATTGACACTTCAGTGCTCAATGAACGGGATGGAATTCCCAGAACAACTACCACAAACACCAGGGTGATCATATAAGATACCAAGGAATATCAATCATCGCTGAAGGGAATACCAAACCCGTATAACATAAGGAGAATCACCAGTGGTCTACCCTAAGAATGGGAGACGCTATAGTCCTCACCGGATAACTCAGATCCAGAACCGCAAGGCAGGATAACAAACTGAACACATTCATAAACATCAACCAGATGCAATAGCATAATCAGTAATACCCGGGAGCAATCCATAAAGGGTACCAAGTCAAAACAGTCGAACAATGTTGTGATAGGAATACCACAATTGGGACGAACATTCGGTTAGAACACCGAAGGGATCCCACTTGACAGGGGATACCCCAAATTAATACATGGTATCAATCAATACCAGAATACAAAAGGGCCTCCAATGAACGGAAGCGTGATGCGACGATCTTATCATGGAGCCCAGTATCACCTTAAGCCATTCTTTGGTATATGGAGAAGTAACCACTTTGGAACAGCCTATGATGAGCAGAGCTCTAGGCAATATGACTAGTATGCTATGAGACTATTACATTACAGAGTTCAACGGTTGCAAAACCAGTTGTGGACCACACAGAAAGTGGTCAAGGACGACACCAATAGAGTTTAATGACCAACAAGAAAGGATACCCCTCATAAATATGAGACCGCAAGAGCGGTGAGCATATGGATTCCAAGAAGGGGATACCACCAATAACTGTCGGGAAATATGAAATAAACTTCAACAACAATTGATGACGACCAAGGAGTAACCGGTTATAAAACCAATGATGCTCAGGGAGCTCGAAAAATAAAGGAATACCATATTCGGTATTGCCAAATACATGGGAAACCAGTGTATAAATGCATGAGCTGAAGCTAGAAACAGTGGATGCCATGTAAACCAATACTATGGAATCTGTAAGAACATGGTGCACAACAGGCGACCAATGTATATGAGTAATCACTAAATTGTTAATTCGAGATAGTGGACAGACGGGCAACAAGCCAGGAGTCCGCACGAAATGATGAAACACCACCTGAAGGAGTAACAATAATTCCTATTGCGATCTCGTAAGAGAGTTACTGCCAAGAGTTTACGCCTCTGCACTCTGTAGGACTGAGTGTTTTGGTATTGCACTTGTGCAGTTAATGATCAAGTGAGATAGCTAGGAAGATGGAAAATGTAAATCATGGTAAATCCCTCCTTTCACCAGTAAACATGGCATAAGCCAGTCAAGCAAAAGCTTAGAAACAAACTGTGCGGCCTAAGGCCAAAGAGCACGAAGAGTGTGAAACACACCAACAATCACAAGATGTGAATTCCATTGGAATAAAAGCGAAAGCAGACTTAAGAAAGTCACAGGGACCGACGCATGGAAAATGCAAGGTCATACAAGTAAAGAACACTTGTAATGAACCAGAGAAACTGGTGTAGCTCAGAAGCTACTAACGACAGAGGAAGCACTACAACTAAGTAGTGACTTAACCTCAACCGACAATAAGTCGGAGAAACCAAGTGAATGATCACTACAAACACAACAGTATATATACATTGCCAGAGAGCTGGTTATGAATCTACAACTCACCGAATTCGAGCACGGTTAGAGAACACCACACTTGGTCAATAAACCTTATTCCCACAATAAGAAGGGAAAAAGGTGTTGTATAGCACATTTAAGATAACAAGAAGGGCGAATAACCCAAGTTATCAGGGTCGCGCGGCAGAAGCTAGTGGGCCAGAATTCTAAGTGAAGTACACCTAGTGAACAAAAGGTTAATCGTTAATGCCTTAAAGCCATTCAGGCTAGAACCGAACCCGGACAAGAGTTAAATAAACTCCGATGAAAATTCTTGATGCAGGGACTAACCGACAATACGGTTAAGACCCGTTGATCAAGGAACATTGTATAATAGACCGCATGGAAACTGAACCACTCCATGACGGCTGAATGCCTTCGACCAATGTCCAATGTTGACACATGGTAGATTACGTGGGCGTAATCCCTTTTAAGGGGGGTAGAGCGAAAACCGCGAAATGTATGTTTTACGTGATAGGTGCGTAAACTACAATGCGCATAGCGCAAGAGAATTCATTTTGATGGTTGATACTAATGTTACATAAACATTTGTATTCACTCATCGTGTAATTGTGGTAATTTGGGAAGTAAGTATAGGAAAATGAGTAGAGAAACTCCAGGGTAATGAGAAACCCGATTGGTAATAGTATGAAGAATGAGTATGTATGGGAGACTTGAGGAGTATAAATCGGTACGGAACCGATGTATGTAATGAATATAAATCGGTATACAACCGACGTATGTAATGAGTATGAATCGGTGTACAACCGATGTATTTTATGAGTATAAATTGGAGTATAGCAAATTAATGGGATATATACCCTGAATTTTAAAGTGTAGCAGTTGGAGAAGATGTAGCAATAATTGATGAAATGATTAGTAAGTAAGTAAGTGAATCATATGAATTGGAAAATGTATGTGTATGATTATGAGTAGCAAGATTAAAAAGATAGAAAACGAAATAATGTTGACAATCTGTCTGTTTGTATTGAGGTGGGAGGTGGAACTTGATTTGCTAGCGATCAAGGGAAGCCGAACACAAATTGGAGTGGAAGGATAGTTCAACACCAATGCTGATCACATTGGGGTTGAAGGACTCTAGAAGCTCCCTTAAGTGGCCACAATAATAACACTAGTAATAGGAAGGATCATCATAAATTGAAATTGGGAGATGTATGCAAGGTTTTCAAAATGAATTTCCAAAACTAATTTGGTACAACGTTTTCTTCAAACTCGAGAATGAGGATCGGTTTAAAAACCGCTCCCACGGACGCTAGTGGATCTTCCATGCCTAGGCACGGGTATCCGGTCGAAACCATAGGAAGTGAAGCTAGTTTGAGTTTGAGTCTGGAAGTGTAGAGTAGTTTAAAACCACTACACCGGGTGTACGGTAACAGTGTGTGTGTTTGTATTTTTCCAAAGGCACTGGGGCAGTGTAGTCCCGAGTAAGTATGAGTAAGTATGAGTAAAGTATGAGTAAGTAAGTATGAGTAAGTGCCTGAGGATCTCTATATGTGCAAATGAATTTGATCAGAACCAAAGGACCGTAGAGCCAGAAAGCGTAAGTGCTCAAGTCATGACGGCCGTGAACCAGAAAGCGTAAGTGTTCAAACGTGACCGGTACCTGAGGGATCACTCGCCATTGGGGGAGGATTGTACCTAATTGTCTTCGGATGGACCCCCTTGGAGAGAAGTAAAACGGATATTTTGATTGCTATGCATGCAGTGACATGCTGTTTGGATGCGTAGTATGCATCATGTCAGACATTCGGAGTTTGACAAGATATATGTATAGGTTACAACCTTAGCATAGAGTATGTATACAAGTAGCAATATTAGATTCACCAACTTTGAGGGCAAAGTTCTTTAAGGGGGGTAGATTGAAATACCCCGAACTTAAATATGGTGATTATATTATTCTAATATGGTATAAGGGCCTAATAGTGCCTAAGTAATTTTGATAAAGAAAATAAATCCAAGAAATGAGAAAAACGCTTGGGAAGCGGAAAACGCTAAAATGAGCGTTAAATAACCATAGGAGGTACGAGACCTCGGTTATAGTATCGTAAGTACTCCTAAGGCTTATTCATGCCTAATTAGTATACGGGAATGATTCCTGAAGAAAACGGATTCAAGAAATGTATTAAAACGCTAAAAGAGCTTTAGCACACGTTTTTCGAGGGAACCCGAAAACGTGATTTTAAGTGGTCAAACAGACCCGTAAAAATTATAAATCATTGAATAATAATTATTAAGCATTTATGGAAGCTTAATAACTAATAAAAATAATTAAACGAGAAAATTCCGGAAAACGGGCCCGGTTAATGAATAGTACTAAAACCGGGTGAATAACGAGCGTCTTCTGTAAAAGACAAGAAACTGCTCCAGCTTAACAGTATAGTGGGGGCCGGTTTTTACTGGGTAAACAACCCTCTCACACACACACACACAAGTAACAAATAAGTAAATCAAAAAGCAAAAAGCAAACAAAGTACATAAAGTAAATACCCCTCTCTCACCTCTCATTCTCACTTTCCCTCTTCTCTCTCCTACTTCCCCCTCTCTCACCGTCTCCCTCCTCCCTTCTCTGAATGTTGGGCGATTTTTGGAGCTCTCCAAACAGCTCCCATGGCAGCCCCTCTTCATCCTCTTGCTCTACCTCCATGTGAGCTCCAAATGTAAAATAAAACACATATTTGAACTCCCCTCATCCCCCTCTACATTTCTATCTTTTCAAAATTCGAAAAGGATGAGTTTCATCTCCATGGGTTTTCCCCATTTGAAGAGAAAAGCACACCATTGTGAAGCTTGGAGTCTCCTCTTTCCAACAAGGTAAAAATCTCCATAAAAGATTCAAGTTTCCTCCACCCTCTTTGGAAACCGATTTTTAGCCTTTGTAATGCCTTGTTTTTCTCTCTTCTTTTGAGCATCAATTTCACCTAGCCATGGTGGTGGATTCTCCTTCTTGAACCAAGGGCTAAAACCCCTCCTAAAGCACTCCAAAGGTAAACCCTAGAAATTGGTATTTTGAACACTTCAATGAACTAGCATAAATCTAAGGGTTAGTGTATTAATTATACTTGTTTGATGTGCTTTGGGTGATGGGAATGGAGTTTGGCAACTCCATTCCCCATGTGATCGATTTGTGCAAGAAAGAGAGGAGAAGAAATGGGAAAGAAATGAAGGAATCAAAAGCTCAAGGTAAGAGCTCCTTCTCAATGCCTAAATTAATGCATTAGAGTAATGGGAATGGGTAAAATATTTAAAGAACCCAAAACCTTGTACTAGTATTGAGAATTGTGAAGTTTGAGTATTTAAGAGCAAGTATTTGAATTGAAGGCTTTGGAGCCAAGTGTAATGAGTATGTGTATTGGTATTGTGATTGATGGGTATTGGTGTATTAAGATTCCTTGGTATGTGTGCTGGTAGAACCCTTGTGGTTTGGCTAGATTAGGAATGAATTTGGTGGAAAAATATATATGTGGAGAAGTTAGAATTGTAGATGAACTATGGCAAAATTTGGTAGGAATTATGCACTTAGGGATGACTTGGTGAATGGGAGAACCAAGGTATGTATTGGGATTAGTAGAGATGTTAGTAGATATGGAATGGTAATTGTAGTATGAGGGAGAGGAAGTGTAAAATCTGTAGCAAAGTGTATAAGAATACCTTGGAGAAGTTAGGAGAATCTAATGTGCAAGAATTAGTAAAATGAATGCTAGACTTGGGTATGGGTATAGACATTGTAATTGCTTGGAAATGTATTGGGGATACTAGGAGTAGCATTGGTAGAGGGGGTATTGAATGGTAAAGGTTAGAAGGAAAATCTGTAGCATGAGAGTAAAGAAAACAATTGTGAGAATTGAAAGGAAGTGAGGAGAAAATTGTGTATGTGGATTTAGAGAAGAGTAAGGAATTGTTGGATGAACTAAGGCAATTTGGAGGGCCTAGATAGTGTTTAAACATGTGGGATTAAGTGTAGGAACAATGGGGAAGTAATGGGTAAAGGAGAGGACTGAAAACAGAAATGAAACTGAAGTACTGGGCCGGACCGACCTTGGGACCGAACTTGCAAGGTCGGTCGAGCCCAGATTTACTAAGGAGGAAACCTTCTGGAATGGACGACCTTGGGACCGGACATGCAAGGTCGGTCGGCCAGAAGAATTTCCCGTAATGCAACCTACTGGAATGGACCGACCTTGCGACCGGACTTGCAAGGTCGGTCGACTCAAAAATTTTCCGTCTTGTAAGCTACTGGAATGGACCGACCTTGCGACCGGACTTGCAAGGTCGGTCGGGCTAAAATTCTCCGTTAAGTAACTCACTGGAATGGACCGACCTTGGGACCGGACTTGCAAGGTCGGTCGGCCCTGTAATTTTCCAGCGTATTTCCTTACTGACTTCGACCGACCTTGGGACCGACCCTGGGTAAGGTCGGTCGAGTCAAAACAAAAAAATATATATATATATATGATATAGAGTTATCATATGTATATAAGTATATGCTATACACATAGGTATATGTAAATGTAGTAACAAACATTAATGGGAAGAAAGGATGAGGAATAATGCACATGTGAGTAAGGAAACAAGTTAAGGAAGTTGTAAGTATAAGAACATTAAGTGTACCGGGATAACGGGGTAAGTAAGGGAGTAGTAACTACTCGTATATCGTATGAGCATAGTATTAACAACAATGTTGAAAACATTATCAGTGGAACAAGTGTGAACCAAGGAACAAGGGAACACATGGTAAAGCTAACTCCGGTGAAAGGTATGATTTCCTCATGCCCCGTATGCTAACCGAGTTACGTTGATTTGTATGTTGTATGCCGGCTAATCAAGACTAAAGCATGAAAATGGTTTATTGCCTTCATTGTATGTCTTGATGTATGTTGTGTGAGCTAACCTTCCCTAATTGAATGTGTGGCTTCATTTGGTGCGTAGTACGACTCATAGATGAGTCTTGTTGTGTAGAGGCTCGTAGTAAGAGTTATAATGTGAGCTAATGGAAACGTAGCAAAGCATAAAATTATCGAATCAATAAACGATAACGCAACCCAACGAACTCACTAGAATGTGAGAGAGTGTACGGGAGTAATAATCTTCCGATAACGGTAGGAGAAACGAAACGAATAATCCACAAACGAACAGTAGTGGAAGTATATAAGTAACCTCTATTAGAGGAACTAATCTCGGTGCAAAACATGAACCATGAGAGTAGTAAAGAATGATGAGGGATCTCCAAACCCCTTAGTAATTAGTCGACCCATTATGAGAGGACCCGACTGATGTAAGTATGCCCCGAACGAGAGAGTATCCGATATGTTGGGGAAACCCTTAAATCTGAGGATACTAGACGGTGGTAATTCCCTAAGCTAACAGAGGTTATCGAGAGAGATACTTCTAGGCTAATCCAGGAGATTGTAATATGCTCTGAGAGGAGAGTGTTGGGAATTCGTAGTAGTCCGGTAGAACGGACATTTGAGTATTTGAGGAGCTAAGCGTATAGCCCTCGTATTGTAGGTCCGGTGGCGAGTCTTTGTATGACTCCGCCCGGTGACCAAAGTAATGAGTATTGAGAATTGCGTACGTATGAGTAGAGTAATGAGTAATGAGCAAGAAGCGAGTATGAGTACGTAGCGAGTATCGAGTATTGAGTATGTATGAGTAAGTGTCGAGTACCGAGTAAGTATGAGTAAGTAAGGAGTATTGAGTAATGAGTATACATAAGTGTAGTAACGAGTGCGGAGAGTAAGAAACGTGTACGAGTAAAGTATCGAACATGGAGTGTTGAGTATGTAGGAGTAAGGAGTAGGTATGAGTGGAGTAGTGAATACCGAATATAGTACGAAGAGTAATGAATGAATAACAAATACGAGTGGTGGTGACCACCGACCTGCCTTCCTTAGTAAGTATCGAATTTGTATGTGCATGTAAGTATTGTTGTTGTATTGTTGTAGCATGAGTATGTATGTAAGCATGTAAATGAACTCCATGTATATTCGACCCAAAGTAGTCGATGTACCGCGGTTAGCACGCGGTATATGCGGAAGTCATATTCAGCGTAAGCTGACCCCCTCGGGGAACCATTTTTAGTGTGCAGGTACCCGAAGCTGATCACCGTTCGAGGGAGTAGGACGGGGACTGCTGCGTAAGCATGGGTAGTTGTTGTATAGTAGGGATTGGTACTTGTGTAATGCGAATTTGGAAGTTTAAACTGTATCGGTAATTTAAGGATTGTAGTATACTCGGTATAGTAATGTATTGGAGTTGTAATTGGGTTATGGATGAGTATGAAATGGAAAGTATTGTATTGTGTAGAGTACTCGGTATGTTCATATTCATCAGACCGATAGCGTGTAGTATTGTAACCCGCCTTGTTAGTCACGTGGGTGACTAACGGCATTGTACACCGCCGTTGAGTAAGTAATATCCGCTGCGAAGGTAAGTATTTGTACGGTAATGACGGTATTAGCGGTAGGGGGTGTTACATCCATAAATAACTCAGCCACCCTTAAAGTTTTTTGATGTATAAACCATTGCCATTAAACCCTCCACTTCAAGTTGTACATCAAAATGTTATTCCTTGTATGATGTATGTGCACCACAGGCCATCCTTTGATGATTCTGGGCTTTACTTCGAACCAACCGAACACGGCACAATGTGTCGTCTCACGATTACAAATTTCTTTGACTTCAACTATTTCAAATTCCTAGTTGAGTGTAACCTTGATTGTGGCGATGAGAAGTTTGTTCCAACGTCCATTGTCTTCCGAAAAATGATGTTTCCTCACCCAGTGCCTTTCTAGAGCCAGATGGTAATCGCAAATGATGAAGACGTGCGTCTTATAGTTGAAAACTACATAAACAACAAGCAACACATGGGTATGATTCAGCTGCTGGTAGAATATGAGCCGAAGGTAGATGGTTAATTATGGTCATAAAACTTTGACAAATTATTATCGGTTTTAAGTATGTTTTTCATATCTAAATCACTGTACGATGATGCTCTTCCTTAGTAATGTACCGTTGTTGTGTGCTCCCTTCATTGGGGATGCTTCTATAATTCAATAATCATTGTTCTTCCCTTAAGAATAACAAATACATATAGTGATGCATGATTATTTAAATGATCAAACTACGACCATAGTTATAACACCACCAAACCACCACTACACACACCTAATTTTATTAAATACAATACATTCCATTACATTCTTTTTGGGTGCTTTCTAAAGGCACGACCTGTCTTAGCAGGAGCAGTTGGTAAGCAAAAAAAAAAAAGATTGACAATAGATATTTCTTCAATCATAACTAGCATTTGGGCAGTTTCTCCTAATATGTCCCCGTTGTCGACACAGCCCCCACCTTCGTCTTTCACGTTCATACACCTCATCCATCTCATTTGGAATACAAGAAAATGTTGGACGTCCTCTAACTGTACGCATCATATTTGTTCTCCTGATATGCCTGTATCATGGTATCAAGTCTGTAAACGCTATGAACATAGTTCTTCCAATCAAGTGTGGTGCTGGAACAAACAGACATAACGTGTGAACAGGGGTACTTAAAAGCCTGCCACTCCCCACATTCACATAGTCTTTCATTGATTCAGACAACAAATTTGCCTTTGTCTCGCCTTAGGGTGGCATCACCATTGTCAACGACCTCGAATACCAAATCTATCGAATCAATGACAACCACACGGTGATAGTTCGATAGTATTTGGTTCTCGTTCACCCTTTCAAGGAGTTGCCTTATAAAAATCGATATGCTATTCCTTTGTGCAGTATACGTTTCCAAGTTATCTCAGAAATAATCAATAAGCTTGTACAGTGTGCTCTCCACAATTGCTGTCACGGGCAGTAAGCGAACCATCTACAACACACCGTTCATGCACTCAACCAAATTGGTGGTTGTATGACCCCACCTTCTACCGTCATCATAAGCACGAGACCATTCTCCACTGGGAGATCATCGAAGAAGGCAGCAATCGAGGGGTGAAGAGATATTAAATGACTCAAACTTTTATTAAATTGTTATTTTAACCCAAAACTTTATAAAATGTTATAAATTTGTTTAAAATTCATTTTAAATCCTAATTTCTTCTAAATATCACACGGCACACCATATTTTTATGTAATTACCATTTTTACCCCATTATTTATAATAAGTACATAAACTAAATTAAATAAGCTATAAACTTAAAATAAAATGGCCTAAATAACATGGCCTTATTACATCTTTACTCATAATAAATAATTACACATAAAATGTCACAATTTATACTATAAGCTCTCGGCCCTCACTTGTGACATTTTATAGTTTATCAAATTTATACATAATGTCATAATTATGACAATTATGCTAATTAACACTTAGATAAATTATCTAAGGTTTCTACATCAATTTTAATGTCAAATTTAGCCAAATAATATTATACTCTCACGGCAACAATTTATATGACATTAAAACTTTGTAATATAATTGTTATAACATTTTTACCTTAATATTTCAAGCTTTAAGGGCTTGTTTGGTCTCGGCCTTGAGGAGGAATAATTCTCCAAATTTAGCACATGTTTAAACAATTAAATAAGATATGATTAGTCTCTAAAATAGAGATAATCATATATAATACAATTATGTAAGAATTAAGGTGTTTATTACCTTAAATTGCAATGGATTGTTTGGCAAGAATTCGGCCACTATAAGAAGCATATCAATATGTTAAAATTCCATAAGAATGACGGGATTTAACAAGAGATTAATTTGGTAGAAGGTAATTAGGGTTTACCTTGAGAAAATGGATTAAGAAAGGGATTTAGCCTTGTAAAATTCGCCAAGCTTGAGTAATTGATTACTCCATTAATCCAACATGTTCCAAGGAAGATTATGAGTAAAGAAACTCATAGGAATCAAGTAAAACAAACCAAAATGAAGAAGAACAAGCTTAAGGTATTAATTTACCTTAAGTAAGATTTTTGCTTAAGCCTTGGTCTTTGATTGTCTCAACTGAAATTACCCATTAAGCAAGCTTTAATGACTATTAGGAAGTCATGGAAGAGAAGAAGTAATTAGTTTATGAAGAAGATTAAAGATAATCAAGGAAAATCAACTAATGAGGTATTAATGACTCACCATTAGCAACCTAATGAAGGAGAGTGTTCTTGCTTGATTAACTCACAAAGAGAGATTTAATGAGGTGGGAATTCGGATGATCAAAGAGCAAATGAAGAAAGAAGTCTCATGTGACTTATGTAATGGTTTTAATTAAATAAAGGAATAGTTAATGGTGATTCATCACACCATGTCTTATAATATTGTGACTCATTGAAGTGAGGTGTCCCTCATGAGGTTTCCTGGCCGACATGAAGCAAGGAAGATGAGTCACCACTTGTTTGTTGACTCATTAGTCAACAAGACTTAAGAAAATGCTTATTTCGATTACTATTCATTATTAAATTCACTAATTGTGATTTTATTTGAAAACTTGGGATTATAACCTCTAATGTAGTGCATCATGAACCAATTAAATATTAATGAATGTTATCTAGTGCCAAAAAGACACAAGAAGATCATTAATCAGAACACATACGTAAAACCGTGCGTTAAGGAGTTTTCGGGCACGTTTTACGTTTTAAGGTGTTTCTGAGGTTAGTTTCCTTTAGGAATTGTTTCTTTATATTCCTTTCATGATTATGAAGCTAAGGAATATAATTTTGGCCCTTGCCAAGCTAAGAAAACCTTTGTGGTTTCTCAGCGCACATTTTTGCCCTTATGTGTATTAAGGCATTTTCGTGTGTTGGATGATTGATCTGTGATGTGCAATCATCTTGTATAGGTTAGTATGGTAAACTAACCAACTTTGGGGTTTATTGGAGGTCCCAAAGTTCTTGTGAGTCCTCAAGACACATTTTTGACTTTTAGTGTCATTAAGGTAAATTTTGTGCTTTGATGTTCTTTAGTTGCTCCCAAAAGTTTATGTGGCTTAATATAGCCTTTTTACATCATAATATGATAATTAATCTCTTTATTAAGGTTTGGGGTATTTCAGTTTTGGTATTGCACTTGTGCAGTTAATGATCTAGTGGGGTAGCTAGGAATATGGGAAAATGTCAATCTTGGTAAATTCTTCCTTTGACTCTGGATATCGTTTCATCCATGAGCTGAGTCTTTTTGTTGTGACGTGCGCGCGTCTTCACCGATGACTGAGAACGGGTCAGTAACAGCGAAGGGCTATATATCCCTTGTCCAAAAATGATGTGTATGACAGCGGAGGGCTGTCCCTCGTTCATATGGACATTTGATTGGCGGTGGGGGTCATCTCTCCCAATTGGTTTTATTCCACTCTTGAGTATGTTATCTATGGGAATCGACTTTCTGAAATGGTGGAGACATAAACTGTCTACCACGGGCTAGTGATATTCTTATCATTCCTAGTCCTTTGTGACTACCTGAGTCTTTCTCTCCTTAACTAGAATTGGATCTAACATCAATAATGAATGCTTACTAACTTTATGGTGTGACCTCTTAAGTGGATGACTTGGTTTCAAAGTTATTTATCTCTATCTTCGTCTTGTTCTCTTTTCTCTATGATTTGGTTGTTTTGAAGTGCCTCATTACTCTGTTTTACTTTTAAGTATTTGATTTCAAGTTACTATTTTATTTTAAGAGTTATGTTTTACATTATTGTTTGGAGAATTGTACCAGTTCCATTCCAGGGAATTGACTCACCCCTCCCGGGGTGGGCTGCTTGGTTTCATCTTGCAGGTATGAAATGGTTTATACATGTAACACCCCAACCGTAATTTCTACTTACATACCCTAATCGTTTCGGTTCCCTTACTTACTCGCAGCGGAATTACTACTTACGCATGGAGGGTGAAACAACGCTGTTAGCCGCCCACGTGACTAACAAGGCTTACACTACTTACAGTTTCGGTCTGATCAATAGAAATACCGTACTTCTACAATTACCAATGAGATACTGTTTACAATTCAAGGATTACCAAGTGCTAAGTGTTTAATACAAAAACATCTGTCTAATGGGATTATACAAAATACGAGTTCCAATATTCTACTCATGTACTTCTCTACCACATACTCCCAAAAATCCAATATATGTACCACATGGTACACGGGCTATTCAAAACAGTTACCGCCTGTGTACTACTCGGTACAACATCCAAAAAGCATCTATTAACTATCAAAAGTAAGCAGTACGGTCTTTCTCGACCAATCACTCTATCGGGTACTGCAAGATAAAAACAGGGCCCCAAGGGGCTCAGCAAAAGCTGGCATGATAATCGCATACCCCGCGTGCTAACGGGGGTACGCCGACTACTTTGTCGAATACATGGAGTTCGTTTTATTTTCATACATACATACATGCTGATGCAAATAACTTGATACTCATACATAATACATACAATGATATATACATTCATACTTACATTCACAAGTTCAATACAACAAGGGAATACAACACAAGTCAACCGATTGTTAGTACCTACGCATCCAGGTTAATCGAATGCTTACTACTTCTTGTACTCGGGATCATGTGGCTTCCACCAACATAATCTTACTTACTCATTCCAATACACAATACTCATACTTACTCATACTTTTACTCTTACTTACATACTCATGTTAAGTCGGTGTGACCTCCGGGCAGAGAATACTAATCTCACCACCGGCTTTAGGGTGGCCCACTTAACTAGGATGCTACCCATTGAAGGGGTTTGGTCCATAGGAAAGATTAAGCCAGGAATCGAAAACAACCTCTCGTGTTTCCTCATCCTCACACGTGGCCGAAGCTATATCGGGCTTCTCACTTACTCCAAGTTACCATATTCTCAAAGTTAGTGAAGTTACTTAGTTAGGAGTTAGTGAGAATTAATCAAACAATAGCTCCGATGAAATACCCCAAACTTAAGTGTGTTCATAAATTATGTGATTATGTTATTTAAGGCTAATTAAGTCCTTAAGAACTTTGGTGAAGAAAGAGAACCCAAAGGAAATAAGAAAACGTATTAAAGTCGTAAAACGCAAAAACGCGCGTTAAGCAACTTAAGAGATATATAACCTTTATTAAGGTTCTAAATGGATTCCTAGGGCTTTATTAGGCCTAAATAATATGTGGGAACAATTCCCGAAGAAAACGGATCCAAATAATGTGTTAAAACGCTAACGGAGTCTTAAAGCATGTTTTTCGAGAAAACCCAAAAACGTGACTTTAAACGGTTTAAATGACCCCGTAAAAAAATTATAGTTGACCATGTAACTATAATTAAATATTTATGGGAGCTTATGCACCATTAAAAAAAAAGAAACAAAAATTTCGGAAACCGGACCCGGACTGTTATAACTGACAGTTCGGGATTTACTGGTGTTGTCTGCTAATTGACCATGTGCCCTCTCTCTCCTATATTGTGAAATAAAATCTGAATTCCCTCCTCTCTTGTTTTCTCTCACGAATTGGTCCCCTCTCTCACTCTCTTCTTTATTCATTTTATGCACAAAAGGACAAATCCTTAAAGTGAAAAGGAGACCCATTTTTTAGAGTCTCTCTCCTCCCTCTCTTGCTCTCTCACGTACACTCCCCCCTCCCTCTTCTCTGATTTTTCTTTCTTATCCCTTTGGTACCATCCATGGCGATTCTATGAGCCAAGGAAGAACTCCATCTTCACCTCTTTGATCCTTCATCATCCTAGCTCCAAATCAAGAGATTTTTACACCAAAATACTCCCCTCATCAAGGGCTTCCATTCCTATTTTAAAAATTAGAAAACAATGAAGTTCATTTCCATGGGTGTACCACATTTTGAAGGGAAAAGCCTCCATTGTTGAGCCAAAACACTCCTTTGTGTCTAAGGTAAGAAATAACTCAAAAATCCATTCATTCCCCCATTTTCTATGGTGGCCAATTTTGATGTATGCTAAGCACCATTGTTTCTCTTCATTCAAGCTTGTTAAATCTTCAAGAGGTGTTGGAGCTAGCCTAATTTCATTGCCAAACACTTCACTTTGAAGTGGAAGGTAATTCCCTCCTATGGTGTTTCAAATAATTACTAAGTTCTAGGGTTAATGGAATAGTGTTCATGAACCCTCCATACTCATTGTGATTATCTTGGCATGGTCATTAGTGTAGCAATTAATCCCATTGTAACCGGTTGAGGAACAAGAGTTAAAGAAGAGGAGGGTTTTGAAAGAAAAACTCAAGGTAATCAACTTACCTTAAACTAATGTGTGTTCTATGGATGTGTTTATGGTTGAGCAAAAATAAAATGTTATAAATGTTGAGTGTAGTGAAGGTTTTTCTAATAATATGAGGAAATTCAGTGTTTAAAATAATGCAATTCAAGGGCCTAAGAGCCAAGCACTTTGATTAATGCACTTGAGTGCTATTGTTGTTGAAATGTTTAAGTTTAAGAGTGTAGTAGTGCTTTGGAATGTGATGGGTTGTTAAATTGGTGTCAATGTAATGAATAACCATTGTGAGCATGTTAGGATTGTGGGGAAACCATGTTAAAATTTGAGTAGAAAATATTGATGTCTTAAGTGTTTTGTGCGATGAGATAACCTAAGAAATATCTAGGTACTTTGAGAGGTTAATGTTAGTGGCTGAACTCATGAGAAATTTGATTAGGAGAGGGTCATAAACTTGGTTTAAAATTGGAGTGAAATGATGCAGGGACATGCTAATGATACACTAGTTGTGACCATTGAATGAGTGCCCAATATGGAGAGCAAAATCCTTAAGTTGGAACTTACAAAACAGAGGGTAAGTTTTAGGAGAAATAAGTGGGGAAATCTTGTGTGAGCTAATCTAAATTGAGTAGCAAGTTTAGGTGAGGAACTAGACAAGTTCAAGGTGTTAAATTAGGGTTAGTTAGAAAGTGCCTAAACACATGTAAGGAGTTAGAGGAATCAATGAGTAAAGAAAGGAAGTTGAACAAGACTTGAAAATGCCAATTCTATAAAATCTGTAGCATGGTCCGGGACTGTAGTCTAGGGTGTAGTCCCGGACCACCCCTCTAAAATGCCCCGAGAGTAATTACCATTTGATGGTCCGGGACTACACTCCTCATACTAGTCCCGGACTACCCCTTTTTTGAAACCCGAGAAATTTTCCAATCGAACTGGTCCGGGACTACACTCCACTCCCTAGTCCCGGACTACCCCTTTATTTGTTTCGAGAGTTTTGCCCTGTAACTAATCCGGGACTGCAGTCCCGTATATAGTCCCGGACCAGCACAATTTTTCAGCCGTGACCATTGTTAACCTTGTAAAATGTAGTGGGATGTTAGGGGCTGTTTGGAAAAGGTGTTATGAGACTTTTTAGGGCAAGTTTGGCAACTAATAAAGGTTTTTTAGAGGGTTAAAAGTTATAAGTTAAGTGTGAACGTAAATGAGTTAATAATGTTAAGTGATTAGTTACTCGGAGTCAAGTACGGTAATTAACCGACACGAATAATGTTATGAGAACTTATAATCACGAGTGTTAAATTGGTAAGATAACTTGAGTGGTTGTAAATAAGTGTGAATGTTTATAAACATTCTAGTGTGAAGAGAATTGTTAATCGAAATGTGAGAAACGACAAGAGGTTGTCGTGGGTTATCATAAGTGGTAAAGAAATTAATCGTTCGACCTAATAAATGATAGGAACGAGGCTTAGATGAGATGGCAGCCGGGACTCAGAGCTCGTCATGTTAGGCTAGTCATCGGCAAGGTGTCAGGTATGGTTTCTTACACACCATTTGCTACCGGTTTACACCGGCTTGTGTGTTTGTGTGTTTTCTGTGTGTTTACAACCTTATAAGATTAAGGCATGTAATGAGTTTACAGTATTTCATTAATTGTGATGTTTGTTCTGATACCTCCTAAACTCGAGAGTGAGTTAACCCCGTTAGCTAACCAATGTTAGGACCACGTGAGGGAACGTATATTCGGGTAACGTTCTCAACTATGGGAACGTTCTAACTACGGCTATGTATGTGTTGTTGTTGAAATACCCCAAACTTAAGAATGTTAATAAATCATGTACTTATGTTATATTAAGGCTAATTAAGTCCTTAAGGACTTTGGTGAAGAAAGAGAAACCAAACGAATTAAGAAAACGCTTAAAACGCGTAAAAGGTAAAAACACGCGTTAAGCAATCTTGGGAAGTATAACCTTTATTAAGGTTCTAAATGGATTCCTAGGGCTTTATTAGGCCTAAAAAATATGTTGGAACAATTCCCAAAGAAAACGGATCCAAAGAATGCGTTAAAACGCTAACGGAGTCTTAAAGCACGTTTTTTGAGAAAACCTGAAAACGTGACTTTAAACAGTCCAAATGACCCCGTAAAAATTATAGTTGACCATATAACTATAATTAAATATTAATGGGAGCTTATGCACCGTTAAAAATAAAGAAAAAAAAATTCCGGAAATCGGACCCGGACTGTTAAAACTGACAGTTCGGGAATTTTCGGGTGTTATCTGCTAATGACCATGTGCCACTCTCTCACATTGTAAAATTAAAATCAGATTTTTCTCTCCCTCTCTCCTTGTGTCTCACGTGATGTACTCCCCCTATCTCACAAATTGATTCAATATTTGTGCACAAAGGACAAAAACACAAAGTACATTACTTTATTGCTCTCTCACACTCTCTCTCTTCTATTTCATTTCTTTTCCCCATTTCCCTCTCTCTCACGTATCTCTCTCCTCCTCCCATCTGATTTCCTTCTTCTTCTACTACCTTGGGCGATTTTTGAAGCTCAAAAATGTCTTTCATGGCTTCTTTCTTTCCTTGTCTTGCCCAAGCTTCAATAAAGCCCCAAATCAAAAACAAATCACATATTATTACTCCTCTCACCAAGATCTAGCTAGTGTTCTTCTCAGAATTCCCAAATCATGAAGTTGAACTCCATGGGTGTAACTCCCTCTTGAAGGAAAAACCTCCATTGTTGAGTCAAAACATCCCTTGATGTTCTAAGGTAAGAAAGGAGCAAGAAAAACTAACTTTTCCTCCATTTTGTTCTCAACCGATTTTTGCCCCATCTTGAACTTCATTGTTGTTCTTCATTCTAGCTTGTTTAAGTCTTCAACAAGTGTGGGAGCTTACCTAATTTGATTGCTGAACATTCCATTGTGAATTACAAGGTAAACCCTCTCAAATTCAATACCTAGAATGCATTCTTGTTCTAAGGTTAATTTCAAGAGCTTGATAAATTCATCAATGCTCATTGTTATTCTTGTGCTTGGTCATTAGTGTAGCATTTAGACACCCATTGAGAACCGGTTGTGGAACAAGAATTAAGAAGAGGAAGTTTTGAAAGAAAAGTAAATACAAGGTAATCAACATACCTTGAAACCATGTTGTGTGTTTTAAGATGTGTTTATGTTCAAGCAAATGAATGTGATAAATGATGAGTGTAGTGCAGGTGTTGCGATTAATATGAGGAAATTCAGTGCTTAAAATTTATGTTATTTAAGGGCCTAAGAGCCAAGCATTAAGGTTTATGTAGATTGATGTTATTGTTGTTGTTAAAATGATGGAATCTAGGTGTGTATAAGCACCTAGAATGTGTTAGTTGTTGAAATTGACTTGGGGCGTAATAAATGGTGTTGAGAGTATGTTAGAATTGTGGGGAGGTTATGTCAAAATTTGTGTAAAAATTTTAGTGTTTTGAGTGTTTTGTTGGATGTCATGACCTATGAAATTACTAGGTGTTTTGAGAGGTCAAATTGAGCAAACGAACTCATGAGAAGCTTGATTAAGAGAGGGTTATGTACTTGGTTAAATTTGGAGTGAAAATTATGCAAGGACATGCTAGAGATACCCTAGTTGTGACCAAGGAATGAGTGCTCAATATGGAGAGCAAAACCTTTAAGTTTGGAACTTGTAAACTAGAGGGAAAGTGTTAGGAAAAATGAGTGAGGAAATCTTGTGTGAACTAATCAAAATTGAGTAACAAGTTTAGATGAGGAACTAGACAAGTTTAAGGTGTTAAATTAAGGCTAGAAAGTGCCTAAACACATGTGAGAAGTTTGTGGAATCAATGAGTAATGAAAGGAAGTGGAACAAGACTTGAAAATGCCAATTCTATAAAACCTGTAGCATGGTCCGGGACTGTAGTCCAGGGTGTAGTCCCGGACCACCCGTCTAAAATGCACCTAGAGTAATTGTCATTTGATGGTCCGGGACTACACTCCTCATACTAGTCCCAGACCACCCCTTTTCTGATAACCGAGAGATTCCAAAATTGAATTGGTCCGGGACTGCAACCCATGCACTAGTCCCGGACCACCCTTGCTTTTCATTCGAGAATTTCCCTTTGAATTGGTCCGGGACTGCAGTCCCTGCCCTAGTCCCGGACCACCCCCTGTTTTCTGTCCGATAGTTTTGTTTGCAACTGGTCCGGGACTGCAGTCCCGTATAAAGTCCCGGACCAGCACAAAAATTCAGCCAAGACCATTTTTAACATTGTAAAACATAGTGGGATGTTAGGGGCTGTTTGGAAAAGTTGTTATAAGACTTTTAGGGACATGTTTGGCAACTATAAAGATAATTTGGAGGGTTAGAAGTTATGGTTAAGTGCGGAAGTAAGTAAATTAGTAATGTGAAGTAATTAATTAATCAGAGTTATGTACGGTAATAAACCGACACGAATAATGTTATGAGAATTTATAATTACGAGTGTTAACTAATGAGAGAACTTGAGATGAGGTGAGTAGTAAGTAAGGTAAGTAAATGTGAGTGTCTATAAACATATTAGTGTGAAGAGATTAGTTAAACGAAGTGTGAGAAACGGCAAGAGAACGTCGTAAGTAAAGACAAGTAGTCGGAGTTAATAAAGAAATTAACCGTTCGACTTAATGAATGATAGGAACGGGACTTAGATGAAATGGCAGCCGGGACTAAGAGATTGTCGTGTTAGGCTAGCCATCATCAAGGTGACAGGTATGGTTTTCTTACACACCATTTGCTACCGGTTCACACCGGCTTGTGTGTTTGTGTTTTTCTGTGTGTTTACAACCTTATAAGATTAAGGCAAGTAATGAGTTTACAGTATTATTTAATTGTGGCTTTTGTTCCGATACCGCCTAAACTCGAGAGGGAGTTAACCCATTAGCTAACAAATGTTATGACTTGTGAGGGAACGGTATTCGGTGTAACGTTCTCCACCTTGAGAACGTTCTAACTACGGCTATGTATGTGTTGTTGCAGTTGTTATATGTGAAATTACCCTACCTCCCTTGTGTGCCTAACTGGTCTCAAATGACTGTAACATATTATGTTGTGATAAGCCCCGTGGAGGGAGCTCTAACTAATGTATATTTGGGGGGTAAGGAATCCGGTAGTTCCGGTCGCGCGCGTATGTATGGGAGTTGGTATCGACATTAGATTCAACTCTCTCCCTGTCAGGTTGTTTTTCTTCTTGGAGTCCAATCTCCCACGAGCCTTATTAAGGGCTCTCCTACCTTGACTATTGTTCGGGGCTAGGGGGATTATGTTTATGTATACCGGTATGTTCGAGGTACACTAAACCCGACATACCTGGAAAATGCTGACGTTCGACAAACTAAACGAAAAGTGCATTAATATGTTTATGTGTAAAGGTGTGTTCGAGGTATAATAAACCCGACATCCCCAAATAATACTAACGTTTGACAAACTGAACAAAGTGTGTATTAATATGTATATGTTGAGCTTATCATGAGAACGAAAGTATTCTCTCGGCTTATAAGATTGACTAACTTCAATCTGCGGTTCGAGTCCCCACAAGACTCGTTCCCAAGTTGTGTGTATGTTGTTAAACTGATGTACGTTGATCGGGGAGATCAACCCATGTTAAAGTGGTATGTGTTTATGTTCCTATATGCTATTGCATAATGATTTAGGTTACTATGCATGTTGAATGTTAAAATCAATCCCATGTTCAGAATGACAATTAGTTGTGAGTAGTCGTTAGCCGGCGGCTTGTACGTTAACCATACCAGCCAAGAGTTGCTGAGCCCCTTTGGGGCCATCTATTATTTTTCAGGTACAACAAAGATAAACACCGTTCGAGAGTAGGACGGGTCGCTGTGCGTGGGTAGTTGGAATGTTAAGTATTTATGTTATCCGTGTAAGACCGAAAATGTTATCGGCATCAAGTAGTGATACACTCGGTACAATTGTGGAATGTATGTAATAGACTCGGGTTAAATTATGGAAAGTAATTGTTAAGTGTATATGCTCGGGGTTTAGTCCATCAGACCGAATACGTGTGTATGTATTAGCCTTGTTAGCCACGGGGGTGGCTAACGGAGTGTACACACCGCCCCGGTTTAGTCAGTGATTATGTATTTAATTCCGCTGCGATTAGTTTATAAGACAGTGTTATAGTTGGGGTGTTATAGTTGTAATTTTATGTACAAAGGTAACTTACCTCCCTTGTGTGTATAACTGGTCTTTGATGGTCATACATTTTTATGTTGTGTTAAGCCCCGTGGAGGGAGCTACTAACTAATGTATAGTTGGGGGGTGAGAAATCCGGTATTTCCGGTCATGCGCGCCATGTATGGGAGTTGGTCTCTAAGTTTGACTCAACTCTCTCCCTTGTTTCGGTTGTTTTCCTTCTTGGACTTCAACCTCCCACGAGCCTACAGTTGGCTCTCCTACCTGATTATTATTCGGGTTAGGGGGATATGTGTATGGGTGCTCGGATCTACTTGATCCGGCACATCTTAATAATGTATACGTTCAATAAGTAGAACGGTAGTGTGTTATGTACGGTGTGCTCGAGATCTACTTGATCCGACACACCATAATCAAAATATACGTTCGATAAATAGAACGTTATTATATTATGTACGGTGTTTTGGATCCTCTAGATCCGATACACCTTGTGTAAAATTTCCCGTTCAATAAACAGAACAACATGTGTTATGTACGGGCTTGACATGAGAATTAAATCATTCTCTATGCTCTCCAGGTTGACTAACCCTTGTTTGGTTTGAATACTCACGTTATTCGATTCCAGTATGATGTATGTGTGTTTGAGTGTGTGAATGTTGTTACGTTGTTGTGTGTTGTTAAATAATGATTTATGTCACATTATGCATGTTGAATGTTTAAATCATCCCATGTTCATCATGACAATTAGATGTGTGTTGTCGTTAGCCGGCGGCTTGTACGTTAACCATACCAGCCAAGAGTTGCTGAGCCCCTTTGGGGCCATCTATTATTTTTCATGTACAACGAAGATAAACACCGTTCAAGAGTAGGACGGGATCTGTACATTGGTAGTTGTTATGTTTTTAGATGAATATGATAATAGTGTAAGACCGAATATGTTATCTTCATCAAGTTGTATAATACTCGGTACAGTATTGTTAAATTATGTATGTATGTAACTTATTTCAGACATGGAAATGGATTGGATTAAGTATAGCGCTCGGGATTTAGTCCATCAGACCGATACATGTGTATGTATTAGCCTTGTTAGCCACGTAGGTGGCTAACGGCGTGTAACACCGCCCCGGATTAGTTGTATGTTATGATATAATTTCTGCTGCAGTCGTTATTAAGTGTATTGTTTATAGTTGGGTGTTACAAAAAGTGGTATCAGAGCGAAGTTTGCTCTGATGACTGAAATACCGAGTTTAAGAATTACCGAGTTGGGAAATTAGGATGTTGGGTTAAGGGTGAGTGATAGCGTGAGAGATACGCTAGATAGGTTTCCCCGTACGAACGGGATACCTACATATCCATACCCGCCCTCCACATCCCCCGTTATATAACTCGGAAAGAACGCCAGAGAGATGGAAAGTCTTTTCTTACTCGGGGAAAACCCGATCTGGAAGTTATGCAATATTTCTAAACGAGAAGAAAAAACTGTCACACGGTAAATTCCGAGAATTGGAAAATCCCGATGACGGTTCTATTTTAAACAATATTAACCGCCTTAATAGCGGAAGATCATTACACCTACCTACAGAAGAGTGGGATTTCCAGCAGCATGGGTCGACGTGCTTAGCAGTCGAGAGAAGCCCATCTTAGCCAGTGAGAGGAAAGCACTGATCATGCAACACACGGAAGAGCGGAGTAATAAACCCGAGACACACGTCTACGGGACCACACAGTTGTTAAATTAATACCACCAACGGTGTATTAGCCAACTAAAGAACTAGTCAAGTGATGAACTCCAAACCTACAAGGCCGAAGAGGTTACAGTACCCGAATGACAATACTCAGACAAACATGAGAACATCTACGGGTTATACCCCAATAGGACTACAGTGTGTTCCTAAATAAGAGTCAAGCCTCATTAACCACGATAAATAGGTGGAGACGGGCAATAAGTGCATAGGGATCTCCGAGGACGGAGAAACACCCTAATTAAGGATTATCAAGTCAAGACTAATGTGAAATTGCTCAGTAGATCAATTATCAAGCTGGAGAATTAAAAGCAGGAGCCAGTAAGGCTACCGAATACGATGCGAATTGAATAACACCGCAACTGGTGTGTATTGAACCGATAGCCAGCCAGCATGGCGCACTTGCCATGGCAAGTGCTGCTATAACGGGGCTATTCGAAGAACTATAATAACTAGGAACTACCTAGTGAAGTACCCAATGGTGAATGAAGTAAATACGGGATCACAAACCTAAAAAATCCATGAACGAAACCTTGGAAGGGCCGGATGGCCTAACCATTGTATTTAAGGATATGCCAGTCAACGAGAAGCTAGACTTAGTCAAGATTACCGAACTTTTCAATACCATAAGGATTTCCTTTTCAAACTCAAATTTATTTCATACCTTCTTCTAACTCAAATTCCCCCTAAATTCACATGCATTTCAAACGTTCTTTTACACTCAAATTTCCTTTGAACTTCATATTCTCTTTTTAAACCAAACCAAAAACCTACACCGGCCCAGTGCCGCACAGTAGGTAAGTTTACCCAGTTCAACCTTGAACAATTTTAGATTAATCCTACAATCCAAGGGCATCACCCCGAAGGCCAGGATCGAAACAGTACTAAATACAGACAGTGGATGAACTCCCTTGATTAAGTTCGGGAAGCACCAAATGTACATTATCATAGGACAATATAAGAGGAGTTGACAACAGAATACTTCACCTAGGCGAGTGACGAACACTACGAGTGTACTAAAACGAGATGTGGGACGACCGCACTCCAGAGGAGCTTACGAGCCTGACAGACTTATTACGAGCTAGTCAGGTAAGTAGTAATGTATCAGTAGGGTACCCAACATGTGTATACGAGTAGAGTATGGTACACGGGAAGTAGTAGAATCTACTACGGTCAGCAGTACAAATTCAGACCAGAATAACCAATTACCGTGAACAATCGAAGTGAAGAACCCAGTAAAGCAAATGAATCAAGATGGATCAAGGAACTCTGAAATACCCCTAACCTTAAAAACTTAATAAATGATCTATTAATGATCTAAGATGGTTAATAAACATCTAAATACCATTGGGGAAAATCTAAAAGATCTCAACAAGGCAAAACATGCTTTAAGATCGGTAAGGCCAAAAATGTGCTTTAAGACACCATAAAGATTGTATGACCTCAAATAGGATCCAAAGTGGATTCCTAAGATATTAGTAAGGAACACAACAAACTATTCTCAAGAAAACTAAGCTCAGAACACCCTGTGACACAAAATGTGCACTAAAACTCCTTAAAGCACGTTTTTGTGTATGAGCTCAAAGATAATGACTTTTTGTCATTTTAAAGACTGGAGTATATCATTTAAATCAATAATTTGACATGATAGACTATATTTTAAAGTCTAAATCAAAGTTTGAAAATAAAAATCAAAATATGACATTTATTTGTGAATAGTAACCCAAATAGTGCATTTTTAAGCAAATTGACCAAGTTTGGTCAATTGTCAATTAATTGACCCTTCTAACCTTATGGCTGTCGGCAGGCAAGGAGTTTATAAGACAGCACACATAGCATTAATGCTAAATATCTACTTAATGTGATGATTCACCATTTTACTATTCCTTTTTTACATTTTAACCATTTAAACACCTTTCCTCTCATTCTCTCTCGCCTCTTGTCCCATTCCAGCCGAGCCCTTAGCTCTTCCAAACTCTATCAAGCTGTGTTCTTGAGTGTGGAAGACAAATCAATCTCTTAAACCTAAGGTAATGGTTTAAGGCATATTTTAGCTCCTTTTCTTCATCTCTTCATTACCTACACTTGGAGCTCATGATCTATCACTTTCCATGGCTCATTCTCAGTGTTTTAAGCTTGAACAAACACCACTCGGCTGAAGCAAGTCTAGGGACCAAGGTTGTTCAAATCTACATTATAAGGTAAAAACATACCTTAAGGATCTCTACTCTCCATCCGGTTTTTACTTCTGATTTCTATGAGTTTATTCACTCATAATCTTCATATTTACATGTTCATTCAGTTGGTTAACCATTTGGAGCAAGGGTGGCCGAAATCCAAAGGAAATATCACTCTTTAAGCATTTTGCCAAGGTAAAACCTATTACCATAACAGCTTGTTGTTGTCTAGCTATTTCCTATGTTTATATGGTGAATTTAACACCTTGTGGTGTGTTTAATTCAGGCCGAAATCCTTTGGAAACTTCCTTGCATTTTTAAGGTGATTTTTACCTTAATCTTACATTAATTGTTCTTTATGGTTAAGCTCAAGCTTGGAGTATAACCATATCTTATTTTGGTGTATTAAACATGTCTAAATGATGTGATGATTTTTCCTCCAATCTGCCGAGTTGTTACAAGCATAAACCAAGGTATAAACACCTTAAACTTATGATTTTATGATTTCTTAGCATATATATTTATTATGCCGAGAGTGGAGTTAAATATATGGGTTATATTAACCTAAAAATGGAAAAAAATGACTAAGATAAATTAAGCTAGTCATTTAAATGATTTAATTAACATAATGGTCAAATTATGACATTATGTGGAAAAATAAATAAACTACAGCAAGGCCGTGAGTTTATTGTATAAATTGAGCTATTTATGTGTAATTTTATGTTATAAAGCAAAGTTGTAATAAGGCCATGTCATTAGGCCATTTTAATTTAAGTTTAAAGCTTATTTAGTTTAATTTATGCTTATATAATTAAGTTTGGGGTCAAATGGTAATTACTAGTAAAATATAAAGCCGTGGGCTTATTTTAGAGGAGTTTAGGGTTTTTAAATGAATTTAATAAAAATTATAACATTTTATAAAGTTTTGGGTCAAATTGTAAAAATAGAAAACTATGGGGTATAATTAGTGATTACCGAAAGTTTGGTTCCCATTTGGCATTAGAAGTCAAAGTTGACTATATAGGAGACTTTGACCAAGTTTGGAGAATTTAAGAAATTAAAATACTACCTTATATTAAGATAGTTATTAAATTGTAAAAGATTTATAAGATGGGGTTATGATGTGATTTCCAAAACTAGGGGTACTAAATAGAATTTAGAACAGACCTTAGGTTATTAGGAATTTTTAGAAGTTTATTTGGTTAAATTTGGAGTTTATATGAATTATATATATAATATATGATATTTCATAACATTTGTTACAAATGGGTAACATATGGGCAAAACCGAGAATTATAGAAAGTATAAGGTTAGGAATAATATTTATAACCTTTTGGTATAATTTGGGAATTTTTGGAGTTATAATTAAGGTTTTACAAAGATATATGTATAATATATAGTTTTAATGACATTAGGAAACTATGTATTATAAATTGGGTTAGATTGTGATTTATGGAAGTTTAGTGGTATATAGTGAAAGCCGAGAGTATAAGGGGCTTTTTGGTAATATATACAATTTGTAACCATAGGTTATAATTGTGTTAATGACATAAATGTCATAATATATGTTATATAACTATAATATAACATTATATTAATTATGTGGTGGATTTTGTAAATAATTAAGAAACTAAGTGCTGTTCGGAAATATGGGCATTTTTAAATAAAAATTTATAATATGGTTTTAAATGTTATAAGGGTGTAACATTTATAATATAAGAAAATATTCATTAAAGAGAATGAATATATTATAAAGATTACCATATAATCAATAGTCCCATCTACCTGTAATCAATAATATATTTATGTTTAGGAATTATATATGTTTCATATTCTTGTAATTATGATATTAATAATATAAAGTGAAGGGAAAAGAATTACAACATTGGATATGGGAACTCTGATGTTAGGAGTATACTGAAATAATAAGGATTTATATGTAATCCAAAGTATTTTTACATAAGAATTATACTCCATTATCTTGGAAAAACAAACCTTAGGAAAAATAATACTAGGGTGAAATGTATAATATATGATAAAGAATTATACATGCAATATAGAAACAAACTATATGATATACAAGGGTATATAAGTTACATGCGATAACAAGTTCAACATTAAGTATATTAATATACATGACAAGACTACGCATGTAATATAACGTTTTTTTCCAAATCTCGAGTTAAGCCGAAAACCCGACAAACGTTGACAGTTAATAACGGGGGGTTAACCGGAGGTATTAGTGACGGTACGGGGTACCATAGAGTTATGTTTTTATACGGGATGCTAATCAGCAGCGTTATGTATTGTTTAGACTGTTAGAGACGACACACACGGAGCATCGGATCTAGCTGATTCATACTCCACCGTTATACAGTCAGGGTGAACAGTATGTTGTTACGTGTCTCTGATTGTCTCTGGGGGCTTCCTCAGTTCAGACTTCTGTGTGATCTGTGATAAGATTGTTTGTCTGAATGTGTGATAATATGCATGACTGTATATTTCTAGCTGCTAAATTTATTTATGGCTGCTTTTATTGCTACTTTGCTGCTGCGTTAACAGTATTGGTTCGTATATATGAACCTATATATATATATATATATACAAATATATATATATATAACAACTAGCGGCTAAGGTGCTATCTTATATGAAATATAAGGATCATCAGAAAAACGTTGTAGCACTAGGATAATAAGATATACATATTATCCGAGACTTTAATACGGAGCATTGGCCTTTTTAAACGCCGCTCTCGTATCTAACACTGGATCCCGAGTTTACAGACTCCGGATTGGACTATGACCTTAGTCTGCTGTGTTAGAAAAATTAGTAATGATGCGATGCGATGGTATAATTAATAAACATAACAAAGCCAAGAGGATGTGGCTCTTGGTGCGCCCTGTGATCACAAAAACGATACCAAGATGTCCGCGTACGGGTCCGTAAGTATCAAGAAAATTTCCCGTGAGCTAGGATGGCTCGTTGGTCGGAGACTCTACCGCTGGAGTGGCTATTGCCGTGGGTGACCCGCCATAGTATATGGGTAATTTAGAGACTCGTCGTTTTTAACGAGGCATTTTCACTAGGTATAACTGAACATTACAGTTGAGACTTGTACAGTGGCGAACAATATTGGTTTCTATACCAAGGACGGGAGGTGGTACTTGTTTATTATTCTCGTTGTTTCGCCTTGTTGTTCACTGGTTATACTTTATGGTTTATATTTTGTGTGGTAATGGTTGCGTTATTATATGAATATTACTGTTAGACGTTTTTACAGTTTAAATATTAAAACGGTATTGCATGTAACGAATCTCATGCTCTCGACCAATTAATTGAGGGGTTTGAGGAGGCATGACGGGGCATGTGATAACATACTCAACAGGGGCTGATTCCATACCACAAACCATTTTTATTTCAGGAGATTAGCTGGTGGGTCCACGCGGGGCGCGATAGTTGTGGTTACTGTTGGTTAAGACTTGGTACGATTTAATAATAATGTTGTTTTGGACTCGGGTTGTGTAAACCGAGGTGTATTCTGGTTAGACGCTCACGAGTACAGGTTTGTAATAACGGTTGTTGTTGGATTTGTTTTAAATTGTTTAAGCACTACTATCTATCTCTTGTGATCACTCACGGGAATACGTTTCGTATGTTGATTATCATGTAACTAGTTATCACCCGTATGGGCGAGTGATAACAGTGACACCATTAGAACGACAGTCTGTTATTTACCGCTGCGATTTATTTATTTAGTACGACGTTTATATCATAATTAGGAGCCGGATTTAGTTGGGGTGTTACAAACTCATTCCAGAATAAGGAATAAGATTTAGGAAGTGCGAGGAGCACCAATTGTTAAGTGCAGACATACGATATGTCACAAAACTTGTTAAGGGAACACAAGATAGCCTGATGAATATCAAGCCTAAAACAGTAAGGCAAATGTTCAGTGAATGGGATAGAATTCCCAGAACAATCACCAGACTACCGGAAAAATTGATCTTCACAGAAGAGGATATTAAGCTCAGCAGGAATACAAAGAAATGTCTATGGTCTACCCGACAACGGGAGACATTATAACCCTAAAGACGAGGAGACGTTATAACCCCAAATGGGATGGTCCGGGATACAGTGCTGCAAGGCAGTATAACCAACTAAACATACCCACAAGTTTGAGCCAAATGTAATGGCATAACTTAGAAACACCCAGGAGCAATCCGTGAGGGGTGTTTGAGTCAACAACAGTTGAACGAACGTCATGATAAGAGCGCAAGAGTTGAAGTGAATACTCGGTTTGAACACCAAGGGGTCTAACTTAACAGGAGGTGCCCTATATTACCTAAAAGCACCGATAAATATCAGATTGCCTAAGAGCCTCTCATGAAAGGAAGTGTGATGCAACGACCTTGGCATGGAGCCCGGTATTACCTCCAAACCACGTGATGGTATCCGAACATTGGTCCGAACTTGTAAGATCGGACATAAGTCGAGGTCTACATGTTGGCTCCGTCCTCGCATGCTGTCTGAATATTGAAGTCCGGATAGATGTTCGGACACACCCAAAACAGTGAAATTAACACAAACTCTCGGGGCCTGTCCGAACATGGATGTTCGAATGGACATTCGGACAGGTCCTGGAATGCGATTTTTAGTACGAAAATGATGAGTGTCTAAATGAGCATGTTTTAGGGGAGTATTTCATATGTTTAATCAACACTTTTCATGCTCATTCCTCCATGACATGATTATTCACCACCATTTGACGACGCGCCGCGTAGCTCAGAGGCTTCACACGTTTCACACGGTAGTGGTGTTGATCCCCACGTGGTCATCACTATCTCTGACAGGAGGAGTAACATAGCTAGGAGTAAAGTAGACGAAGAGAGGAACGCGTGGGCGCAAACGGATCCAAAATTGGAGTTAAAACGAAGAAGATACAGTGTTTTGAAGTTAGCCTGACTCCGACCGACCTTAGGACCGACCTTGCAAGGTCGGTCGGGTCGAAATTTTGCCCAGATTCGCGTTTTTGCAAGCTACTGGAATCGACCGACCCTAGGACCGAACTTGCAAGTTCGGTCGGTCGTAAAATTTGCCCAGAAATCAGATTTTAAAAGGAGAAAAGAGAGGGGAGAGAGGGGATTCGACACAGAACAGAGAAACGACGGAAAAACAAGAGAAAAGAGGGAAGAAGAAGAAGAAAGGGAAGGAAGAAGAAGAAGAGAAGAGGAGAAGGCTCACCTCCATTGAAGCTCTTCCTCAATCTCCCATGGCTATTTCTTCTCCCTTCTCTCTCTTTTGTGCTTTAATGGTTGTGTAGTTTCCTTGTAGCTTGGGATGGGGATTTTGTCCCAAAATCCCTAAACTCCATTGTAGATTCTTGAACTCATTTATGGTTTTATTTTAGTCTTTGAGCTTAATGAAGATGATTATTGAGTGTTTATGACTTCTAAACTTGTTGCTCATGATTTGGGGATTTGTTAAGGGTTTTGCTCAATTTCTCTTCTATGTGTTAAATTGATTGGTTTGGCCTACCGATTAGTTTAGCATTATTGTGGGATTCTATCAAAATGTTATTCAGAGATAGAAACCTAAACTGTCAGAGACTAAAACAGTGTACTCTGATTTCAATAATTTTGAGATTAGACTACATTGCAACCTTAGTGGAACTTGAGCTTAGTGCTATCGATTGACCCGGGGCTTAGCTGAATGAGAAGTCTCGATTAAATTGGTTAGGATTAGTAGGCCTAGATTAGGTTGCTAATTAATTAAGCGTTCCCGTGGTTTAGCTATGAGTTCGAGGTTCGACAATCGGTAGCAAGGGGAGGTCGGGTGCAAATATCCATCCCGGGCTACACCTATCCTAGATAGTTAGTTTAGTGTTTATTGCTTTTCTTTATTTCTCCAATTACAACCCAGAAAACCCAAAACCCCTAATTTACATTTATGCATTTTTGTATATATCTTCTTGCACATTTACTAAGCTTATAATTAGCTAGACAATTACGAAGTCCCTGTGGATACGACCTTGTTGTACTACAATGATTGGGTTCACTGCCCATAGTTAGCAAGATAGTTTCACCACTATTTTGCCCAACAGAAAACAGACAGAAAAACACCAAAATGTTCGTGAATTCAATGCCACAAGATTGGGAAATACTTTACTAGACTTAGATAGCAATAAATACCAGATAAACTGTAACACCCCTATTTAAAGTAAATACAACGGAATAAAAATCTCTACTGGCGATTACAGACCATCGGGCAACAAACACCCGGTACAAAACCTCACTTGATTACATCCACTAAAATCATCTAAGTTACGGTCTGAACACGAGAAACACAACATAAACATAACTGAAAGTAAAACATAATAACTCTCCACAATTCCTAATTCCCATCCCAATCTCTCATACTCTTCGTGGCCACATGTATAAACCATTTCATACCTGCAAGATGAAACCAAGCAGCCCACCCCGGGAGGGGTGAGTCAGTTCCCTGGAATGGAACTGGTACAATTCTCCAAACAATAATGTAAAACATAACTCTTAAAATAAAACAGTAACTTGAAATCAAATACTTAAAAGTAAAACAGAGTAATGAGGCACTTCAAAACAACCAAATCATAGAGAAAAGAGAACAAGACGAAGATAGAGATAAATAACTTTGAAACCAAGTCATCCACTTAAGAGGTCACACCATAAAGTTAGTAAGCATTCATTATTGATGTTAGATCCAATTCTAGTTAAGGAGAGAAAAACTCAGGTAGTCACAAAGGACTAGGAATGATAAGAATATCCATAGCCCGTGGTAGACAAGTTATGTCTCCACCATTTCAGAAAGTCGATTCCCATAGATAACATACTCAAGAGTGGAATAAAACCAGTTGGGAGAGATGACCCCCACCGCCAATCAAGTGTCCACATGGACGAGGGATATACAGCCTTCCGCTGTCATACACATCATTTTTGGACAAGGGATATATAGCCCTTCGCTGTCTAATTAATGATAAACATGTCTAGGAAGCCTTGGAAATGGTTAGGGAAGGATTAGGTAAAAGTATAAGTCAAATGGAGTAAAATAGAAACAGGAAGGAATGGTTCAGCAGGCGACCGACCCAGGGTCCAACCCGGGGTTGGGTCGGTCGGCCTGTAAAAACGTAACCAGAAAAATTTCAGTTGCCGACCGACCCACGGTCCGACCCAGGGTAGGGTCGGTCGGCTTGGAAAAATTTTAGCTCGGAAGTTTCTGTTGCTGACCAACCCTGGGACCGACCCAGGGGTGGGTCGGTCGGACTGAATACTTCGGAGCCCAGAGTCTCAGGTCCCGACCGACCCTCGGTCCGACCCAGGGTTGGGTCGGTTAGGCCTCAAAAAAATAAAAAAATAATAATAAGAGTGGCAATAGTATGTACATATATATATAAGTGTACATGTAGACGTATATATACATATACACATAGTATATGTATATATATAAGTAAGAGACATGGTACTAGAGTAATGAAGCTAAAGAAAAATATGTGTTTAAAGAGTTGAAACAAACTTGGGAAGTAATGTGAATTAAGTAAGTATGGAGAATGAATTTGTGTAACAACCAATTAGTAAGTACAAACCGGGACATGTTAGAAAAGTAGTAAGTAAAGTTAATTATGGAGAATTGATTGTGGAATGATACGTATGATATAGGATTCGAATAGTCGACTTCCGAAGGAGAATCGGTGGTCAAGTACAACGGTGAACGGTATGATTTTCTCATGTCCTGTATGCTAGCGAGCGTACTCTGATTTGTGTGCTTGTAAGCTATTTGATTATCACCAAATCAAGATAAATGCACGAATTGGATTTACTGCATTTCCTTATATATTGTATTTGCTTGCTCGTTGATTGAGCTTTGCTTCGTATGTGAAGTTTGTATAATTCATGAAATGTATGTATGTGTTCGGAGCTATTGTTTGATTAATTCTCACTAACTCCTAACTAAGTAACTTCACTAACTTTGAGAATATGGTAACTTAGAGTAAGTGAGAAGCCTGATATAGCTTCGGCCACGCGTGAGGATGAGGAAACACGGGAGATTGTTTTCGATTCCTGGCTTAATCTTTGCTATGGACCAAAACCCTTCAATGTGTAGCATCCTAGTTAAGTGGGCCACCCTAAAGCCCGGTGGTGAGATTAGTACTCTCTGCCCGGAGGTCACACCGACTTAACATGAGTATGTAAGTAAGTGTAAAAGTATGAGTAAGAGTATGAGTAAGTATGAGTATTGTGTATTGGAATGAGTAAGTAAGATTATGTTGGTGGAAGCCACATGATCCCGAGTACAAGAAGTAGTAAGCATTCGATTAACCTGGATGCGTAGGTACTAACAATCGGTTGACTTGTGTTGTATTCCCTTGTTGTATTGAACTTGTGAATGTAAGTATGAATGTATGTATCATTGTATGTATTATGTATGAGTATCAAGTTATTTGCATCAGCATGTATGTATGTATGAAAATAAAACGAACTCCATGTATTCGACAAAGTAGTCGGCGTACCCCCGTTAGCACGCGGGGTATGCGATTATCATGCCAGCTTTTGCTGAGCCCCTTGGGGCCCTGTTTTTATCTTGCAGGTACCCGATAGAGTGATTGGTCGAGAAAGACCGTACTGCTTACTTTTGATAGTTAATAGATGCTTTTTGGATGTTGTACCGAGTAGTACACAGGCGGTAACTGTTTTGAATAGCCCGTGTACCATGTGGTACACATATTGGATTTTTGGGAGTATGTGGTAGAGAAGTACATGAGTAGAATATTGGAACTCGTATTTTGTATAATCCCATTAGACGGATGTTTTTGTATTAAACACTTAGCACTTGGTAATCCTTGAATTGTAAACAGTATCTCATTGGTAATTGTAGAAGTACGGTATTTCTATTGATCAGACCGAAACTGTAAGTAGTGTAAGCCTTGTTAGTCGTGTGGGCGGCTAACGGCGTTGTATCACCCTCCGTGAGTAAGTAGTAATTCCGCTGCGAGTAAGTAAGGGAACCGAAACGATTAGGGTATGTAAGTAGAAATTACGGTTGGGGTGTTACAAAAAGTGGTATCAGAGCGAAGTATCGCTCTAATCGATAGAATTACCAAGTTTAGGATTACCAAGATAGGATTACAACCCGTTTATTAATGATAAATAAGAACCTAACTTGAATTCCTATTGCGTCTGAAAAGACTATACAATCCATTGACTCAAGACCATCTGGTCACAGTACCTAATACGAATTAAATGCTTGTTCAGATGTCAGGCAGACGTGGCAGAGGGCGTGGCCCAGGGCGTGGTGAAACTGCTGACGATCCCGACACGCAGACGATAGCGGAAATCATCGCCGCTACGGTAGCGCAGATGCTACCACAAGTAATAGCGGCCGTTCAGCAAGTTCAACCGCCTCCGCCTCCGCCAGGTGGAATCCCTCCCCCTCCACCCAGAGAAACGAACTGGGTCAAAAGCGTCGCAGATCTCAAACCTCCTTGCTTCAGAGGTGAGAGCGACCCCGCCAACCTCGAGGCTTATATCTCTTAAATGGAGACGGCTTTCGACACACTCAAGGCTCCCGCTGGAGTTTGAGTGAGGATAGCTGCGTACTACCTGAAGGACGCGGCTATGGACTGGTGGAAACTCATCAAAGCTGAGCATGTGGAAGACCCTACCTTCGATTGGGAGGCTTATGTTGCTCTCCTACGCTCCAAGTACTACCCCGAGCATGTCAAGACCAAGAAACGGCATGAGCTCGATTCATTGAAGATGACCGAGAAGATGTCCGTAGACGAGTACTACCGGACCTTCACTTCCATCCTCAGACTACTACCTGATCTAGGGTATACCGGCCAGGTCTTGGTCGACCGCTTCTACGGCGCGTTGAGCCATAGACTCCGGTATGGCATGAGGTACACCAGGTTTACCTCTCTTCAGGTAAACACTAAACTAAAACCATAAATGCCGTAGTCAATACCAAATTCATATCTTAGTATACGAAAAGCAAACTCTTAACCCCCAAATGCTTCAGGAATGCTATCACGCAGCATCCCGTGTTGAGATTACCTGTCAGCTGAGGGATGAAGAGAATGCGCATAAGCGCAAAGCTAACAGCAAGAACCCCAGCTCAAAGGAGCAAAACCAGAACAAACCCTGGAAGAAGAAGAAGGGGAAGTACTCCCAAAACCAGAAGAGTCAACCCCGGCGAGAGCAGTGCCCATGCTAAGAAGGGCAAAGCAGCTGAGCCGTTGCAGCTGGCTTATTCTGCTCCGGTGGCGGCAAAGCCGCTAAGATCTCACCCTCCTAGGGGTAAGACACCGAACTTGAATTTGAACACTTGTGAATTATCTTACCAACCTTAGCTAACTCCAAATCCTATAGGTTCTGGTTATGGCTCAGGCAAGAGCAACGCCGATGAGTGTACCTACATCTGCCGTAAGTGCAACAAGGATCACCCAGGCACTGACTACTAGGGGAGAGAGATCCTTTGCTACAAATGCCAGCAGCCTGGACACCGTGCCAACCGTTGCCCGAACAAGTACAAGAACGACAACCAGGGCTACAAGCAGCGTGAAGGCAAGGAGCCTGCTACGGGAGATACCCAGCACCAGCAGTCCGCTCAGGGACAGGGGTCCCGTGGTGCTCAGAAGGGTGCACCCCAGAGGCAGCCTGCTCTGCACATTATAGACCGCTCAGATGGAGGTGGTCCGACGACCACTCTAGGTACTACTAATACCTTTAATCCTTGAGAGCATGTCTATAGTATTAAGTACTTGCATGAGTAAATGAATGAGTGTATAGAATTCAAAGTATGAATTGGAGTATGAATAGAAGCATGAAATGAATTAACAAGAACTAGAACTCATGTAGACGAAAACTCATAACTTAGGAACCTTTCATATCTGCTACTCAATGCCTCCACATCAAACACTCGAAGAGACCGACATCACCACTCCCCACTTCAACAACAATCAGTGTCAGGTTATCCGACCCGGTATGATATTGTTAAAAGGATACCTGACACCCAAAGCGCAAATTTCCATCATCCGACGATGCAATGAATTGGGAGCAGGTCCAGGAGGATTTTACACACCTGAATTCCCCGGTGGAGCGACGATGAAGCTGAAAATGATGTGCTTGAGAAAGGATTGGAATCCTTACACCAGGACATACCAGAAGACGTGAGCAGCAGACGGAGCATCAACACCAGAAATACCCAAGGATTTTCAAACAGTCGTTACACAAGCCGTAAGGATTGCACAGCAGCCTGAAGCTGATGCAGTTCCTGCACTTAAAGCAGACCTCTGCATCATTAACTTCTACCAAGAAGGAGGACGACTTGGTTTACACCAAGATAAGGACGAGACAACGGAATCTCTTGAACTGGGAGTACCCGTAGTGTCTTAGTCCATTGGAGATGACGCTGAATTTTTGTATAGCGAGCAGAAGCGTGTGGACCGCGCGGAGAAAATCGTACTTAAGTCAGGAGATGTCTTAATCATGGGTGGTAAGTCGAGACTGCTGTATCACGGCATCAAGAAGATAAAGCTGAATACGGCACCACCGATAGTAATCAATGCCACGCACATGAAACCAGGACGCCTAAACCTTACCTTCAGATAGTATTAGCCTTGTAACACCATGTAATCCCATGTAATCCACTAGTAATGTTGTAATGACGACATAGTATGTAATCATGATGGTTTATTAATAAAAGCAGTGTTGATTATCAATCTTTCTCCACTTACATTATTACCATCGTACTCATAAGCTTATGAACAATTAGGCTGTGGACTCGGTATGGAAGGTGCTCTGAATATTCTTACAGAGGCACAGGCCGTTAGAAGCGGCACTATCCTCATGGGTACCTTCCCAGTGAATGGCAATGAAGCCTCCGTACTATTCGACTTCGGCGCCTCTCACACCTTTATTTCATCATCTTTTGCGACGAGGTTGGGGCTAGACGCGAATGAGCTATCAGACTTCATGGTTACTCTTTCGTCGAAGGAGCGAGTGCAATGCACTAAGTACTACCGAGCTGCCACTATTCGAATCAAGGGCGAAGAATTCCCTATTTCCTTCATCGAATTCAATGGCTTGGGCATTGACTTAATTGTTGGGATGAACTGGTTGGAGCGGCATAAGGGGCGAATCCTCTGCGCCGAGCATAGATTGCTGCTCAGAAGTCCGTCTGGGGTGACATTTTCATACCACCAGAGGCCCAGAGAGCCTTCGACTAAGGTCATCACCGCCATGGCTATGCACCGAAAATCAGAAAGGGTCACGAAGTATATCTGTGCTATGTGCAAGACCTAGAAAGAGACCCCGAATTCAGCACCGATGTACCTATTGTTTCAGAATTCCCTGATGTATTCCCGAAAGAACTACCTGGAAGCCACCGCAGAGAGCAGTAGAGTTTGAGATCGAGCTACTGCCAGGTACTGGCCCGATTGCTAGGGCACCATACCGTATGGCACCAGCAGAAATGACTGAGCTAAAGGAGCAGTTGCGAGATCTACTCGACAAGGGATTCATACGCCCGAGCGTATCACCCTGGGGAGCACCGGTCCTCTTTGTGAAGAAGAAGGACGGTAGCCTCCGCCTCTGCATCGACTACCGCGAACTTAATGAGGTCACCGTGAAGAATAAGTATCCATTACCACGTATTGATGATCTGTTCGATCAGTTGAAGGGAGCTTCTGTATTCTCCAAGATTGATCTCAGATCCGGATACCATCAGATTGCCATTAGAGAGCCCGACATTGAGAAGACAGTTGAAACAGTACTGAAGATGCTCCCTACCGACTCCGTTACTACACCAAGATGTATAGTGCTTCGGCCAATAATCCGGCCTACGTCCACTTCTAGACAGAGTTATTATTCATCATTTGGTTTACAACACTAGAGAGCCTTTTGGGGTAAGCTCTCTTTTTTCTAACTTGTCCCCCTACAAATGAACCCCTCTACTTCTATTTATAGACTTCTTATGGCCAGGTTACCCTTAAGCCCTTATACATGTGATAGTATTACATAAATATAACTATAAGTCCTTTTACGGGTAGTCTCTCCGGACTGGAATACTGCTTCCGCAATGGTCTAACTCTTCCGGGCCGTCACTTTAACAATAATCCTTCTGGTAGTTATTCTATCGGTAGTGATCCTTTAGGCAGCAGCCTTTCCGGTAGCGGGTCTTCCGGAAGTAGGGCTTCCAACGATAGGCCTCCCGACAATTGGTCTCCGGTAGACTCTCTTGGTAGATCCTTCTGGAAGGGGGCCTTTCGGTAGCAGGCCTTCCGACAATTGGTCTCCGGTAGTAGTCCTTCCACTAGTGAGTCTTCGGTAGACACTTTGGCCTTCCGCATGGTATATTTCATACCATTACATCAGTCCCACAAGTTTTACTTTTTAGTACTAAAAAGTGGAACTTATAAAAGGAAGATAAAATTTACACTTTGTACTCTTTTCTTTTCTACTATATATCTCCTAAGCATCTTCAGTACTGTTTCATTTGGCGCCGTCTGTGGGAAACGGACTGCTGGAAATCAGCAACCACGATTCAACCACACTTAGATTCGTCTTAGATTTGTCCGTTTCAACACAAGGGGACCGCACATTCAAAGGAGAAGGATTCGCATGCTTCGATCGAGAAAATTCGATGGCGAACGATAGAAGTTGAAGGTCTCTTGCACGTGTTCTTGCAAATCGAATTCAACATGATAGATTTGAATTCCTAATTCACCTGTGGCAAGGCTCGCACCATCTCCACATTCACGGTCGGCAATGGAGGGAATAATGAACGAGGATCTTGAGGCATGAGGATGAATCGATAACGGCGGATAGTCAAGATCCATGAATCTGTTGAGGAAGATGCTAATTATCTTCCGGTGGGAGATCGAAAGAAGAAATCTCAAAAGTTTCACTCCATCGGGTGTTCGTTCAGGGCATGGAATTGAAGATTCTCGCCAAATCGAAAGATGGAGAACCGAATTCAGGTGAAACGAAGATTATCATCAATTCATGATTCAGGATTCAAGATTCGATCAAAATTTGTAGATTATCCTTCGCAAAACGACTACGCCGAAATTGGATCACGGCGCTGAAAGGATTCGATCCGCATAGATAACGATGGATAGTGCGTAAGCTCTTGGGATTGGGGGAAAATCTCACCGCCAGCGCGGACATATGCTAACCACGATTTAATTAAAGCCAAGGAGGTAAGGGAACCAGAAATGTTCATCAGAAGTTCGCCAACAAATACCAAGGCAATGCAGGGGGATGATGGATAGCGATTCAAATCCTACGCTCCGACAAATCCAGTCTTCGTCGCAGGGGATGGTAGATACTCGAAGGCAAGATAAGATGCGGTCTCAATCTCTGATTAAGCAAAAGGATGATCTCGATCTCATCTTCGTCGCGGTCAAGAAACCAAAGAGGTTTGGAAAGCTTATACAGGAATCAATCGAAGAGGAAAGATCGAGAACACAAGAGCCAAGGGTGTAAGATTAGCAACTTGAAATCTTCACAGGTAACGACTTGTCATTCTCACCGGTGCCGTTTTTACCGGTAGCAATGTTCTCGGAAGTACTCCGGAGAACAAATAAAAGCACGAAGAGGGGACAATTAGCTCTACAGGCAACCGGAGTTAATAGGAGAATTATCCAAGACTAATCACCAAGATAAGTCAAAATTCCTCTTCCAAACCTTCTAAGTGTTGTATAAATTATCCGTCTCTGCTTTTTAAACGGCCAGAATTCTTGAATGGAGCTACAAAAACAATGATCGATTTGGATTTCTTAAAATAAATAAATGTTTCAGGAGGTTTAGTGTTCCCAAATTAAGATCATTCTCGTGTCCGTTTTGCCAATCCTGGCTACTATATATAAGTATGTTACAGCAGTTTTTCATCTACTTCGGCATTATTTCATAATACAAAACTGATATTTCGCTTGGTCATTTCACTCTGTTTTTATTTTATTAATTGTGCCTAAAACAAAAGGTTGACATGCTCATTTTCACAGCTGTTCTGTGCATATATTATTTGTGATGATTTATGAGGAATCTCATAACTGAATTTCAAAGTTTGTAGAACTATTTTCCTGTTATTCGGCTATTAGACAGTTTGAATGTTGAATGATTATAATATTATTATTCCTTTCTCTGTGACCTAATGCGGATTTGTTTTTATCGTCTTTCAGAGGAATTAATCGTACCTTGCAACAGATCAGATGATCAAACCAGGCAACAAAGGGCAGAAACTTAGTTTGTATTGCTGCTTTGGCAAAAAAAGTTTTGTCCCTTTCTCTGAGTTGGAAGGGCTATGCCACCGGTAGAAAGATCCGGTAGTGATCAAAGGCTGCAGAATGGGAGCGTACCACCTGAATATATTTCCTTTTGTTACCGGTAACAACTTCTAATCTCCTCCGGTAGCAACATGTGAGCTGGCAACAGCTTGCTAACTCCCTCGGTACAGTAGACGTGTTGGCCCGATAGGAATTTTGCACTGAGGAAAGCGTATACCGTGGATGCCTCCGGAAGTTTGTGTCGCCCAAAGTTTAGCTCTGTCCGGAAGATAACCCCCGATCGGCGTATTCCAAAATTGGGAAGTAAAATAGAAGTCTCCCGGTAGAAGTACAAATTGGTGGTAGTTGGTTCCACCGGAAGCTAGCATTTTCGAACAACTCCATCCTCTCCGGTAGAATTTTCGATTTTCTCTCAGGTTGAAATTTTGATGTCGCGTGAGGATATGTTGGAGTGGAAGAATAAGAAAAACAACTGATGCATATGGCGAATGTGGCGTCAACAAAATACAGTGGTGAACTACCGGTAGAAACATTTGGATGAGACCTTCCGCATTCAATAGAGTTTTAACTGTGGGCTTCCGGTAACAATTGGATATCCTCTCCGGTAGAAGTTTGGATATCCTTTCCGGTAGAAACTCCCCACCACAGCGAAGCTCACGTCTTGTTCTGGTAACTTCCGCATGGGCATATAAATTCAGAGTATAACAATGTCAAGCTTCCGATAGGAGTATTGGGATAAAAAAGTTTATCGGGGCGCCATCACACCTTTCCTTCACCGATAGCAACTTCTCTTCTCGGCCGGCTCGACATCCACTGGAGTCCGAAGGGGCAAGCGTTGCCCCGGTGAATACTCGCTAGCTACTTTCCTCCAGAAGCAATATAATAGCAGAGACATCATCCTCATCTTCTTGGCATCATCACATGCTTATCAATTGCGTTTAGTAGAACGTCGTCGCCTCCGCGATAATCTTCGAAGAAAAAGGGTCGCATTGGACACCTGAGATACGGAGGCATTTTTGAAAGCTCACAAAGATCAGATAATCTGAGAAAGGAAAAGAAGGCAGGGAGAGAGAAAATAAATACGGTTGTACCTTACCGGAGATGATGAGCTTCCAATAATCTGGTTTCTGGTTGTGCTCCTCCGTTTCATCAAATCTCTACCGAATCCAATGCCCAGGAGCCACCGCAAACCTCCAGACTTCGTTGACAAAGCAAAACTACTGGGGTGCGCATCCGGTAGAAAAGAAGAGTATCCTGGAAGCCGGTTTTCTTCAAACGACCGATATCGAGGGCAGGATGTTGTGAACATCTGGCTGATAACTTTACCAGTAGCAGGAATGTGAAAAAGGACCAGGAGAATGCTTCCCAAACTTCGTCCGGAAAGCACCAGTATGATATTGCTTAGAGACGACCGTACATACAGTAAACTTGGGCCATGGATTACCGGTAGAAGCTTCGGCCCAGTAGAAGTAATGAAATGCGGAAGGTATAAGCCCGCGACCGAATGGCACGACCGGTACATCAAGACTAGGCTTAAACAAAACGCTGGCATTTACTACCGAGGTTCCGGTACAATTTTGGGCTAAGAGTTTGGGCCGTGGGCATTCCGCTAGAAACAACACCGATAGCAAATTGCTACCGATCGATAACAACTTGTAATCACCACTGGCAGCAACTTCAAAATCTTCACCGATAGCGATATGACGTCCTACGGGTAATATTATCCCGCCGGTAAAAAAGAGGTACCAACTTTTGATATTTCATTGTGAATATTCTTTTGTCACTGGGAGTTTGCAGAAACTTTTTTCAGAGGATTGATCACCCTCTGGTTTTCAAAAAGAGATATCATAAATCATTTTCTGATTTACTTAAAACCAAGACCAGCGAGTCTTGAGAAAAGAAAAGAAAGACAAAGAATGTAACCGACGACCTCACCATTGGCCATGGTAGAGTGTTTTGTATCCGACGATCTACCATCAGCGATGGTAGTGTATTTCATCCGACGATCTCGTTGTCTTACTGCCAGTAGAGTGTTAAACCGACGATCTCACCGTCTCGAAGTCGGTAGAGTGTTAAATCGACGATCTCACCATGTGTACAGTGGTAGAGTGTGAAAGTGTAACTAAGGGGTTACCAAAAGGAATCTTGGCAAAAAACAAAAAGAGCAGTCTAAAATTCTTCATTATAAGAATCTCCAACTTTTGGGAAGCAATAGAATTTTTAGGAATTCCTTTTGTTCAGCTCAGATTTGTGCTATCCATGTACTTAGAAAGGCTTCTCTAAGCAACCTATAGGCTGTATATTTGGGTTTTTTATCTCCGTGATTAATATACTCTAACTAACAAAAAAACTTTTGGGAAGTCCGGTCGCTCCGGGCAGCCCAAAAGACAAATATCTTTTAATCTGTTAAATTTAGGTATGCAGGTCCAAAGAATAAAGTAATTCAAGCTGGAATCTGATTATGGAAGTAATATCCCATTATTATTATCTCGGACTTCTAGAGATTATTATGGACTTCTGGAATTATTATGGTCTTCTGGAATTATTATGGTCTTCTGGAATTATTATGGTCTTCTAGAGATTATTATGGTCTTCTGGAATTATTATGGTCTTCTGGGATTATTATGGCCCTTCAGAATTCCAGATCTTTGGATTTCTTATTATGGCACGTTCAACGAGCGGAGACCTTTTTTCTGGAGTACAAGTGGGACTTCATCACCCCCGGAACCTGTGGGACTTCTTGGTGACCGATAGACAAGCTCTTATGTAGGCTAAAGTTTGTAAGTTCATTTCCTTTTTTAGGCAAAAGAAAAAGAACTTGTGGGACTAGGAGATATATAGTAGAAAAGAAAAGACTACAAAGTGTAAATTTTATCTTCCTTTTATAAGTTCCACTTTTTAGTACTAAAAAGTAAAACTTGTGGGACTGATGTAATGGTATGAAATATACCATGCGGAAGGCCAAAGTGTCTACCGAAGACTCACTAGTGGAAGGACTACTACCGGAGACCAATTGTCGGAAGGCCTGTTGTCGGAAGGCCTGCTACCGAAAGGCCCCCTTCCGGAAGGATCTACCAAGAGAGTCTACCGGAGACCAATTGTCGGAAGGCCTATCGTTGGAAGCCCTACTTCCGGAAGACCCGCTACCGGAAAGGCTGCTGCCTAAAGGATCACTACCGATAGAATAACTACCGGAAGGATTATTGTTAAAGTGACGGCCCGGAAGAGTTAGACCATTGCGGAAGCAGTATTCCAGTCCGGAGAGACTACCCGTAAAAGGACTTATAGCTATATTTATGTAATACTATCACATGTATAGGGGCTTAAGGGTAACCTGGCCATAGGAAGTCTATAAATAGAAGTAGAGGGGCTCATTTGTAGAGGGACAAGTTAGAAAAAAGAGAGCTCACCCCAAAAGGCTCTCTAGTGTTGTAAACCAAATGATGAATAATAACTCTGTCTAGAAGTGGACGTAGGCCGGATTATTGGCCGAACCACTATACATCTTGGTGTAGTAACGGAGTCGGTAGGGAGCATCTTCAGTACTTTTTCAATAGTATTCCGTACTAGATATGGCCACTACGAATTCACAGTGATGCCATTTGGACTATCGAATGCACCGGTGAAATTTATGGATCAGATGAACCATTTGTTCAGTGATCAGTTGGATACTTCGGTTGTGGTCTTCATCGATGACATCTTAGTATATTCTAAATCCAGAGAAGAGCATGAGAGCCACTTGAGGTGAGTACTTGAGACACTACGCGAGAACCAGCTGTAAGCAAAGTTCTCCAAATGCGAGTTCTGGCTTGACCAGGTATCATTCCTTGGTCACGTGATCTCGAGCGCAGGTATCTCAGTCGACCCGGCTAAGATTGAAGCAGTCCGTACATGGCCTAGACCTAAGACTGTTACCGAATTCAGTGCTTTCTTGGTCTAGCTGGTTATTACCGACGTTTTGTGAAAGACTTTTCGGAAGTCTCGAAGCCTATGACGGCCTTGATGAAGAAAGATGCACAGTTCGTGTGGACAGACGATTGTGAGAAGTCCTTTCAGAGCTTGAAAGACTCATTGACCTCTGCGCCCGTTCTCACCATTCCTGAGGGCACAGAGGGATTCAAGGTTTATTGTGATGCATCTGGTAAAGGCATGGGATGCGTACTCATGTAGCATGGCAAGGTTGTAGCATACGCCTCACGCCAGATGAAGAAACATGAGGAGAATTACCCTACGCACGACTTAGAGCTTGGAGCTATAGACTTCGCATTGAAGATATGGCAACATTATCTCTACGGGGTAAGCATCACCATTTATTCCGACCATAAGAGCCTGTAGTACGTCTTCACACAGAAAGAGTTGAATCTCAGACCGAGAAGGTGGATGGAATTCCTATCTGATTACGACATCAACCTTCAGTATAAAGAAGGGAAGGCGAACATTGTAGCCGACCCCCTGAGCCGTCGAGCACACTCACTCCATTCGCTACTCGCTTCTTCTAGCTTGGATGATGAGGTGTGAGACGCTCAGATGAGCGACCCTTATATGAAAGAGATCAGATAGAAGATCACAGATGGTACGTTCGAGAATCAGAAGTATGACTTCAAGCTACATGAAGATGGTATGATCCGACTGAATGGCAGATTATGCATTCCCCGAAGCAATGCGGAGCTGAAGAATCGCATTCTGCGAGAATCACACTGTTCTTTGTTATCTGTCCACCCGGGAGCCTCCAAGATGTACAAAGACATGAAGAGGTACTTCTGGTGGTCAGGGATGAAAGCGGATGTTACCGAATTTGTTCTTAGGTGTCTCACTTACCAGAAAGTGAAGTTTGAGCACCGACGACCGGGCGAAATGGTACAATCTATGCCAATTTCGGAATAGAAATTCCACGATATCTCCATGGATTTTGTTGTTGGACTCCCACCGACTAAGGGAGGACTCAACATGATCTGGGTTGTAGTTGATCGACTCACCAAGGTTGCCCGTTTCATACCGATGAGTGACACTTGGAAGGTCACGAAATTAGCTGAGCTATTTGACCGAGAGATCATACAACACCACGGAGTACCCAAGACCATAGTATCTGACCGCGACACCAGATTTCTTTCGAGATACTGGAGAGTGACACGGGAAGCGCTGGGTACCGAGTTAAAGCTTAGTGCCGCCTTCCATCCACAGACTGACGGTCAAACTGAAAGGACCATCCAAACACTGAAGGACATGCTGAGAGCATGTGCCTTAGACTTTCAGGGGAGTTGGATTGATAAGCTTCATCTGATCGAGTTTTCGTACAACAATAGTATCATGCTTCGATCAAGATGTCGCCTTTCCAAGCTTTGTATGGTAGACCTTGTCGTACCCCCTTGTGTTGGGATGAGTCGAGCGAAGCGGTCATCGTTGGACCGGAGTATCTTGAGCAAGTGCAAGCTGAAGTTCAGCAGATCCGTGCGAATATGAAAGCAGCCCAAGATAGACAGAAATCCTATGCGGATGTGCGACGACGCGACCTTGAGTTCGCCGTGGGCGATCAGGTGTTTCTGCGTGTCTCACCTATGAAGGGCGTATTTTCGATTTGGCCAGAAAGGCAAACTTAGCCCGAAATACGTAGGGCCGTATGCTATCACAGAGAGGATTGGAGTTGTAGCCTACAGGTTAGCATTACCTGCGGACTTGGGACGTGTTCATGATGTATTTCATGTTTCACAACTCAAGAAGTATATAGCCGATTCGTCTCTTGTTCTAGAACCCAAACATCTATCCCTAGAGCCGACGATGCGATACATCGAGACTCCATTGAGAATCCTTGATACCAAGATGAGAGACACTCGCCATAATTCTGTACGAATGGTGAAAGTCTTGTGGTCTAACCACAACGTCGAGGAATCTACTTGGGAATTGGAGGACGCCATAAGGGCGAAGTACCCAGATTTATTTATAGACTAGATTGTCTAGCATTCGTATAGTACTGAGGGTACGGGGCGTACCCCTTTTTAATGGGGGTAGAGCCGTTTTGCTTCGCATTGCTTCGGGATAGCTTTGCGGGTATGTATGTATACATTTTGTATTGTAAAACCAATATCTGGTTGTAATGTAATTTGTAATGTGAATTATATTGTGTATTGTGCTTGCAGTGTGTGATTGCATTGTATGGAATGTATTGTATGGTATGTATGAAACGTGTAGTATGTATTGTGTGTGAACTCCGTACGTAATGGAATGGTGAATGTGTGGATGTTATGACCATGTATTGTACGTAGTGAGCAACTTTGAGAGAAAAGTTCTTTAAGGGGGTAGATTGAAATACCCCGTATTTAATTATAGTGATTAATTAGGCTAATATGATTTTTAGAGGCTTAATTATGCCTTAAGAGTATTAGTGAAAGAAGTGAAACGAAAAGAAAGTAAGAAAACGCATAAAAGTAATAAAACATAAAAACGTGCACTAAGCAAAAATACAAGGTATATAACCTTAACTAGGATCCAAGATGGATTCCTAGGGCCTAGTTGGTCATGAAGAATATAAGGGAACAAATCCCGAAGAAAACGGATCCTTAAAACGAATTAAAAACGCAAATGAACCTTAAAGCGCGTTTTTTGAGGAAACCGGGAAAACGCGACTTTAAGCGGGTTAAATAGACCCGTAATAATTATAATAAATTAAATATCTATAATTAGATGTAAGTGAAGGCTTAGATCCATTAAAATTAATTAAACGAGAAATTCTGGAAAATGGGTCTCTTAGCGAATACCGCAAAAACGATAACTTATGGGGTGTAAACTGTAATAACAACAAGTTGAAGTGTCCCACTTGCAAATAGAAAATAAAAATCTGTAGAAGGGGGCTGTTGTGACCTATTTTCCCTCCTTCTCTCACTCTCTTAACTCCTCTCTATATGCTAAAAGACAAAGCAATAAAATAGGAAAGAGAGGACAAAAGTACAAAAGCAAAAATTGAGAGTCTCTCTCCTATTTTCACTCCCTCTCTCACGTTGGCAGCTCCCCCTCTGAGCTCTCTCTTCTTCTCCAAGCTCCTTCTATGGAGAATTAAGAAAACCCACAAAACCTCTACCTTCTCCCTCTTGTTGTGCCTCCATCTCTTGTCCAAAAATTATAAAAACTGCACCATTGGATTCCTCTTGTCAAGGAGAGTATTCCCCTCTTTTCAAAATCCGAAAATAACAACTTTCATCTCCATGGGTGTGCTGCATTTGGAGCTTGAAGACCATCATTAGAAGCACAATCATCTCCTTATTGTTTTGAGGTAAAAATAGTCTTGGAAATCCATCTTTTTCTAGCTCCTTTTGGCAAAACGAAAATTCAAAACTTGGCCTTGTCTTGTGCTTTGTTTCCAGCCGATTTTGGCTACCCATTGGTGGTGGAAAATCTCCTCTCTTGCTAACCAAGAACTTCATTTATTGGTTGAAGGTAATGCCCCTTTCTAAACTATAAAAACATGTCTAAATTCTAGGGTTTGTTAAGAATGATCTTCTAAGTAGTATGGTATGTGTATGGCTGTAGCATTATTTATTGGGTGAAACAAGAAAGGAGAAGGAAAGAACAAGCAAGAAGTAGAGGAAGCAAGAAAGAAAAGGAAAACTAGAAACAACAAGGTAAATGCCCTTACCTTGGACTAGTTTTGAATCCCTTAATGCAACAGTTTTTGAGTATCAACAATAAGTAATGTATGTAGTTTGAGTAGTAGTGGTATTGTAGTGTATTGAGGAAGAGAATTAAAACTGTTTTGAAGCTTGTAAATGATGGTTAAAAGCTTGTGAAAACCTTGAGAAATGAATATGTATGTGCAGGAAAATTTATATATGTTGTTGTGTCTTGAAATTGTGTTGTTAGTATGTATAACAAACAGGGATGTGAATTGAGTGAACAAGCAAATAATGCTTGGGTAAATACATAAGAAAACGGGGAAACTCTTGCGAAATTTTGGTAGGAAAGTAATGACTTAGTGTGTAAATTGAGAAGATACAACCTAAGAGATAACTAGGTGTGTGTAGGTGTGTTTAGAGTTGTTTGGTATAAGTGAAACAGATTTGAAAAGGAGTTAAGTAGTAGGAGGAACTAGGATGTAAAGTAATGCATTTAGAATACTAGGAGTGGCATTAGTTGTGAGAGTATCAAAGAGTAGAAATTGATTTAAAAATCTGTAGCATAAGAGGAGAGAACAAAAACTGCTAAGAGTTTAGGAAGAATAAGAGTGGGAAAATTGTGTAAGTTGATTTAGAAATGAGTAATGCATTTGATGGATGAATGAGGTGAGTTTAGAGTGTCTAATTAATGATAAACATGTCTAGGAAGCCTTGGAAATGGTTAGGGAAGGATTGGGTAAAAGTATAAGTCAAATGGAGTAAAATAGAAACAGGAAGGAATGGTTCAGCAGGCGACCGACCCAGGGTCCAACCCAGGGTTGGGTCGGTCGGCCTGTAAAAATGCAACCAGAAAAGTTTCAGTTGCCGACCGACCCACGGTCCGACCCAGGGTAGGGTCGGTCGGCTTGGAAAAATTTTAGCTCGGAAGTTTCAGTTGCGGACCGACCCTGGGACCGACCCAGGGGTGGGTCGGTCGGACTGAATACTTCGGAGCCCAGAGTCTCAGGTCCCGACCGACCCTCGGTACGACCCAGAGTTGGGTTGGTCGGGCCTCAACAAAAAAATAATAAGAGCGGCAATAGTGCACATATATATATATATATAGGTAAGTGTACATGTAGACGTATATATACATATACACATAGTATATGTATATATATAAGTAAGAGACATGGTACTAAAGTAATGAAGCTAAAGAAAAATATGTGTTTAAAGTGTTCAAACAAACTTGGGAAGTAATGTGAATTAAGTAAGTATGGAGAATGAATTTGTGTAACAACCAATTAGTAAGTACAAACCGGGACATGTTAGAAAAGTAGTAAGTAAAGTTAATTATGGAGAATTGATTGTGGAATGCTATGTATGATATAGGATTCAAATAGTCGACTTCCGAAGGAGAATCGGTGGTCAAGTACAACGGTGAACGGTATGATTTTCCCATGCCATGTATGCTAGCGAGCGTACTCTGGTTTGTGTGCTTGTATGCTATTTTCTTATCACCAAATCAAGATAAATGCACGAATTGGATTTACTGCATTTCCTTATATATTGTATTGCTTGCTCGTTGATTGAGCTTTGCTTCGTATGTGAAGTTTGTATAATTCATGAAATGTATGTATGTGTTCGGATGTAACACCCCAACTATAAACAACACACTTAATTAACGACTGCAGCGGAAATTATATCATCACATACAACTAATCCGGGGCTGTGTTACACGCCGTTAGCTACCAACGTGGCTAACAAGGCTAATACATACACATGTATCGGTCTGATGGACTAAATCCCGAGCGCTATACTTAATCCAATCCATTTCCATGTCTGAACTAAGTTACATACATACATAATTTAACAATACTGTACCGAGTATTATACAACTTGATGCCGATAACATATTCGGTCTTACACTATTATCATATTCATCTAAACATAACAACTACCCATGTACAGATCCCGTCCTACTCTCGAACGGTGTTTATCTTCGTTGTACCTGAAAAATAATAGATGGCCCCAAAGGGGCTCAGCAACTCTTGGCTGGTATGGTTAACGTACAAGCCGCCGGCTAACGACAACACACATCTAATTGTCATGATGAACATGGGATTGATTTTAAACATTCAACATGCATAATGTGACATAAATCATTATTTAACAACACACAACAACGTAACAACATTCACCACTCCACAACACACATACATCATACTGGAATCGAATAACGTGAGTATTCGAACCAAACAAGGGTTAGTCAACCTTGGAGAGCATAGAGAATGATTTAATTCTCATGTCAAGCCCGTACATAACACATGTTCGTTCTGTTTATTGAACGGGAAATTTTACACAAGGTGTATCGGATCTAGAGGATCCAAACACACCGTACATAATATAATAACGTTCTATTTATCGAACGTATATTTTGATTATGGTGTGTCGGATCAAGTAGATCTCGAGCACACCGTACATAACACACTACCGTTCTACTTATTGAACGTATACATTATTAAGATGTGCCGGATCAAGTAGATCCGAGCACCCATACACATATCCCCCTAACCCCGAATAATAATCAAGGTAGGAGAGCCAACTGTAGGCTCGTGGGAGGTTGAAGTCCAAGAAGGAAAACAACCGAAACAAGGGAGAGAGTTGAGTCAAACTTAGAGACCAACTCCCATACATGGCGCGCATGACCGGAACTACCGGATTTCTCACCCCCCCCCCAACTATACATTAGTTAGTAGCTCCCTCCACGGGGCTTAACACAACATAAAACTGTATGGCCATCAAAGACCAGTTATACACACAAGGGAGGTAAGTTACCTTTGTACATAACAATTACAACAGACACATACATAGCCATAGTTAGAACGTTCCCATAGTTGAGAACATTACCCGAATACCGTTCCCTCACGTGGTCCTAACATTGGTTAGCTAACGAGGTTAACTCACTCTCGAGTTTAGGCGGTATCGGAACAAACATCACAATTAATGAAATACTCTAAACTCATTACATGCCTTAATCTTATAAGGTTGTAAACACACAGAAAACACACAAACACAGAAGCCGGTGTAAACCGGTAGCAAATGGTGTGTAAGAAAACCATACCTGACACCTTGCCGATGACTAGCCTAACATGACGAGCTCTGAGTCCCGGCTGCCATCTCATCTAAGCCTCATTCCTATCATTTATTAGGTCGAACGATTAATTTCTTTATCAACTTGACCACTTATGATAACCCACGACACCCTCTTGTCGTTTCTCACATTTCGATTAACAATTCTCTTCACACTAGAATGTTTATAAACATTCACACTTATTTACAACCACTCAAGTTATCTTACCAATTTAACACTCGTGATTATAAGTTCTCATAACATTATTCGTGTCGGTTAATTACTGTACTTGACTCCGAGTAACTAATCACTTAACATTATTAACTCATTTACGTTCACACTTAACTTATAACTTTTAACCCTCTAAATAACCTTTATTAGTTGCCAAACTTGCCCTAAAAAGTCTCATAACACCTTTTCCAAACAGCCCCTAACATCCCACTACATTTTACAAGGTTAACAATGGTCACGGCTGAAAAATTGTGCTGGTCCGGGACTATATACGGGACTGCAGTCCATGATTAGTTACAGGGCAAAACTCTCGAAACAAATAAAGGGGTAGTCCGGGACTAGGGAGTGGAGTGTAGTCCCGGACCAGTTCGATTGGAAAATTTCTCGGGTTTCAGAAAAGGGGTAGTCCGGGACTAGTATGAGGAGTGTAGTCCCGGACCATCAAATGGTAATTACTCTTGGGGCATTTTAGAGGGGTGGTCCGGGACTACACCCTGGACTACAGTCCCGGACCATGCTACAGATTTTATAGAATTGGCATTTTCAAGTCTTGTTCAACTTCCTTTCTTTACTCATTGATTCCTCTAACTCCTTACATGTGTTTAGGCACTTTCTAGCCCTAATTTAACACCTTGAACTTGTCTAGTTCCTCACCTAAACTTGCTACTCAATTTAGATTAGCTCACACAAGATTTCCCCACTTATTTCTCCTAAAACTTACCCTCTGTTTTGTAAGTTCCAACTTAAGGATTTTGCTCTCCATATTGGGCACTCATTCAATGGTCACAACTAGTGTATCATTAGCATGTCCCTGCATCATTTCACTCCAATTTTAAACCAAGTTTATGACCCTCTCCTAATCAAATTTCTCATGAGTTCAGCCATTAACATTAACCTCTCAAAGTACCTAGATATTTCTTAGGTTATCTCATCGCACAAAACACTTAAGACATCAATATTTTCTACTCAAATTTTGACATGGTTTCCCCACAATCCTAACATGCTTACAATGGTTATTCATCACATTGACACCAATTTAACAACCCATCACATTCCAAAGCACTACTACACTCTTAAACTTAAACATTTCAACAACAATAGCACTCAAGTGCATTAATCAAAGTGCTTGGCTCTTAGGCCCTTGATGGAGTTCTTCCTTGGCTCATAGAATCGCCATGGATGGTACCAAAGGGAGAAGAAAGAAAAATCAGAGAAGAGGGAGGGGGAGTGTACGTGAGAGAGCAAGAGAGGGAGGAGAGAGAATCTAAAAAATGGGTCTCCTTTTCACTTTAAGGATTTGTCCTTTTGTGCATAAAAATGAATAAAGAAGAGAGTGAGAGAGGGAACCAATTCGTGAGAGACAACAAGAGAGGAGGGAATTCAGATTTTATTTCACAATATAGGAGAGAGAGGGCACATGGTCAATTAGCAGACAACACCCGTAAATCCCGAATTGTCAGTTATAACAGTCCGGGTCCGGTTTCCGAAAATTTTTGTTTCTTTATTTTTAATGGTGCATAAGCTCCCATAAATATTTAATTATAGTTACATGGTCAACTATAATTTTTTTACGGGGTCATTTAAACCGTTTAAAGTCACGTTTTTGGGTTTTCTCGAAAAACATGCTTTAAGACTCCGTTAGCGTTTTAACACATTATTTGGATCTGTTTTCTTCGGGAATTGTTCCCACATATTATTTAGGCCTAATAAAGCCCTAGGAATCCATTTATAACCTTAATAAAGGTTATATATCTCTTAAGTTGCTTAACGCACGTTTTTGCGTTTTACGACTTTAACGCATTTTCTTATTTCCTTTGGTTTCTCTTTCTTCACCAAATTTCTTAAGGACTTAATTTCATAAGGTCAGCTGGTAACGGTTCCATTGGAACCCAGGGGACTACTGTCCATTGATAAGTATTAAGGGTTGTCTTGACATGACGCCTGAGGTGGAAATTAATTGGAATAAGGTTAAGTTATTGGTTTAAAAGATAAGAGACAGGTGACCAACTAACAAGAACAATTTAGTACGCGTATCTTGTTTGATTGGTGTTTGGAATATTGGTTGTTGTTTAATATTATGCACTGATGTTTGCAGGTGAACTGTTGTGTGTTTGTTTAATACTTACAGTTATTACTGTTATTATTGTAAACTGATATATTATGTAATGAATCTAATATCAAGATGGCTAAAACGACTTAAGGAATCTAGATGACTTAGGACTACATTTAGCATACCAGCATTTCGATTGCTGAGCCCTTCAACGGGCAAAACATTTCAGGTTACTGAAGAAGACACAAGCTGGAGTGCGGGGAACAGGGTAGCTGCTGTGTTTTAATAAACACTCTTAAGTTTTATTTGGTATTGTAATAAGGAGTTTGTTGTATTCAGTTAGCTGCTCATTTAGTTTGGATTTAGTCTGTAATAATTAGAGTGCTCAGTATCTGTTCATCACAGCGTGAGGAGTTAAGGTTGTTAGATGGAGTAAGGATGCCTTGTTACTCACAAGGGTGAGTAACGACGTGTAACACCAAGGTTAGATAGTTTTTATTTTCCGCTGCGACGTTAATTATTTTGCTACGACTTGCGACGTTATTACAGTTTTAGGATTAGGGGTGTTACAAAAAGTGGTATCAGAGCGTAGTTACGCTCTGATGAAGGATACTCAGTCAAGAACAATGAGCATAGGAATATTGGGATACGGGAGACGTCTGTGAGGATTCGCGACCAAGAAAAATTTTAGGAATATTTTATTACTAGTAGTTAGCTTTCTTACATGTTTGTGATTGTGTTTGTAAAATGGTGTAGCAACCGAGTAGAAATAATAGTATACTATCTTATAGATGTCGACAAGAGGAAGACCACGTGGAGGCAGCAGTGGACGCGGTGGCGAGACACCGGCGGATGTTCCAGAAGTACCAGGCCTAGCAGCGGCCATGGCAGCCTTCGCGCAGCAACTAGGAGCTTAACTTACGGGAGCCATACCCCACCCGCCGCAGCCCAGAGAAACCAACTGGTTGAAGAGCGTTGCAGATGCGAGAGTACCGACTTACTCAGGGGAACTAGACCCCACTGCACTGGAGAAATTCATAGTGGAGCACCAGAAGGCCTTCATAGCTGTGAGAGTACCAGAAAACCAGAAGGTCGACATCGCCGCGTACAACCTGAAGGACGCAGCTGATATTTGGTGGCGGTCTGTGGAGGGCCACCATAGAGCTACACCGGACTTTGGATGGACAATGTTTGTGGAGGTGCTGCGAGAGAAATAATACCCCGGACACTTAAAGCGGAGAAAAAGGCAAGAGTTCGAGACCTTAATCCTGGGGAGCCAAACAGTCGACCAGTACTACGCACGATTTATCAGCCTGCTAGATTACATACCAGGAGTCGACTACTCCGACACTGTGAAGATCCAAAAGTTTAGGGGAGGTTTACAATTTTGCATCCAGGGCGCTATGGGAGCAATACGTTTCGCTACCCTACAAGAATGTTATGATGCAGCATCGGCAACAAAGTTAATGCTTCAGTCTAGAGAGGAGGCGCAGGGAAAGAAGAGGAAGAGTACTGAAGGAGATGATGATGGAGCAACCTCTGGCGGTTACTACAAAAAGGGGAAGTAAGAAATCTTTGATTAAGAAGGAGTACTCATATACTACCTACACTTAGCTTGGTCACTAACCTAAAACCTTCAACAGGAGATTCTTTGATAAGAAGAAGGGGCGGAAGGATTTCCATGGTCAGAAGACGAAGGAGCAGGTCCCTCGTCTGACCGGCCCAGCCATTGACGCACAGCCACTTAGGTCGGCACCACCTAGGGGCAATAATCCAACCCAGCGCCACTACTACTGTAAGCGCTGTGGAAATGATCACCCAAGAGTAGACTGCGCAGCCAGGAAGGTGGAGTGCCGCTATTGCAAAAAGGAAGGCCACCGGGAGTATGAATGCTTCTCCAACCCAGCAAGCAGAGTATACAAGGGATCCAGAGGTTCACAGAGGACCCAAGCTACAGAGGCGGGCGGACCAAGAGGAGGTCAGGCACCACAGACTAACACCTAACAACATACAAATAAAAATGTAACTGTCATAAACAATTACTACTAACTTATAGTAAATAAACAGAAGTATATATCAAATAATTACCGATGTTTATCAAAAACTTCTTCCATTCATTGTTCCCATATATGGTTTGAAAGTTCGAAGCTACGTGACGGAGACACAAGAAATGTTCTGCGTATGGTGGAAGCCGGTATTGATCCTCCCTCATTATTGACATTATAGCTGCGGCACGGTCAGTAATTACAGCGACATCACAACGTGACCCGATAACTTTGTTACGCACACGATCAAGAAAATATTTCCAGTCATCCCTGGATTCCCCGGAAACCAAGCCGAAAGCCATGGGAATAATCTTGTTATTACCATCTTGTGCAACAACCACTAGTAACTTACCCTTGTACTTCCCGTAAAGGTGAGTCGCATCTATTTGCAATAGGGGTTTCATGTACTTGAAAGCAGTTATGCATGGCCCGAATGCCCAGAAACAACACTTAAATTGTCTAACTGATGTGGTATGCATCTTGTTCTCAAACACAACATTAGACTCCAAATCCACAAATGAAGTAGGCATGTAATGTCTTATGGTTAAGATGTACCTGGGTAATTCAGCATATGACTGCACCCAATCCCCATAAACTCTTCTTATGGCTTCAGCACAACCCAACCAAGCTTTTTTATAGCTTATTTTCCTACGATACTCCTGGCAGATTAATTGAATAACCATCTTCACTTGTAGTCCTGGATTCTCCTTCACTCGGGGAATCATCGCCTCGGCAATGAAATGGTAGGTTATGAACCGATCATTATTCTCATTCAAGACAGGAGAACACGAGTGAGGAGTGAACTTGCATATGCGCCATTCAAATGCATCCTTCAAGAGAGATGCTCGAAAATAGAACTTGCATCCTTCATCTTGTCGAGACTTTAACGCGTATACTTTTCTGGTGTTTTCTTGTGGTATAAAATCAACATTTTTTTTGCAAGTGATAATCTTTGACAGCCATAACAAGAACATTTTTGTTCGGAAACTCTTGACCTTTGACAAACTCTTGCCCTGGCCTCCAATACGGTATACCACGTCGGTCGAGATCTGAGGGCATTTGGCTTATGGCTTGTAGGTCTACCTGCGTTAAGAATGAAGCAATATGTGTGTATGGTGTTGAAGGTTCAGCTGGTGTCGAAGGACCGGATACGTCAACTTCATCAACATCATCATCATCAGGGAAGTTTTCCGGCTCCATCTCGGGATCATCTTCTGAACTATGTTCATTAACACCCAAATTAACGGGGTTATTCTCGATTGAAGTTGTAGCGGCATACTCGAACTTCACTTCCACTTCCAGGTTCCTCACGATATCAGGATTCTGCAAGAAGTTGGATATCATCATCCTAACAAGAGCGTCGTTGTTGACTTGAAGAGGAACAAATGAAGGGAGTGGGTATCTGCTCTCGAGCTTCCAATACACGATGGAGGTAATTATGTAATCTTCTTCTAAATCTGAATCTAATTGGTTTTTAACATGATTTTTGAAAGAACTGAATGTGGATAATTCGGAAATGTGTGTGAATATAAACCTAGAGGAAGGGGAAATATGACAATATACTCCATGATTTCCATAATTGAGATCTATATGAAGATAGAGAGTACAAGGAATTTTCATAGTTTGGATGGTTTTGACAGCAAGGAGCAAAATAAGAGGAAGCAATATGAGTTTGTGAGTTTAGTTTGAAGAAGCAATATGAGTCTGGTGTGGATAAGAAGAGTAGAAATTGTAATCAGAAAATAAAGATGCATATATAGAGTGTTGTGAAAAAACTAGTCGTTAATAGCCGTTGGGAGATGAAAAGAGTCGTTGGCCTCGTTTCTGAGGGAGACTGAATTCAAGTATGCGCTCCCATAATAAAGTAGCAGATTAAAAAAACGGTTTCTCCTTAACAAAGGAAAAATCAAAAAAAAAATTGCACTGGAGGCGCACAATAGAAGTAAGTTAGGCTGACTTCTATTGTCCGCTTCTAACTCAGAAAAAAGTTAAAACTGCACCAGCTGTGTAATTACCGGAGAAAAGACACGCATCGGAGAAATGAGTTGCTTAAGCAACCGTGGACCGGAACGAAAAAGAGTATTTGGGATATCACCACAAAACGGAACTTTCCCCCATCGGCATCCCCATTTTGCCAGTAAGTGAGCCCGCGGGTTTCTTTCTCGCTTAACATGGCACCACTCGACACGATTACAAAAACCAGTCAAGCTAAAATCTATCCTCAAGAGTATTACCGGCAGAGATACTAATCTCCCCTTCCCTTTTCATAAAGCAAATTAGGTTTTTACAATCCGACTTGATCTCAAAATTTTTTAACCCTAAATTTCTTGCTAGTTTCCAACTTCAGGCCTTCAATGGGAGTGGATTGTGTTCAGGGCCTTAAGCATTTCCCTGAATCATCCTGAACTAATTAACAACCATTAGATCAAAAGGTGTATATATGGTGGGTCCAGATTATATTAAAACTGATTTTGTGAGAGGCAGTTTTTGTTCCTGATTTTGTGTGGATTTTTATGAGAGTTATCCCACTACACAAAACACATAACCGTCTACATCATTTTCCCCTTAATCATCTTTGGAGTAATTTTCAGTCATCAAGTTACCTGATTTTTTTTGCGGCATCGTTTACATACAGTTATTATTTATTTACCAGTGCTAAATGTAATCTTCAGTGTTACTTTGTATGTGTGGTATTATTTACATTATTCATTGGTATTTTTTATTCACATTAGCATGGTATTTATTATAGTCACATTTGGTATCTTATCTCCATACGTGTGTATCTTGTTTTGGGAGATTCATGTTGAACGAAAATAAAGGTATTACATTAGAAACAATTAGGAATCTAGATCTGGGGTAAGAGGTGTTACATTTTGCTTGTTGGTTCATTTTTCAGATAATTAGCAGATACTGTTAAACTTTCTTTGAGTGGTTTTTTTTCATTATTCATTGGTATTTTATTACAGTCACATTTGGTATCCTATCGCCACACATCTTTTGAAAAATAAGTACCACGCATAGGCAGAGAAAGTATCAGTATTTTGTAAAACAAGTAACAACCTTTCGAAAAACAAATACCGACGGTAGGCAGAGAAAGTACCAAATACCAGCAATTTGGAAAATACCGGCCATAGGCTAAGGAAGTACCAACCTTTTGAAAACTAGTACCAGCCTTTTGGAAAACAAGTACCACTCATAGACAGTGAAAATATCAACTTTTTGAACAATAAGTACTGACCATTTGGAAAAAATACCCGTCATAGGCAGGGAAAGTACTAGCCTTTTGGAAAACAAGTACTAGCCATGGGCAGAGAAAGTACCTACAGTTTTGTAAAACAACCAGCCTTTTGGGAGACAAGTACCAGCCATGGGTAGAGAAAGTACCAGCAGTTTTGTAAAACAAGTAATAGGCTTTTGAAAAACAAATACCACATTAGGCAAAGAAAGTACCAAATACTAGCAATTTGGAAAACAAACACAAGCCTTTTGGAAAATAGATATCAGCCATAAGCTGAGAAAGTACCAGCCTTTCAAAAACTAATACCAGCCTTTTGGTAAACAAGTACCACTCATAGACAGTGAAAATCCGGCATTTTGGAAAACAAGTACCAACTATGGACAGAGAAAGTAACAACAGTTTTAATAACAAGTATCAGCCCACTCTTGTATCTTAACCTGCAACAGAGGAGGCAAAAGGAAATTTTCTAGTGTGAGTCATTTGAATGAATACTTAAATTCAAAACAGGAAGGTGCTCATTAAAATCTCCCAACTTGACAACTATATACAAGAACAATTGTTACAATTTGTTCTAGTGCGTGAGAGTGAAAGATGAGTTAACTTTTAAGAAGAAATAAAAAACAACTGCAGTTAGAGGTATAGCTTGTTCATCGTTCACCGGTCGTGGGCCACAGCTACTTAGTCTTTCGCTGGTTATGATTTTAAAAAGAGATGAAGGAGGACAAGGCAGCAATGTGAGGAGCAATACCGCCAACCCGATCGACAAAACAAACCAGAAGGTGGTAGCGGCAACCTCCTGTGTCGAGTAGCAGTAGAATAGCTTGTTCAGAAGAGACGACCTTGTTTGCCGATGTAGCAGTTTTTCAATATAGAATAGACGTGAGATTTAAGAGTGAGATGTGGTGGTTTTTGGTATTGTTTCAAAACGGAATTGATAAAAATTCTATTTTTAAGGCCAATTTCATCTTTATTTGAATATTAGATCTGGACCCTCTATTTTCATTTTTATAATCCAATGGCTAATTTTTGATCCAGAACCATCCAGGGACTCCATCCCCCAGGCAACTGTATGCACCCGGACAAATAGTGGCTGTGATCTAGCTATAGGGACGACGTACGTGGCTTCATATGATCTTAGGGATGAGACTATTCCACATGCAAACGGTATGATAGGTATGATAGGTACGATACAATACGTAAATTAAGAGGTACACTACATTGTGCTTTGACAATGGACTAGTAATAATACCTCCATCCCAATGTCTTCTTTAGTTTTTGATAAGTTTTCCACTTTAATAATTAAAGTATGAGATAAAATAATACTATTATACAAAATTTATCAAGTAAACAATCAGTTACAAACTTTAAATTTATATAATTACATTCTCATTATAAGTCAAACAACATACTTAAATAATAAAAAGGGAAATTCATAATCACATTGTCTCAATATTGAATATTGAACTCAAACAACATATATACTTTAAATCCTTGATAAAAAACAACATACTTTAAATAATAAATAGATAAAATTCGTAATATACATATTAAATTTTCGTAACTCACAACATACCCCTTCCCAAAACATGGTCACAAAATATCCTAAAAAGTTTTGAAATTACAAAATGTTCCAAATTCGTGGAACGACCTCAAATAATGACTATTTTACACTGACATTGTACGTCATGTTTCAAATTCATAAACATTTTATGAAATTTTACAATAAAAATGTTGGGAAATTTCATTAAATTTTACAATAGTATTTCATTTAATTTTACCGAATTTCAAAAATATATAAAATTAAAAAATTCTAATTAAAAAAAATAAAAAATATTTGAAAAAATTGAAATGTTTTTAAAATAAATAAAAAAAATCTTTTGAAAAAAATAAAAAGATAGAAAAATTAACAAAAGGTTTTAAATTTTTTTAATTTATTTAAAACACTAAATATCATAAAATATTATAAAAAGTATATATATATATCTATATACTTTGTAAATACATAATTTATATTCTACCAAGTTAAATTATTTCTTCAAAATAAATTATTTTAAAGTTTTCTAAGTATTAATATGTTTTTTGAAAAATTCATTCTATTTTCATATAACTACATATTCATTATATCTAAAATTAGTAATTGTCATTTATAAAATGACACTAAAAAGCCAAAAATATAATCATGTAGAATATAAAAGTTTTCTTTGGACTTTGTATTCTATTTTAAGATACTTAATAATTTAAAAAAATTCTAGGAAATATTTACCTTTTAAAAATATTTTATGATATTAAATAGTTTTTTAATTTTGTAAAAAAATTAGATTTTTCATTTTTTTTATTTTTCAAAATTTTTTGAAAACAATTCTAAATTTTATTCAAAAAGAATTCAGTTTTTCAAAATTTTCAATTTTTTTAAAATTTTAGATTTTTTAATGTTATATATATTTTGAAATTTAATAACTTTTTTTTAGTATCATTTCATGAGTTATCCACAAATCTAGTGGCGTTTAATGAAATTTCCCAATATTTTTATTGTAAAATTTCATAAAATACTCCTGAATAAAAAAGGGGCATATTGTGAACTTGAAACATGACCTACAATATGAGGGGTAAAATAGCCATTATGTAAGGTTATTCCACTGATTAGAGATATTTTGTGAATTTTGAAACTTTTTAGGGATATCTTGTAACAATGTTTTAAAAAAGAGTATATTGTAAATTATGAATAACTTTAGGGATATATTATGAATTTTCCCTAATAAATAAGATAAATGTGACCGGACGAAGTACTAAAACAAGTTGGCCCACGTGGACGGGCATTTGCATCTAATTGGGCTTAGAATTTTTATAAGATGATGGTTTTTGTTCCCTGCTACTTCAATAGTTGAATTGCATAACCTTCTTTATCTCGATCAATTTACACTAAAACTTGATATTTTTAAAAAATGTAAAATTTATAATATACACATAAAAGCTTTCGTAATTCACAATATAGTTCTTTTATAAAACACGGTCACAAGACATACTTAAAATGATTCAAAATTCACAAAATACCCTTAATCGCCTCAATTTGCATAATATCAAAGAAGGCAATTTTATATTGCCCTAAAAGATGAAATCAAACAAGGCACACATATTGCTTTCTTTGTTTACATCACAGAAGATGAAATAAAAAGTCGTCCTTGTTGAGAATATCAAAGAGGGCGATTAAACATTTTGTTGTTATTCAGAAAATCAAAGAGGGCGACTAAACGTTTCATTGTTATCGACAAATCAAAGAGGAGGACCGAAAAGTTTCATTGTCATTAAGAAAATCAAAGAGGGTGACCGAAATGTTTCGTTGTTATTGATAATGTCAAAGAGAGAGACCGTCCAAACCCGTCACAACTTCATGGTTAAGCCTCAGTTCAGAGACCTTTTCAGATACCTGCCTTCACTAAAGAAAGGACAAAAACGAAGCCCCGGAAGTATGCTTGATGACTGTGTTTGCAATAAAGAATTTGCCTGTGTTCAGTTAGTAGGAACCGGGCATCTCCTTGCATTCTCACTCTGGGAAAAAGAATAAAATATTATATTATCCCAAGTGAGCATTCGATCCCGCCGAGGAATTACGCTGCTGAGCTTGGATTTTTTGTCCTGATGATTTGAGTCCATAATAACTGGCAAGTTTCATTAATGAAAAGAAAAGCAGAGGCCCACCATCTGCTAGCATTGTGGTTTGGAATCAATTCTTTATCAATGGCCCATCCTTTCTTTGAACCTTGTTAATTCAATGATCGAACTTAAAGATATAAACTGAGTGCAAGATTATGAGTAACTGAGAACAAGGGAGAAGGATATGGAAAGGAAGAAGTAATGAAAGAGGATGTCATTGCTAATAGTAATGACTTGTCACGATCCATTGGTTCATATATAATCCATGTCAAAAGTTTTGTTGTTATTGATAAAATCAAAGAGGGAGACTCCAAAAGCTGCCCTGGTTGTCAAATCTACATATTCACAGTTCCACAGACAAAGAGGGCGACCAAAAACCTTGTTCTCATTGATACAATCAAATAGGGCGACTTAGGAAGTCCCAAGTCTTTCTCACCTTGAAAGCACCTAAGAAGTATCTAAAGTTTTGTTTGGATTGAATCTCTTCTTTTCCTGACTGTGCTATGTGGTATGCCCCTCACTGTAATGAAAGAAAGTCCCTCTTTACCTTCGTTTAAGACCAAAACGGAGGTATCCATGGCATTCCTCAACACCTATAGAGGGAAGAAGGAAGTAGTTGGACAACCATATATGAAATACCCCAAATAATTATTATCTTAATTAATAAGGATTAATTTAAATCATGAGTAATAATTGCTATAAGTATTATTGTAAAAATAGTCCAAGATGGATATTAAACTATACACTAAATCTCTAATCAAAGATAAAATATTATTAAGGAGAAATCAACTCCTAAATTTAATACCATATGTAACATATTAGTACAAGTATTAAATACCACTAATATCACTCATTAAACTATATAAATATTCTATGTAGTCTAAAAAAATCATAGGAATAATATATATACTCATTTATATGCATTTAAAACCAAAAATACCATAAGTCACTATGTAACACATAAATATAGTCATATATATATCTATATATATAAACACAATTGGTGACACAATATTAGGAGATGAAAATTCAAAACTCTTTCCTTCCTTTATGTAGCCGATTTTCTATATGGAAACGAGGGGGAAAAAAATAAATTGTCAAAAAAAAAAAACAAGTACACCTATTTACATACCATAATAACTATCTTGTACTTACCCCCACAATTTCCTCTCATCTCCTCTCACTCACCATAAGAAATCAATTTCTTCTTCCTCCAACCTCACATCATTCTCGGTTCTATGGTAAGAGAGGAGATCAACAAGAGAAATAAATTTGACAAGCTATTATTAAACAAGAGTATCGAGTACAACTAGCTTTCCTTTCTCTTCTACCCGTACACACCTCATCCTTCTCCATGCTTTCTCTCGGTTCCAGCAATTCTTCCCCTTAATCTACATCATCACTTTTCTTTCCATCACCTAGAGAAGCTAACACTCCTCCATCCTTACTCCATTTCCGGATGAAGCATCAAGGAGAGAACCAAGGTAAATGCTCCCTCTTCTCCTTCCTTATGCTTGCGATTTCATGAAGCAAGAACTCCATTGATTTTTCCTCCATTCCTCTACAGAAACTACTACCTCTCCTCTCCTTCATAAGACAGCAAAAAACACATCTAATGCCCTCTCATTCTCGGCTATAAACAACAAGAACAACAACACCAAAAACAAGGTAACTAACCTCTCCTTTTCTCCTCCTCTCTTACGGTTTCTAGCACCAGTTTTCTGCCTGAACCTTCCTTCACTTTCCAAGGCATGAAACACCATTTTTAAGACTCAAAAAAATGCTGAAGTTTGTCCAAGTACTAGGAGGACTCATTCGAATCTCTAAAGGTAAGAAACTTACCTTAAAACACCTTCTTCAACCTCTCTATGGGAAGGTCTGAAAATGTGCTATTTTGACACCTTCTTTCACTTCTTTTTTTCACACAAATGGAGGCTGTCTCAAGATCTTTCCATCAAGCCAAAGATCTCCTCAAGAACACACCATTAAAGGACTCCAAATGAAGGTAAAATGTGACTCTCCATGGCTGTTTAAGGCCTTGTCCTTCCCTCATATTTTCCCACTCAAAAAGTGAGGTTATCCTTCCTTATTAAGGTGATCGAGAATACCTAGTAAACCTCTTCAAAATCTGAAGGTGAGAGCTCCCCTTTTAAGTTGAAAAATAAAACTACCTTCTTTTTTTTTATTGGGCATTAGCCATTTATTAAGTGATCCTGGAGAACTAGGTGGATGGATTATGGTCGGGCCTCATAAAACCTCCCTAGAAAAAACCTAGTGGGATAAATTCTAGGGGGGGGAGAGTACCCACCATATCCGATTACAACCTATGATCCAACTAGGTAAAAAAACAGGAACAACAGCTTGCTCGCAACAATCTATTCAAACATAAAACAATCTCACGACTCACCCATAGTCATACCAGATATGACTCCCATAACCTACCACAAATACTCACATAGAGATACAATTCCTAGGAATGCACTACATGACAGGGGAAAATCTTTCCACCAAGTCTTCGTCCTGCACCATACCCCAAGCTTGGTCTGTAGTATGATACGTTTTATATTGCAAGCCTCTCCATGAAAAATCAAGTCATTACGATGCATCCACACATAATACACTCCATAACAAAAAGTAGATCTCCAAATTCGTTTTGCTCTACTCGAAAAGGGGACCAAAAACCAGTCATTATATACATATATCACTAACCCATTCTTTGAAGACAAATGATACATTCCACCAATTCAGAATGAGCTCCCAAGTCCTTTTTATCCCCGAGCAATGAAACAAGACATGCTCCATACTCTTCATAACTCTATTACACCAAGGGCACATACTCCCACCAATTGGGACAACCTCTCAAAGAGTATTTTGCTAGTCATCAACCTTCTCAAGAGTGTAAACCACAAGGCACCACCCTAGGCTCACACAAACCTTTTCATATAGCCCTCAGATCAATATCAGTTGAAACACTAGGAGCCTCTATAGTTGCATTATTCATCAAGAGTGAAATATCTTTGACAATAGAGCATTTACCACCAGACCTCCATGTGCATAAATCCGACTACTAAGAAGAGCATGGCCCGTCTTCTAACAAGCCTATCAATATAACGAGGAGCTCCTCTTCGTAAGTGAAAAGCTCACGCCTCCACTGGAAGTCCCACCGCCAACTTCCATTTTCCCAATATCCCATCCGAGCTATTGTACACTCCTCCTGTAGGCTTAGGTAAAATAGGTGTGGGAACTTACTTCGTAGACCACATGTATGTGACCAGCTATCATACCAAAACATTATTGATTCTCCATTTCTTACGGAAATTTACACCTTCTCTTCGAGAGTGCTTTTAGAGCGGCATTTGCATCAGTAGCTTTGATGATAGAAGGCCAGATACCCCGGCTTTCATCATACGCACATCCAGTTCCCCCGTATAGAGACCACTTCTCATGTTGTATATCAAGGAAACTACTCTCTTCCAGTGGAGGGACTTGTTAGTTGCAAAGTTATACCTCCATTTAGCCAAAAATGATAAGTTTTTAACCTACAAGTCAGAGAAACCAAGTCCCCCCCTCCGCCTTTGGTCTAGTCATCTTCCTCCAAGAGACCGTAGTCAAGAATCTCTTTTTATTTTTTCCCCAAAAGAATTATCGTTGGATGGAAACTAGTTTCGTCCGTACCTTCACCGGAATCACAAATAAACTAGCATAGTAAAGAGGGACGGCTCAAGGACTGACCTGAGAAGGACTGCTCGCCCAACCTTGGACAGACTAGAGGCTTTCCATGTCACAAGTTTCACTTTAATCTTCTGGATAATCGGTTCCCACGTGACTGATTTTCTCATGTTTGCTCCTAAAGGGAACCCCAAATATGTAGCCGACAAAGCGCCCATTTGGCAATTGAAGATTTCTCCTACCATTCGAGCCTCATCTTCACTCACATTAATACAGTATGCCTTTGATTTCTCCATGTTCAAGCGTAATCCGCTCATTTCTGCAAACCCGATGAGGATTCTATGCAGGTGCACTAGCTCTTTCCTCCTTACTCCAAAAAAGATCAAAATATCATCTAAAAATTAGAGGTGGATAACTCTCACTCTCCTTGTTCCTACCTCTAATCCAAAGAAATGATGCTCTTCCACTGCCTCTTGGATCAGCCGATTCAACTCTTCTACTGCCATGACAAACAGTGAGGGTGACAACGGGTGTAACACCCCTACTCCATTCGGCTCCTAATCATCTTACTTAACAATATAATCGCAGCGGTAATCTCAACAATTGACTACTGGTCACCGTTCTTGCTCGCCCATACGAGTAATAACGTGCTTCCTGATAAGCTCTTAAATACGAAACATTTTCTCGCAGTGACAACAAGAGATAGATCTAAACTCCCAAAACCAATATAAAATACATTCACAGTGAGCTTTCTACGTATCCAAGAACTATACATGTTTCTAGGTTCGTATTAAAATGCAACAGTGCATGTTTAAATAACTGTAATCAAACTACCCAGCGCGTCACTCTCTTTGCCGACACCGGAAGTTGCATACCTGCAAAAATGGTAGTTTGTGGTATGGAATCAGCCCCTGCTGAGTATGTTATTACCTGACTGTCATGCACCCTCGGACCATTCAGTTATTTGGTCGAGAGTATGCAATTCGTTTCCATACAAATAGTTCAATGTTGAAACTGTAAAGCAACAATATATATTGCAGTAATCTCAAATAACAAACAAGCCCCCGGCTTCACACATCGCATCGTAATAAACTACTGAAAGCGTTTACAGCGCTTATATGAGTACAGAGACTCCATTCCAACAAACACTTAATAATTCATAATTGAGTTCAGCGACTCACTCGACCAGACACCCAACCACAATCCACACATGAGTACGGTGACTCGACACAACCAGTTCACAACACACAGTATGAGCACAATGGCTCGTTCAAACAAATCCACCAACATACCACACATAACCACCAAGCACAACCAATGAACAACAAGGCGAAGTAACGAGAATTATAAACGAGTATGAACTCTCGTCTTTGGCATGCAAGCCCAAATAATGTTCGCCTAATGTACGAGTTAATATAGTCGTTCGTAATTGTTCAGTCATGTCTAATGACAACGTCTCGTTAGAACGACGTGTCTCTAAGTTACCCATCTCTTATGGCGGGTCACCCACGGCAATAGCCACTCCAGCGGTAGAGTCTCCGTCCTACGAACAATCTGTAGTTCGTTGGAAATTTATCCAGATACTTACGGCTACCACACGGTGTCCTAGTATCGTTAATGGATCACAGTTCACAGCAAGAGCCACATCCTTGATATACTTATCTATACCATCGCATCGCTTTACTATTTTTTTCTAACACAGCAGACCAAGGTCGTAGTCCAATCCTGAGTATGTCGACTCGGGATCCAGTGCTAGATACGAGAGCGGCGTTAAAGAGGCCAATGCTCCGTATATAAGTCTCAGATATTTTATATATCTTATTATCCTAATGCTACAACGTTTTACTTACGTTCCTTATATTACACATATAAGATAGCATCATTGCCGCTAGTTCGTTTTATAATATGTTCATATATACGAACGGTACTGTTATCGCACAACAGTAATAATAAAGCAGCATTAATACACAACTCAAGCATATTAATTCACACAAGCAGACATTCAATCTTATCACAGATTTTCACACAATGTCTGAACTGAGGAAATCCTCAGAGACAATCAAGCCACATAAATAACATACCGTTCACACTGCTGAGTATTACGGTGGAGTATGAATCAGCAAGATCCTACGCTCCGTGCGTCGTCTCTAACAGTCTATACAATACATAATGCTACTGATTAGCATACTGTATAACAACACAAAATCCTACGGTATCCCGTACCGTCACTAATACCTCCCGGTTAACCCCCGTTATTAACTGTCAATGTTTGTCGGGTTTTAGGTTTAACTCGAGATTGGAAAAGTGTTATATTACAAGCGTAGTCTTGTCTCGTATATTAATATATTTTATAGTTGAGCTTTTGTTATCGCATGTAACCCAATGTATGTTGTACATCATATAGTTTGTTTCTATATTGCATGTATGATTCTTGTCATACACCATACATTTCACCTTAGTATTTATTTTTCTAAGGTTTGTTTCTCTCTCTTTTTTTTTCTTTTTCCCAAATTCAATGTGGTAAACAATACTTTGCATTATCAATCCTTATTATCACATGTACAGTCCTAACATTCCATATCCAATGTTTGTAATTCTTTTCCCTTTATCATACGTCATTTTAATTATGAAAATATATGGTCATTAAACCATATTATATTTTCCTCCACAACACATATTTATTTATGTGTATGTAGTCATGGAACTATTTCTTATATGGCAATTCTTATAATATATATTCATTCTTTTTAATGAATACCTCTTATATTATAAATGTTATAATTCTTATAACATTAAAACCATATTATAAATTTCATTCAAAAATATTAATATTTCCGAACAGTACCTATGTTCCTTAATTATTTACAAAATCCACCACATAATTTATACCATGTTATATTATAGTTATATAACATATATTTTGACAACTATGTCATTCATACAATTATAACCTATAGTTATATATATTGTTAATAAGTACAAAACAGTACTTAAAATTCTCGGTATAAATTAATTTCCACCAAACTTCCATAATTTACAACTTAATCCCAAATTATATTTCCTTGTTACACTTATAGTATATACCTATATTATAATCCTTATTCCTTGATATAATTATAACCCATGGTTATATTTCCTCAAAATAACCGAACAGACCCCATGGTCTATTTAAATTATTTTCCCACCACTTAACTTTCTATATTCACCAATTTCCCCTCTTTATAACATATAGTTTCCTAATTTCATTAAAACCATATATTATACATATGTCCTTATAAGACCTCATATATAATTCCAAAAATCATCAAACTATACCAAAAGGTTATAAACATTATTCCTAACCTTGTATTTTCTCTAAATCTCGATTTTTCCACTTATGTTACCCATTTGTAACAATATTATGAAATACCTTATACTATACTTATTTAATTCATATCAACTCCAAATTTAACCAAATAAATTCCTAAAAATTCCTAATAACCTAAGGTTTGTACTAAACTCCTTTTAGTACCCCCAAGTTTTCGGAAATCACAATACCACCCCAAGTCTTATAAATCTTTTACAATTTAATAAGTATCTTATTATAAGGTAGTATTTTAATTTCTTAAATTCTCCAAACTTGGTCAAAGTCTCCTATATGGTCAACTTTGACTCCTAATACCAAATGGGAACCAATTTTTCGGTAATTACCAATAATAACCTATACTTTTCTATTTTTACAATTTTGACCCAAAACTTTATAAAATGTTATGATTTTTATTAAATTCATTTAAAAACCCTAAATTGTTCTAAATTAAGCCCACGGCTTTTTAACTTCCTAGTAATTACGAATTGGCCCCAATTTTAATTATAAGCATAAATAAAACTAAATAAGCTTATAAACTTAAATTAAAATGGCCTAATGACATGGCCTTATTACAACCTTGAACTTGCAAAATAAATTACACAATAAATGTCTCAAAATATAGCATATATATTCGGCCTCACTTAGATTTAATTACTTTTCCACATAATGTCATAATTTGACCATTATGTTAATTAAATCTCTTAAATGACTAGCTTAATTTATCTTAGCCATTTTTTTCCATTTTTAGGTCAATATGACCTATATATATGTTTTCACTCTCGGCCCCATATATATATATGCTTAGAAATTATAAAAATCATAAGTTTAAGGTGTTTATACCTTGATTATTCCTTGTATGGGCTCGGTCACTTGTAGGAAAATTCACCACTTGATTTAGACATGTTTAATACACAAAAACAAGATATGGTTACACTCCAAGCTTGAGTTTAACCATAAGGAATAATTAATGTAAGATTTAAGGCAAAAATCACCTTAAAAATGCAAGGGAAGTTCTAGGTATTTTCGACCTGAACCAAACACACCACAAGGTGTTAGATCCACCATATTGACATAGGAAATAGTTAGATCTCGAAATACTACCTTGTTATTAGGTTTTACCTTGGAAAAATGCCTTAAAAGAGAGTATTTCTCTTGGATCTCGGTCACCCTTGCTCCAAATGGCTAACCAACAGATTCCACATGAAAAGGAGAAGAAGATGAGGCTATGACCAAAGTTTCACAGCCAAACTCGAAGGGAATCAAAAGTTATGAGCTTAAAGCACATTTTTACCTTAAAATGTAGATTTGAACAACCTTGGTCCCTCTACTGGTCTCAAACGAGTTTAGCTCTTGTTCTAACCTTAGAACACTGAGAATAAGCCATAGGAATTGATGAGCCACGAAATTTAGGTGTTGGTAGTGAAGAGATGAAGAAAAAGGGCTAAAAATGACTAAAAACACTTACCTTAGGAGCTTAGGAGTTAGATCTGCCTTCCATGCTCAAGAACCAGACTTGAGAGCTTCTTAGGAAGGGGAGGAACTCGTTTGGGCAGGCTGGAATCGGACAAGAGCAAGAGGAGAGAGTGGAAAGGCTTGAATAATTGAAAAAAGGTAGGTTTTACTATTGCAAATTGAATATTAGGTAGCAATTTGTCTTCTAATGATTGTGTGCTGTCTCCTCCCTCCTTGCCTGCCGATCTCCATGGTCCAAGTGGGTCAATTAATTGGCCATTGACCATACTTGGTCAATATTGACTCATGGGCCCCACTTTAGGGTTTTATTAATATTTTAATATTAAATTTGTAAAAATTCGTAAATTTCTGGAATTAAATTCCTAATATGATATAATATGATTATATATCATATTTAAGGATAATTATAATTTTTAAGCCCATTAAAAATCAATTTAAAAGGCAATCTCACAAAAACTTGCTTTAAGGAGTTTTAGCGCACATTTTTGTGTCACAGGGTGTTCCTGAGCTTAGTTCTCCTTGAGAATGGTTTTATTGTGTTCCTTGATTCATTATAATACTTAGGAATCCACTTTGGATCTTATTTGAGGTCATACAATCTTTCTGGTGTCTTAAAGCACATTTTTGGCTTTACCGATCTTAAGGCGTGTTTTGCCTTGTTGAGATCTTTTAGATTGTTCCCCAATAATATTTAGATGTTTAATAATCATCTTAGATCATTAATAGATCATTTAATTATATTTTAAAGGTTAGGGGTATTTCAGTCTACCCCCCTTAAAAAGGCTTCGTCCCGAAGTCCTTAATCCTCTACAGTTCACCTAAGGAATCAAGTTCCACTAAGTAACCAAACAGTCCATTGCTAGGGAGTAACTCCCACTCGGTTCAAACCTAGTCTATACATGCAACATATATCAAGTAGTCAAACTCATGGTATAAGCTCATTCGTTTCATAGCACTAAACAAGGTGCACATCCAATTCATCCACAAAAGTACTCAGCGGTACTATTTATATATTCAACCAGGTGCAAAACTCATAGTACACAGCACTAGACAAGGTGCAAAACTCATGGTACAGCACTAGACAAGGTGCAAAACTCATAAAGTACTCAAAGGTGTTTGCAAGGGATACTCCACGCATCCCTATCTACATGTTAGTATCTCGCGAGGATACCCACACATCATTCCACATGTATGCGTGCACATATAGTTAACGTTGACAACTCACAGGGAAGCAGTCTTAAAGACCAGGACTTGACGGTCCCCAACCCAACCAACGTCTACTACCCGCGGACACACCGGTTTGATCATAACGAAGGACACTGCGGTCCACGGCTCCTCGGGCAGTCACCTTATTTCCTTAGTCACCCACAGACACGCCGGTCTAATGACAAAGGGCTCTGCGGTCCACGGCTCTCTGGGTGATGTCACTCGCAGACACACCGGTCTAATGGCGAAGGACTCCACGGTCCACGGCTCTCCGAGTGACGCCTAAATTCCAATTTCCATTCATATCTGTGTCCACTTGTAGGAAGTTTCGAGAATCATTCAACCCCGACGTGGTCAGCGTCAGTGTTGACTATCTCTCACCTCAATTTGTGTTCGGTTTCCCTTGATCGGACCAGGATCAAGTTCAACTTCCCACGTCAAATTCAATCAATCAATTGTTTATTCACTTCTAATCTTGTTTCCTCTTGATATTTGCCGTCTTGTTTTCTATAGATATACAAGTCAACCAGTGTAATTAATCTAATCACCGGCATACAGGATCATGTATCCTAACCATGTACCAAATTCACTCGACTCATAATCATTCATACACTTCCTAGAGGTTTTACCTCCACTAGGTTACACATCGGTCTCATGCCGACTCACTCATCGCATTCCCAACAATCGGTTTCGTACCGAGTCACAAATCATATAGTATGGAGCTTTCTACTCCTTCCATTTGACATCTCCCACAGAAGTTACCAGATAGACCTAGTTGGACTCTCAACTGGAGCTAACAAGTTAGGCGTTTATGTGTTTTAATGTTCGCAACGTTTGCATAATAGTCGGAAATAGGATAAGACACTCTATTTGTTCTTCCTTTCCTGTCTTCCACAACTAATGCGAACTAAAATACATATATATATTCATGCACATAATATTACCTCGAGTAATATAACACATTCATAACACTTGTACTCTTCGTACAATAATAGTTTGCAGCATGTGTACCATGCGTTACGTACTCCTACGTACGGTATATTGTATATTTTAGGCGTGCGAAATCGCTCTACCCCCCTTAAAATGATTACGCCCACGTAATCTACGGATATATCATCGTGAAGTAATAAGTTCAAGATGTTCCATTCCAGTGGAATTATTCGTGCACTAATGTGCTACATATTTCATGACCCCCTTTTTTATATGGTCGGCTTTAGCCCCTCAGGTTATACCGCCTATCTCGGTTAGGTGTATGTATATTCATATACGGTTTGATCGGGAGATGTAAACACATCATTTGTGTTCCCCAAACCTGTTAGGTATGTCAAACCTAAGCAATATGGGCCCACTCGCTCCGCAAGCAGTCTGCCCAACTACGATGTGGTTAGTTTACCCCTTTTAGGTAGTAGTTTCATGTCGGTTTCAACTTCATGTGACGGTGTTTTCTACACAGTCTTCCATAATTATAGAAATGGAGTAATTTATTCGGCTGCGTGGTATCGTTAGTCACACACGTTTATTATTTCATCTGGCCATTTTATTCAGCCCTCCTGAATTCTATACATGCTCATGGTATATTCCCATGAGTTCATGCCACCCTACCGAGTTAACCTTCGGTGTAAGGGTTGTCGAGCTATGCTCTAGCACCTAGTGCTTGCAATAGTTGTCCCTAAAATATCAAGGCGATTCTGATATGCGCATCTAACTGGCGCCTCATGACTCCAAGCTATCTCCTTCTGGAGTGAGTTCGTTCTTTGGGTGCTTTGTAGGCCCGCTTTTGCTAGTGTGAACTCGTATCCCTCGTGTGTTGGTACTTTAGTATCCATATATATGGTTCATCCCTCTTCTCGATTAGGGGGGACTCCATTTGTTTATCAGATGTTCCACCTTCTGATTCTTACCAGCATAATTCGGTTAACAGTTATTCACTGGTCGTTTGTTGCGCACCATGTACCAGTCGATTGGACGGTTATCCGCCGTTGCGGTTTGCATGGAGTATCTAATCTCCAGCTTAGAGTATCTCTTGTAATGCTCGCTTTTGTCCTTCGTCTGTTGTAAACATACAATACGACTGTGGGTTTTAGCTTGGTATTCACTTTCTGTTCAACCCTAATTGGTACTAACATACTAAGGTTTATGACTTGAGCATGTGGTTATTATTATTTAATGCGACATCATCGCGGCGCCCTCAGCGCGTGGTATAATTCTCTCTGTGCCCCCTTTTTGGGTAGCATCTTTTATCACAAAGGTTTCTCTAATATAACTTCCTTAGATACCTCAATTCCTCTTTTCATTCATGAGTTCAACTTGCCATTACCATTAAATTGGCCTTAGTTTCCTCGTTTACTAAAATCCTCAAAACTTATGTTTAACTCCTCCACTGTGGAGTTGCGACCTTATGTCACTTTATTATCAAGCTATCCTTGATTTTCCTAACCTTGCTAGTTTGACTGAGATCTCTCTCGTCATTACATGGTTTACCTAGTCAGGGTTCCATTCGCTGACTTAGACACAGAGTTGATTACCTCCTGGGTCCTACACTACTCGTTTACATGCATGGGGTACCATACTGATACATTACTACTTACCCAACTAACTTAATATAGTTTGTCAGGCCCACAAGCTCCTAGGAGTGCGGTCGTCCCATGTCTCGTTTAGTGCACTCGTAGCGTTCGTACCCGGTGATTATCGTACTCTTAGTCTCGGTAATTTATGTTTGAGTAACTATGTTGCCAATTCTTATCCTTTAATGTCAGAATGGCCCTAATATTAGGTTCTATGGTTTCCTTTATTAATGTATATTTCCTTTACTTCCTCTAAGATAGGTGTTTGCGACTTATCGCCCTAATTCTGGTTTCCACATGCTCGTCATCTGGTATTTGTGAGTGGGGGTCAGTAACCACCTGTTATCTCTCCCGTTCACTCCTAGGCTGTTAACGCCTTCAGACCTGAGTTTTCAGTTCTAGAACTCCACCCAATCCATTGGGTTATACCCTATGGTGTAGTTCGGACTCCATGATAAAGGTTGACACCTCGTGTTTCCCTATCTTACGGCAGTCCCGTTAGTCAGATATTAATCAGCACTTGTGATTCATCACCCTTTTTCCCCTAGTTTTGGGTCATTTTGGTGGTACTAAGGGTATCCTTTCGTAGGCCTATGTCATACGATACTCAGGCTCAATGCTTATTCTGATAGTCGAATGATTATTGGTCTTTCTATTTAATTTAATCCCAAATGGTTCGAATACTTTCTCCCCAGGTCACAATTGGATGCTCACAACTTAGTGGGTTCCGATAATCATCGCTCTATATTGTGTAGTCCTTACTCTTATTCAACTCATATCTCCTCCATCCTCTTTGAGGTAACGGTATCTTCCGTCATCAGGCAATTTTCACCTTTTTGTTTGTACCCACCGCCCTCCATACGGAGTCTAGCAGCATAATGGATCAACCACATCTCCGGTGTGTGTGGTGTGGGCATTACATCGGCCCCTTTTATTGCACGTTCACATCTGCTTATTAATTCTTATTTATTATTATTATTATATTTTTTTTAAAGTCCCGTCGTATAGCTCACTTCTTGCCCTCTGGCAATGTTCAATGGTAGTGATTTAACCACGAGTGCCGCGCACTCACTGAATATGGTTATGCTGGTCCTGAAGACCCGTCACTCCCCATTGGTAATGATTGACGTTTAATGTCCATACCGGCACTGGGGTTAGACTTGAAGGCACTAATTGTTATTCTCATTTACTCCCCTTTTAATATTCTACTAAATGGTGTATTGTTTTTTTTTTTGGTTTAATGGTCAGGCCGGCTAGGTCTTCTCGAGGTTCTATCGACCTCAAACCCAAGGGTTTCGTACCCCTGCCCTTAAGAAGGTTGTGTCCTGCTTTATTGCATTACGGACTTACATAAGATTTAGTGTTCTATTGGTAACCGCCTGGACCACCACGTCCTTTAGGGTTAGTTCACTGTCGCTGCACTTGCTGTAGCAAGTGCGCAAGGTAGGTTGAAATTTAGTACTTTGGTTAGTGTGGCACTTGCAGTGGCAAGTGCGCCATGCAGCCTGCGCCACCGGTACGGTGTGTCAGTGCAGTGCTATTCCCTAGTCGGGTTCCTGTTCAAGTCAAAAGTTCTTATTCAAATTTATATAGTCTCACTCCCGCACTCGTTCCCACAAGCTTGTCATGGTAATAAAGTCTTACTCTCCTCACGAGGCGTTGCATGATAGCAATTTGACGAGTTCTTGTTCCTACAGTTCTCAAGATTTCTCCTCATGCACGTCGGGCCATCTTGAACCTTCAGTGTTGCATGGTTTAGAGTTACTCGCTTCGGGTGAGACTTCAAAAAGGTAATTCCTTCCATCTATTACATATCTTTAAACTAATCATTACTCGTCGTTTCCACTTCCTTTTTCCCCCAAGCGCACTGACCAGTGTTTTCTTGGATATAGGACAGGGTTGCCTCGCTTATAGCAAGCGAACCCCATTAGTCCTATAGGAATTTTTTTTTTCTCCTCAACCTTGTTTTAATATCCATCTAACACTCCTATGGTAGGCATCATGCCATTACCAGGACCCTCGGTCCTAAACAACTCATCATAACTTAAAGTTTTATTCTCTATATTTAACATAATCTTCTTAGCATCCACATCGGGTCTTTCCGATCAGGAGAGTTATCTCCGTGGTGTTTCTCATTTCATTGCCTCATTAGATAGTACTCGGGATATGGGCTGCGGCGGGTGGGGTACCATTGCAAATTTTCCGGGATGCTCTCCCATCAAGTGCGAGTGGTTCATACCATCTTCGCGTTACTTGGGGTTGCTGGACCTTCACCACCTTCCGCTGCTCCGTGTTCTTCCTTAGTACTGTTGCCCTGACCTCTCTCTGACATAAGTCAAGAGGACGGGTTAGACCTTTACTTGGTCTAATACCATAGTCTCGGTCATTTATTATTGAAGTGCCTCCACGGTTATGGTGTGCAAGTTTTAAGCATTGCATCAACCCCGCAAGGTCACGTATCCTCACAACGTTTCCCGTATTCCCAAAACCTATGCTCACTGTATAAATCCTACTATCTCTTGTCATCAGAGCGGTACTCCGCTCTGATACCACTTTTGTAACACCCCTACTCTATTCGGCTCCTAATCATCTTACTTAACAATATAATCGCAGCGGTAATCTCAACAATTGACTACTGGTCACCGTTCTGTGCTCGCCCATACGAGTAATAACGTGCTTCCTGATAAGCTCTTAAATACGAAACATTTTCTCGCAGTGACAACAAGAGATAGAACTCCCAAAACCAATATAAAATACATTCACAGTGAGCTTTCTACGTATCCAAGACCTATACATGTTTCTAGGTTCGTATTAAAATGCAACAGTGCATGTTTAAATAACTGTAATCAAACTACCCAGCGCGTCACTCTCTTTGCCGACACCGGAAGTTGCATACCTGCAAAAATGGTAGTTTGTGGTATGGAATCAGCCCCTGCTGAGTATGTTATTACCTGACTGTCATGCACCCTCGGACCATTCAGTTATTTGGTCGAGAGTATGCAATTCGTTTCCATACAAATAGTTCAATGTTGAAACTGTAAAGCAACAATATATATTGCAGTAATCTCAAATAACAAACAAGCCCCCGGCTTCACACATCGCATCGTAATAAACTACTGAAAGCGTTTACAGCGCTTATATGAGTACAGAGACTCCATTCCAACAAACACTTAATAATTCATAATTGAGTTCAGCGACTCACTCGACCAGACACCCAACCACAATCCACACATGAGTACGGTGACTCGACACAACCAGTTCACAACACACAGTATGAGCACAATGGCTCGTTCAAACAAATCCACCAACATACCACACATAACCACCAAGCACAACCAATGAACAACAAGGCGAAGTAACGAGAATTATAAACGAGTATGAACTCTCGTCTTTGGCATGCAAGCCCAAATAATGTTCGCCTAATGTACGAGTTAATATAGTCGTTCGTAATTGTTCAGTCATGTCTAATGACAACGTCTCGTTAGAACGACGTGTCTCTAAGTTACCCATCTCTTATGGCGGGTCACCCACGGCAATAGCCACTCCAGCGGTAGAGTCTCCGTCCTACGAACAATCTGTAGTTCGTTGGAAATTTATCCAGATACTTACGGCTACCACACGGTGTCCTAGTATCGTTAATGGATCACAGTTCACAGCAAGAGCCACATCCTTGATATACTTATCTATACCATCGCATCGCTTTACTATTTTTTTCTAACACAGCAGACCAAGGTCGTAGTCCAATCCTGAGTATGTCGACTCGGGATCCAGTGCTAGATACGAGAGCGGCGTTAAAGAGGCCAATGCTCCGTATATAAGTCTCAGATATTTTATATATCTTATTATCCTAATGCTACAACGTTTTACTTACGTTCCTTATATTACACATATAAGATAGCATCATTGCCGCTAGTTCGTTTTATAATATGTTCATATATACGAACGGTACTGTTATCGCACAACAGTAATAATAAAGCAGCATTAATACACAACTCAAGCATATTAATTCACACAAGCAGACATTCAATCTTATCACAGATTTTCACACAATGTCTGAACTGAGGAAATCCTCAGAGACAATCAAGCCACATAAATAACATACCGTTCACACTGCTGAGTATTACGGTGGAGTATGAATCAGCAAGATCCTACGCTCCGTGCGTCGTCTCTAACAGTCTATACAATACATAATGCTACTGATTAGCATACTGTATAACAACACAAAATCCTACGGTATCCCGTACCGTCACTAATACCTCCCGGTTAACCCCCCGTTATTAACTGTCAATGTTTGTCGGGTTTTAGGTTTAACTCGAGATTGGAAAAGTGTTATATTACAAGCGTAGTCTTGTCTCGTATATTAATATATTTTATAGTTGAGCTTTGTTATCGCATGTAACCCAATGTATGTTGTACATCATATAGTTTGTCTATATTGCATGTATGATTCTTGTCATACACCATCCATTTCACCTTAGTATTTATTTTTCTAAGGTTTGTTTCTCTCTTTTTTTTTTCTTTTTCCCAAATTCAATGTGGTAAACAATACTTTTCATTATCAATCCTTATTATCACATGTACAGTCCTAACATTCCATATCCAATGTTTGTAATTCTTTTCCCTTTATCATACGTCATTTTAATTATGAAAATATATGGTCATTAAAACCATATTATATTTTCCTCCACAACACATATTTATTTATGTGTATGTAGTCATGGAACTATTTCTTATATGGCAATTCTTATAATATATATTCATTCTTTTTAATGAATACCTCTTATATTAAAATGTTATAATTCTTAAAACATTAAAACCATATTATAAATTTCATTCAAAAATATTAATATTTCCGAACAGTACCTATGTTCCTTAATTATTTACAAAATCCACCACATAATTTATACCATGTTATATTATAGTTATATAACATATATTTTGACAACTATGTCATTCATACAATTATAACCTATAGTTATATATTGTTAATAAGTACAAAACAGTACTTAAAATTCTCGGTATAAATTAATTTCCACCAAACTTCCATAATTTACAACTTAATCCCAAATTATATTTCCTTGTTACACTTATAGTATATACCTTATATTATAATCCTTATTCCTTGATATAATTATAACTCATGGTTATATTTCCTCAAAATAACCGAACAGACCCCATGGTCTATTTAAATTATTTTCCCACCACTTAACTTTCTATATTCACCAATTTCCCCTCTTTATAACATATAGTTTCCTAATTTCATTAAAACCATATATTATACATATGTCCTTATAAGACCTCATATATAATTCCAACAATCATCAAACTATACCAAAAGGTTATAAACATTATTCCTAACCTTGTATTTTCTCTAAATCTCGATTTTTCCACTTATGTTACCCATTTGTAACAATATTATGAAATACCTTATACTATACTTATTTAATTCATATCAACTCCAAATTTAACCAAATAAATTCCTAAAAATTCTAATAACCTAAGGTTTGTACTAAACTCCTTTTAGTACCCCCAAGTTTTCGGAAATCACAATACCACCCCAAGTCTTATAAATCTTTTACAATTTAATAAGTATCTTATTATAAGGTAGTATTTTAATTTCTTAAATTCTCCAAACTTGGTCAAAGTCTCCTATATGGTCAACTTTGACTCCTAATACCAAATGGGAACCAATTTTTCGGTAATTACCAATAATAACCTATACTTTTCTATTTTTACAATTTTGACCCAAAACTTTATAAAATGTTATGATTTTTATTAAATTCATTTAAAAACCCTAAATTGTTCTAAATTAAGCCCACGGCTTTTTAACTTCCTAGTAATTATGAATTGGCCCCAATTTTAATTATAAGCATAAATAAAACTAAATAAGCTTATAAACTTAAATTAAAATGGCCTAATGACATGGCCTTATTACAACCTTGAACTTGCAAAATAAATTACACAATAAATGTCTCAAAATATAGCATATATATCGGCCTCACTTAGATTTAATTACTTTTCCACATAATGTCATAATTTGACCATTATGTTAATTAAATCTCTTAAATGACTAGCTTAATTTATCTTAGCCATTTTTTTCCATTTTTAGGTCAATATGACCTATATATATGTTTTCACTCTCGGCCCCATATATATATATGCTTAGAAATTATAAAAATCATAAGTTTAAGGTGTTTATACCTTGATTATTACTTGTATGGGCTCGGTCACTTGTAGGAAAATTCACCACTTGATTTAGGCATGTTTAATACACAAAAACAAGATATGGTTACACTCCAAGCTTGAGTTTAACCATAAGGAATAATTAATGTAAGATTTAAGGCAAAATCACCTTAAAAATGCAAGGGAAGTTCTAGGTATTTTCGACCTGAACCAAACACACCACAAGGTGTTAGATCCACCATATTGACATAGGAAATAGTTAGATCTCGAAATACTACCTTGTTATTAGGTTTTACCTTGGAAAAATGCCTTAAAAGAGAGTATTTCTCTTGGATCTCGATCACCCTTGCTCCAAATGGCTAACCAACAGATTCCACATGAAAAGGAGAAGAAGATGAGGCTATGACCAAAGTTTCACATCCAAACTCGAAGGGAATCAAAAGTTATGAGCTTAAAGCACATTTTTACCTTAAAATGTAGATTTGAACAACCTTGGTCCCTCTACTGGTCTCAAATGAGTTTAGCTCTTGTTCTAACCTTAGAACACTGAGAATAAGCCATAGGAATTGATGAGCCACGAAATTTAGGTTTTGGTAGTGAAGAGATGAAGAAAAGGGCTAAAAATGACTAAAAACACTTACCTTAGGAGCTTAGGAGTTAGATCTGCCTTCCATGCTCAAGAACCAGACTTGAGAGCTTCTTAGGAAGGGAGGAACTCGTTTGGGCAGGCTGGAATCGGACAAGAGCAAGAGGAGAGAGTGGAAAGGCTTGAATAATTGAAAAAAGGTAGATTTTACTATTGCAAATTGAATATTAGGTAGCAATTTGTCTTCTAATGATTGTGTGCTGTCTCCTCCCTCCTTGCCTTCCGATCTCCATGGTCCAAGTGGGTCAATTAATTGGCCATTGACCATACTTGGTCAATATTGACTCATATGGGCCCCACTTTAGGGTTTTATTAATATTTTAATATTAAATTTGTAAAAATTCGTAAATTTCTGGAATTAAATTCCTAATATGATATAATATGATTATATATATTTAAGGATAATTATAATTTTTAAGCCCATTAAAAATCAATTTAAAAGGCAATCTCGCAAAAACTTGCTTTAAGGAGTTTTAGCGCACATTTTTGTGTCACAGGGTGTTCCTGAGCTTAGTTCTCCTTGATAATGGTTTTATTGTGTTCATTGATTCATTATAATACTTAGGAATCCACTTTGGATCTTATTTGAGGTCATACAATCTTTCTGGTGTCTTAAAGCACATTTTTGGCTTTACCGATCTTAAGGCGTGTTTTGTCTTGTTGAGATCTTTTAGATTGTTCCCCAATAATATTTAGATGTTTAATAATCATCTTAGATCATTAATAGATCATTTAATTATATTTTAAAGGTTAGGGGTATTTCAACAGGTCTCCTTGTCTCAGACCACGACCAGGGGAAAATGGTCTAGTAGGAGTTATCATGAAGTCCATGAGTTAAACTAGATTTCACCTTGTAGGACTAACCATATGATGTATAGTGAGACATCTCCAAGAAACTACAATTTGACATTTCAGGTCATGAGTAAATTAGGTTTGTTGATATAAAAAAGCTTACATAAGCTATTCCTATATTAAATGTTAATGTTATAACCTATATATAGGGTTATTTAAGAATAAATAACTATGTGTTGCTATGATGAATGTAAAATTATATAGGTGACTATGGGTGCGGTAAATGGAACCGCCCTAATGGAATATTAGAGAACAACCTTGAATCTCATTGATAGAATTAAATGTATCGCCATAAAGGCAAAGAGGGTGGATAGTAAAAATATATGGGACAGATTAAATATGAAAGTTTTGTGAGACTACAATATCATGAAAACTATAGAGGGATCATTGAATTGGTGAGTTATATGGTGGGATATCACAAGATTGATGAATTTGTGTTGTGTTAGCTATTCATTTGAATTAGTTGTTGCTTTTATATGAAGCTCAACATGATTATTATTAAGACAAGTTGACCTTATGGTATTGAATGTATTGTTCATAACTCATTCATTTGAATGTTCTATATGGAACACATACATGCTCTGCAAATTTTCATTCTCTTCTTTCTTTCTCTGCATCTTTTCTTCTTTATTCTCTTCACAAACGGCAATTTTACATCTGGAGAACAATATGCACTGTGCCAATTTCATTCTCTTCTCATGGTAATTTTGAAACCCTAACTAGCGAACAGGGAACATGCTCTGCGCGGCTCTACAATATCTTCACACACGGTAATTTTGTAAGGAGAACAAGGGGCATACACTCTTTGCGCCTCTATTCATTTTCTCCTAGTGTGTGCGCCTCTATAGAATGAATAATCGGAACTGCTGCATCTCGATCATGAGGTTGAAGACGAGGCAGAAAATAAATTTTTGTTTAAAAAACACACCTATTTCGGCGGTTGTTAACTAAGAACCGCCGAAATAGGTGTGTTTTTTCTGTTATAGTGCGCACCTATTTCGGCGGTTGTTAGCTAAGAACCGCCGAAATAGGTTCTCAGACCTATTAATATAAGTGCCGAAATAGGCCCAAAAGAACCGCCGAAATAGACCCTTTTTTCTACTAGTGGATTTTGGGGTCTTCCACATGAAAAGAAAAACTGGGATTAGACCTTTAGACTCTTTTTCTCGCAATACGGTAGTGGATATGTTTTGAACCCAGAGCCTTTGGTTCTAGGATATCACACACTATTGACCCAGCCACGGGGCTAAGTTAGTTCATTGTGAAGACCGTCTTTTAATGTGAGTTGAGTACTCTTCAACAAAAATTGTTTACATATGCCGTTAAAAGTAGTATGTTCGAGTACTTAATATATGATTTGTTATTAATTGAAATGATAAAAGAGTTTCTTTTTAATTGCATGTGATTATACCATACAACTATAGATAGCTAGATTGGTACTTACGAACGCACCTTCCAGCATCGGATGCAGTACGTTCCTTATTTACATTTAAATTGTTGAAAACATAGTCAAACCGAAGGAGCAGTTGTACATACTAGAAGATCATCCTCTTTATTGGGTGGGATGTAAAGAATAGGGTTTCTTTCAAAGAAATTGATAGGTTTGAGATCAAAGGTTGAGGTTACAGTCGGCATTATTGGGAAATCCTCTTGGCAAGGTATGTGATGAAATCCTAAAGTATACCATATGACTATATCTTTGTTTAGTATTGGCCTATCCCTGCATAATAACAAAAAGATGCATGCATCATCAAAATTATATATATTTCCCGATTTAATAAAAGTAAGGGAACTATGTAGTTAGTTACCTTTGAGTCCATATCGCAAGTGTGTCCTCCCCATGGCTCTGGTAAACCAACAACCCGCCAGCCCATTGCTCGGTTTGGTTATAGGGAGTAACCCATAGCTGATTATTTGTGAATGCAGCCCGTTTCTGCGGCGGATCATTATGATCCAGTAAGCTGGCAGCCGTTGCGCCAGGGACCACTTTGTAACCCACTGGGTTCCCTACCCGTGTCTTCTTATTTGGGTTTATAACATGAAATTCATATGGGTCGTATAAGTTGAGCTTCACTTGTGCTTCCTTCTCTGTTCTCGCCACCTGTTTTGTAGCTTTAAGGTAGCTTTTCCGAGGTGAGTCGTTAGTATTTGATTCCCTTTTGAGGTGAACTTTGAGGAAGGAGTTGTTTGGGGCATCAACGTCCATATCTAGGTAGAAGGTTATGTAGTGATCGTGGATTGTTCCGATTATGTTTTGGGAGAGTAAAGTGCCGTACAGATCCTCGGAGATGGGGACTTGTGATGTGTGAGTGTAGGGTGTGCCCTTGACTTGTAGGATGCCACTTAATCCAACCTGTGAATTAATTGTTCTCAACAACCTTATTTGGTATCAACTTGTTAATAAATAATTCATAACCAACAGAAGAAGGATGAAAGTGGAAAGGGATGGAGTCATGATCAGCTATCACTAATAAACTTACAAGTTAACTAGAAAGAAAGAAAGAAACCAACCACAGAATTATATATAGTCGTCGTGCGGCCTCAACTCTTTTTTGGTTTTTTAAGAAACTTTCTCCATTGTTCTATACAACTACAAGGTCACTAGCCTGACCCATAATCCGCAGCAATGAATCAGCTAAAACCGACCATACCAAAAATGCAATTAAAGGCAGTATCCCGGTAAAGATAGCCGACAACTTCCTGCCGGCAACCTCTGTTCGTTGAGTTCCGTTTCGGTGTTGGCGACGCCCATCCCGACTTTGAGCACAGTCGCCGTTGTCGAGCTACCCTCCAGTTAGCGAAGGCTATCTACATCTATCGCATGTCCTTCGAGGAAGAGTTCCAGGAGCAGATGATCTAAAGGCAAGAGCTCGAGCAGAGGAGTGATGAGGGATATCAACAAGTCACAAGAGCAGCTACCTATAGCATTGTGTACTTGAAGTGAAGTGATATTTGCGCTTTCCTCCTCATGTCGGCATGCTTATCTTCTCCATCACCAGCTCCCATGGATAATCTCCGGCGCAGATCATCTCAGCCCATCCACCAATACTAGTTCATCCACAAAACAGCCGACGTCCGCCGCATAGCCAACACTCAATATTTCCTAGCCATCCCGCAAAAAATCAGTATAACCTGCAGAATGATGTTGCAGTACATGTTGGTTTGTTGCGACCGGCCGGAGTATACTTCTTGTTACAGACAGTAGAGTTCCGTTGATAAGCTCCAGATGAGGAGGGGAGATAGTCAGGGGAGATATGGCAAGCGCAAGGGATCTGCAAGATCAGGAAGATCAGGGAGTAAGTTGCGGTGGAAAGATTGGCATAAAAGGGACGGCAGCGTGCATGACCGAGGAGTTGCAAACACATGGCGTGAAGAAAGAACATCATCCCATAAGCATCCAACGACGGTCTTTATTGATAACATTGACAGAGATATATCCGAATATCATCTGGGAAGGATAATAAGAAAATTCGTCAACTGGACGAGACTATACATCAGCAGAAAAGTCAGACGGTATAACCGGAATGCCTTTGCATTTGTAGATGTGGCTCATATACACGACGCAAGAAGACTGATTGAAGGTATTCGAGGATGGAATATAAATGGGAGCAAGCTCTGGGCTAGGATGGAGCTCCAAGGATACAAAGAGCATGAAAAAACAATCCAAAGGGCAGGCCCGTACCATCATCGAAGCAACACGAATGACATGGTTCATCAACGTAGTAAAGGGGCGAGTAGTCGGTCTGAAGAGGAGGTAGGGGGCCGCAAAGAAAGAGTCCATGCTATGACAAGATTGTCCATCAGTGTCAAATCAGACAAAGTAATGAAAGCCGGATTGAATAGATGTGTGGTTATCTCCCTTCAAGAAGAGATGTCACAATCAGAAGCTGTGGATTGTTTGCAAGGGCGATGGCCGAATTTGGGTGGACTTCTTGCCCTATCTCGTAGAAAAATCTACTGATCTTCAACACAACAAAGGAGGTGGAAGTCGTTTTGGACCAAGCTCGGGAAAAGGGCAAAGAACAAGATGGAATGGAAATCCGTCGATGGACACGGCAGATCAAGTTGAGAGGAGACGTACATGGGTAGTCATTCGTGGGATTCCGTTACATGCATGGAAAAAATAATGTACGTAAGATAGCCCAACTGTGGTGAGGTCGTCAAGATTGAGGAAGAAGAAGATCAATTCGTGGAGAATGCAGAGATTAGAGTTCAAATTGACACTTCTACGCTTCATACTATCAATTGGAAAATTATGGTTAAAGTTGATAACCAAAAATTTCCTGTCAGTATCGTCGAAGCCTACGAACAAATGTCACAGCCAAAAAAGATTGACCGCTCAGAGAGTATCATCCAAATGCCAGAAGTGCACAACAAGAAGACACTAGGTCAGCAGAGTTCAAACGTTGACCAGTCTCAAAATGGGCTAGAAGGGGAAGATGAAACAAACGGACTAGACAAAGGAGATAGCGGCGCCGAGAATTCAGAAGATACCGATGTGCATGAGGTGAGGCACCTCTCCCAGAACGACCCACTCGCAGCTCCAGACAGGATGCAGTTAGTGCTGTCAGAGTGGAATTCCAACGTCATAATAATGTTATGGATGGGCATGCGCAGTGTAGCAAAGCGTGCGGTACAGACCCCACTGGAATCGCGCCTCAATACTTGCAGCACGGGACTGAAATCGTGGCAGAAACCCAGCAGGAGGGCGGCTCTCTCGAGAAGGCTACCGAAGGAGGAGGGGGGCGCGTGGGCTTGATTCTGCAACCAATTAATTTCCCCAGCAGTACTGAAATGAGAAGCAATTAAATATTGAATGTGGGAACAACATAGGGCGGACACTATTACAACACGAGCTCCTTGCCCGAAGCACCTTTAGTAGGCAAGAAAAAGTTTTTAATTGTTGATGCCACGTCCCAGCATGTCGGTCCATTTAATAATAGTAGTGGGGAGTATATCACATCAATTAACAATAGCAGTGGGGAGTGTGAGCTGGCCAATGACAAAATAGGAGTGGCTATTAATAACAGCAGTGGGGAGTGTGAGCCGGCTGATGAAAAAATAGGAGTGGGAATTCTTTATGATCAGGGCGCCAGACCCAAGACGAGCAGAAGGAGGAAATATCCTTTATTCCTGAGGACTTTTTCCAAGAGGCATCACACAAGGCTGTGTCCCCCGCCAGTCTCTCGGGCATTGTTAAAACCGGTACTGATAAGATAGAGAGGGGTGAGAATTTCGAGACGCCACATCAGCAGACAGTAGTGGAAGAGACTCAAATTCCAGCAAGGGATGAGTGGGGAAAAATCATTAACGCAGAAAGAGAGGCAGAAGAATGCATGGACCTGCTACTGCAACTAGGGTGTGAAGTTCCGAATCCCGGTCTCACCAAGGCCAACCTCCTCAGTCAAATCCAAGCTTATATGAGCAATTAATTGAGCAAATAAGACTGGATAACTGGCAATGGTAAGGACCAAAAATTGCAGGAAGGATCATCATTCAGAAGTGGTTTTCGTAATGAAACTCTAAATGTGACCCGACTGGGCCTATGAGTAAAGGTGGGAGTCTGGAGATGAACGAAGGCTCGGTAGAAGGAATTACCGTTTTTCATGTGGATTTTTATTGGTTTGACATCCCTCAAGGAGTACGTGCAATAATGCTATGTTGGTTGATTTGTGGTGTCTGTTTGTTTATAGCTTATGCTTCGTTGAGTTGGATCCCTTCTTGAGTCCAGCTGTTTTAGGCTTGTACTAAGGACATGGTGGGTACTCTTTTTCCTTCTCAAGTTTTCTCCCATTGGGTTTTACTTGAGGAGTTTTTAATGAGGCCCGAAATACCAGTCCGACTATCTTTTATTAATCAAATGGCGAAAGCCCAAATTATCAAAAAAATATATAGTCTAGGCACATATATAAAGAGAGAGAGAAAGACACTAACCTTAACCCTGACTAGTCCATCGGTTTGGAACTCCCAATCAAGAATGTAGTCATAATTTCCAACCGTAGCTGCCATTCTCACCACAAGTGTTACTTTTGGTCTCACTTCACGTATCTATCAATTAGATTATTTACTTCATCGATTGTACATGACTTATAGTAGTAGTATCTATGAATTCTGCCACTACACATGATCAAGCAAATAGAAAAAGACAACAACTTACCGTTTTACCAGTAATGAAACTCTCAGAATGCCGCCACCCAACATCCCCATCATACCTTTCAAAAACACATACCATATCCGGCATCACATACGGTTTCCCATTTAATAGGGCAGCAAACACACCATCCATATAATATGAATTCCGCGGACAATCATTTAATGGATCTAGTGACATGCCCATCAACCCAAACCCATACTCACCAACATCCATATACGTTTTGAAATACCACCCTTCAGTCGGATCCATATATGGTACGAATAATTCCGACGGCATTCCTTTATACATCACACTTCGTTTCTCTTCTGAATCTGGATCCTTGAACGTAACTTGTGAGATTATCATCCCAGCTCTTGGGTCAGGTTTCAAATGGAATTCCCAATTAGCCCAGTTTATGATATGGTTGTTGCTAACTGTAAAACTTGGGCCGTGTGGTTGTTCCATTGAGATCAAGTTAAGACCCATCGGCTGGTGGTGGGATTGGGCTAAGTAACGGTAGTCGGTATTTGTACCCGGTGGGATTGGAATGGGTGGTGCAGATGATGATTTGTCTCGGTTGGTGATGTGGAGGACTTCTTTGGCGTCTAAGTCGACTAAGACGGTTATTCCTTCAATCGGACGGGTGTAGAAGTTGACGGTATCTTTGTTGGAGAAACACTGGATTTTTATTAGTCTCTTGGTGCTCTCTTCTTTATTCTTTCCATACCAACCTGCACTAGTTTTTTATTTTGTTAGTTTGAAATACAAATGTAAGCCACATTTTATAGAGTTTATAACAAGTTTATGAATATCGTGCGCCATTTGGATTAGAACTAGAAAAATATTGACAATATAATGTACTACTAATCTAATATAAAGAAAAGTTGGCTACATCCTAATGTAATATAAATGATTATATATACGTACTATTTTGGTTTATAAAAACTATATTTTTGTATATAATTTTTTTACTAATATGTGTATAAGGACACATTAACATTTGATGTTATTTAAATTGTAATAAATGCATATATCGATTCTTAAACTATATTATAGAAATAGGAAATGTTGAATTGGGATTATCCTAGTAATTAATTTGAGGCGTGTGGTGGAGTCACACAATCGTTTTTGGGTAAAAATAAAAATTAGGTGGAAGAGTGAGGGAAGAACTTTGGTTTGCTTTCTTTGGGAAGAATTTCTTAACAATCATTTTTATGGGACCCATCACTTTTTTAATAATATATCAAATATAAATAGTTAAACCTTATATATTTTAAAAACTAATAATGATATAAATAGACTAAATATATCGAAATTCATAAAATCTCATTCTTCACAAAATAAGATCCATATTGACTATATATTACACATTTTTAATATATATATATATATATTCGGTAAATTAATACTTATTACTTGTATTGTTTTAATATATTGTAGTTTATGTTTTAATACACTTTATAATTAAATATATTACACATTTCATACAACTAGAAAATTGAATGACAAATAATAAAAAAATTACATTTATAATATATGAATAAATTTTATTTTATTTTTGTTTCAAAAATATAATAATTTATTTGTGTATTATTAAAAATAGGAGTAATAGCAATTAAAAATTATTATTTGTATATTTATAATAATTAATAAGTACAAAAGTAAAAACGACATGACGATTAGAGAGAATTAGAAACTAAAAGATGAGTATCTAAGTGCTAAAAAATAAACATGATTCTGTGTGAGGAATATAGACAATAAGTATTGGCTACACCTACATGTAACCAAAGATAACTACATATACATATAGTAGAAGAAATCTGTATATTATATCTATAAAACCTATACATTACTCATATAACAAATATTGTAAATACAAATAGCACTTTTAGTATAATTGTTTATTGTATAAAATTTTCTTACTCTGTTTTCATTATTGGTTGTAGTCATCTTTAACTAAGAATTTGTGAATATGAAAAAGAGTTGTAAGAACCCAATTTGATAATCATAAGCAAACCACTTTAAAAGATGTGGGGATAAATTTGAGTAAACCGGAAAAATAATTGAATATAAACGTGCGTACCAGGAGATAATGGCAAGCAAACCACATCATACAAATCAACCCCTCTCTCTAAAATTGAGCGGTTAAACTCTTCAACACCAAATGGTGCCATCACTGCCCAGGAGAAATCATCCACCGTAACCATCGGATACCCTGAACTCTCTGGGGTATATCTTCTCACAACCCGACCCGTCTCCAGCTCGACTATCATCACTTGTGTCTTCCCTTCAACACGCGCGATCACCGATGCCTTTCTCCATTGTGAGATATTTTCTCGTCCACTCCGCCACCTGAGTACATCCTCCTTGGGTGGTTCCTCTAACACCACCGAGTGGAGAGTGTAGGCCTTGCCGGAGAAGATTGTGTGGCTGGAGATGATGTCACGGACCCTATGAAGCTCCATGACTGTGAGAGGGTCAAGTGGGTGGTGTGGTGTGTCGGTTGAGTGGTCATGATTAGAAGGATTCAGGCGACTGGGTTTCCGGATGGTGGAAGTGGTCAAGGTAAGCGAAGAAGGGAAGGATTGTAATAAAGTGAATAATGTCAGGAGGAAGAGAACTGCAGTCTCACTGCTGCTGCTGCTCCATATATTTCTTTTAGAGTGTTCTCTGTAAAAATGAGGATCCAGTAGCGCAGCTTGGGTTATTTGATTTCAGTGGTAGTAAGGGTGTTGGTGTTTCAAGTATATATATAAACGCTCTACAGCTACCGTGCTATGACCCGGAAACATGGACACAGCGTAGCAACTAGGACGCACCTTATGTGTAGGTAAAAGGTCTTGCCGTTCGATATGAACCGGAGTGACATTAATGGTAGGCATCATCATCAGATAAATCTGTCAAATAATTTAGGTGTGTTGTATATTCCTTATATATATTTAAGGTCATCACAAGCTTTAAAAATGTAAGTGACATAAATATCAAGAATGTAAAAAGCTTTCGAACGGCTGAGATCCGTTCTCATAGCAGTATTAGAGTGTTTTTAATGGACCCCCACACATTAAAAGCTTTCAATGGTAGCGTTGGGTTGAGTCGACGTACGTGCCTTCATATGATCTTTGGAATCAGACTATTCCACACGCAAAAAGTATGATAGGTACGATACTATACTTTCTGGCCGTAACAGTACACAGTCAGACTGAAACATTGATCAGGTTTGCTTCAATATGTGATAGATCCTTGATAAATGATAGTAATACATAACTAGGGGCGGCTATCAACATACTTAATTACTTGATTGAACTAGTGCAAATTTGGACCACATATTTTTGAGGTTTCTATTTAAAAAATATATATTATGTTTTTAAATAATCTTTATTTAGTAGATGTTTTTTTAGTTTTAGGGACAAGAATTAGGGATTAAAAAGTAAACTATTTGATACTTACTTTTTACATTAAAAATTAAAATAAAAAGTAGAATTCTAAATAAAAAGATAAGAGGGTTAGAATTGGTATCTTATATTTGATTTTCTCTTTTAGTTAATATTTGTCATTTTAAGATTTGAATGTTATTAAAAATATAAGGTATTTTATTTTTTGATATTTTTTTCTTTCACTTTTGATCATATAAAAAAGTAAGTAGAGTATACACATCATTTTTATACTTTCTAGAAAGTTTTTCAAACAACAAGGAGTAAAATTTTTGTGAAAAACCAAAAAATTATCTGTTAAAAACAGAAAGAAATAATAAACTAGATTTAACTCAAGTTTTTATAGATGCTACCATCTTAGTCCAAATGAAAGTTGCAAAAAGGATTGAGCGTTAGTGTAAGACGCGGAGGAGAGAATGTTCTTCACCTGACCTCCAGCGAGTTAAGCCCAACTACTCATTCATAGGCCAAGCAGCTTGATGGGCTTACCACGAAACCAATACATGCCAAGGCTGTCCACGAATGTTGTGTGAATTACTGAAGGCGTAGAGAAACATGGGCCTAGTCCATTAATCATCCATGGTTATGGATATAACTCGGTACAAGCCCATAAACCCAATTAAGGTGATGAAATCCATCAAGTTGGTTTGAAATAGAAGAGCGCGTAGGATGGCAAAAAGTTGTACTAAGATTTTTCAAAAAGTAGAAGGATAAGTTTAATCACATTTTATTCAAACTCTTTACATAAGTAATCCACAGGATGTTCAATGTACACATATGCAAAACAACCTTGGGTCATCTCTAAATTTTATTAGTGCTCTGCCTCTACACATCATTTATTTTATACATCCTAAAAAGATGCTTTTCTCGTTTCAATCCCAACTTTTTTATTTTGACCTTTAATAGGTTTGTTCATCATATATATTCAGCTAGCCACTAGTATCTCAAAGATACGTTTAACCATTAATTACAATTTACAAGACAGAAAGCAGCAAACGTTTAATCGGATATATATACTAGTACGTACTAATACCAAAAAAAGAAAAAAAAATATCTCGTGGAGTATATGAACAAATTGTACTGCGTGAACCCATACATTAATTATGTATGTATGCACCGAACGCACCAGAATAGGTATATGTACGTAACGTAAGTGCGGGATATATAATATAGCTATGATTTCTTGCCGGCGGTCATCTGATCCGACGACCAAGTGTTCAAAGCGTCAAACACAAGATCCATGTTATAACAGTCATCACTGCTGCCAAAACAGTAATCATCGATACCAATATCGAGTAATTGAACACCAAACTCATCATCATAAGTGGATGTAGTACTGTCCATAAACCATGAATTTGTACTACGACTGATCTCTTCCCAACAGCTGGAGGCACCATTGTTGTAGTCAAAACTACTAATGATATGGTTGTTGCTGTTGTGTTGCTGATGATCTGTAGTAGTACAGGGGAGAAAGTCGCAGTCTACAAGCCGGGTTGACAGTTGATCATCCCACAAGGTACTCATTATTGAGAATTCATCATCAGTAGTAGTAGTAGTAGTATTACTATCCTTCATCATCACTGAATGGATCTCATGAGTATTGTTGTTGTCTGCAGATCTTGAAGGGATTCTGTGATCAATCACACTGGTGGATGATCCATTTGCGTGTGTTATTACTTCCGTCGTCGTCGTCGTCGTCGAGAGTGGTAATTGTTGTCCCTGCTCATGCTGGGTATTATTATAATTATAGCTAGTTTGATCAGTACCATAATTAGTCTCTACAGAAACATGGTTGTTGTTGCTGCTTGCTGAACTAGTAGTACTTGTGATTACGGTGGTGGTGGAAGACGACGGTGATGATTTCTTCTTATGTGGTTTGATGGTTATGTCGGTTTTGAGTGGTCCATGTGTGATAGGATCAATACCCATTTTGATGAGTTTTTTCTTGATGTGAGTGTTCCAGTGGTTTTTGATTTCATTGTCTGTTCTTCCAGGTAATCTTGCTGCAATCTTGGACCACCTGTCCATCCATTCATTTCATTAATTACTTCCAAAAAACAAAACAAATTATGAAGCATGCCTTTGATTAGAACGCAGACAGTGTGTTAATTACAAATTAAAATAATTATAAGATACCCACTCCATACTGATCATATTATATGAAAACGAAAGTATATGAAATGATTGTATTTTGTCACCACAAAGTGAAATTTCTGGATAAGAAATTTACTTTATTTTTATATTACGTAGTACATGATAATGACACTAAAGTGACTTCTTAAAAAAAAATCAAATGGACAAATCAATAAGAAACAAAAAGCATATATAATATATTACTAATATTCATGAGTCGAAAGTAGGTACTAGGAAGGTTGGTAGGTAGGTGCCAGGTGGGTAATTTTAATTACACACTAGTATTTAATTCTTGTCATTATCGTATATTAATCATAACATGATAGAACAAGATAGTTGCAAACTGCGTGTACTATAAGATGCACTTGAAAGTGATAGCTTATAAATTCATGTAAAAAAAGAAAGTGATGTTTACAATTAAGTGAGATACACTCCATATATATACATATATGCCTTGGTATGGTGAGTCATGAAATTGTATTATGTATGCACAGATAGTTGTTGTTCTATTTTTTCCTTATCTAATTGGATCATAGTTGTAATCGAATGTGGTGGGTACTATTTCCCTAGCTAGAATTTTTTCAGTGGGTTTTTTCTAAGAAGATTTTAATGAAACCGAGCAAACATAATCCATCTATCTTGTTCTCCAGGATTATTTGATAAATGACTTATGTCCAATAAAAAAATATATATACATATATGTCAAGAATGATATAAGTTTTCCCAAATTACAAAATGATTTGTTTTGTTCAAAAACTTACATTGAAAGCTAGATAGCAGAGGTTTTTTTGTATTGACTAGTTTTCATTTATATATTGATCAGATGCAACTAATTAATAGAGTTAGAGGTGAAAGAAATAAAGAAAATATATACGGTGATTAATAAAAATGGTAATTTTTCAAAAGTTTCAGTTGGTTATTAGTAAGAGGCACGTTGGATTTCATATATAATTAATACTACTAGCCAGTGCTCCTCTTCAAAAAAAAAAAAAAAAAAACTTATGGTATGGATAGATCGATGAGTTGAGTACATAGCTAGCTAGTGTGAGTGTAAAACCTGTTTCCAAGACGGGCATGGAGATCAATAACAAGCTGTTCCTCAGCATCAGTGAGTAGACCTCTCTTAAGATCAGGACGGAGATAATTAGTCCATCGGAGTCTGCAGCTCTTCCCGCAGCGTTTGAGTCCAGCCAATTTAGGAAGTGCCCGCCAACAACACTGACCATGGGTAAGTATGAAGTTGATGAGTTTCTTGTCTTCTTCCGCTGTCCACGGTCCTTTCTTCACTCCCAATTTGTCACAGCAAGGTTGCCTACCCATAACTTAATAATTTCTTCTATCTCTTATCTCTCAATGGACATGCAAGAAGTATATATATATATATATATATAACCAATAGTCATGCATATATGACGTGATTGAAACAGTATATAATATAAATATGATCAATCGACTGTCATTCACATTACTCGATCGAGTGCTATAGCTAGCTACCATTATATATATTATAAGGAGAAAGAGATGACGAGAAGAAAGAAGAGAGTTTGGTGGTGGGGTCCTATACCATTGGGTATATGAAAGGAGCTCAGCAACTACTTATTAGATATACAAAACTAGTACTTTTTAATTTAAAAATGTGAAAAAGATTTCTTTTATGCAATGAGATGTAGCTATTTATCTCAGGTTAAATTAAACTGTCACAATATACTTTAATTGCATGTCTTTTCCAATTAACACGATTGAATAGAAGTAAAGTAAAGTTATGGAATTGATGGGGCCGGCCGAGAAACAACTGATGATGGGAATTGGGAAAGACAAGCAACCAAACTTTGATCAAGTATCCAACCAAGGGAACAAATTAATAACAATTATGAGTATTCAGTAGTACTACTCTTCTAATGGTTTATATATTAATTACAGAAATGTACACATCAATTCAATGTTGAAACAACACCCCCCTCACACCCCGGTTTGTTTGTCGAGTAGATAGATATATATGTAATTGCTTGCTTACGCAACTAAGTCATCACTCATTTCGTCATCTCTAAGTTTAACTTAAAATTGCTTAGACGTCTATGTGTTGTGTTGTGTTACACGGATAGCTACCGACGTACTGCGCGGAACCTCTACGTACCATCTACCTACGTTAGTTCTTATGTTGCATTTTGTTTACCAACTTTGACCATAAAGTTCACACATCCGTACGTTGATTAATTTGACCCTAATACTTATGTATATACCATATTAACTAGCGCGTGCGTGGAATATTAATTCAATGAGTCTCTTCTTCTTCTTTTTTTTCAAAAAGAAAATAAACAATATGCTACTATAGTACTACTACTAATCCTCCTGTCAAAACATGATATACATGTATGATTAACTGATTATATAAATAATCAAATCTCGACTGGAAGCTCTTGCCGTATGAATAATTTGTAGATACACACTGTGGTTGGTCTGACTATGCCTTAAGGAGCTAGAAAAAAAAAATAGTTATAACAATTTTGATTTTAATTTAGCCAAAAGTCATATATGTTGAAGTCTTGCTCTATTCTACTACATTATTATTAACTATGGGAATTAATGAAATTAAGTAAAATTAAGCTGGAGTAGATTGCATGAAAAGAAGAACATAGAGTAACGCTGTTGGCCAATCAAAGGTATATAACACTGTATTTGAGAGAGAAAAGATCTAATAATTTTCACAAAAAAGAAAGAGAGGGAAAGATCTAGAGACAATCATGGTAATTAATGATAAATCTAATGTGCGGAGGGAAGTGTGTGTCTATATATGAGTGGTAGTCTTTCTTATAGTACTATATATGTGTCTATAACCACGGAGAAAAAGCAGCACTTAAAACTGACTAGTCCTTACTTCTTAATCATTCATCATAGTCGGCACTATTAGATCATAATCTCGTGGATTAATAAAGTCGGCAAGGGTTTTCGGAGCCAACAATATCTAATTTTATTATATTTTTGGAATATTGGACACTATATATTCCTAATAATATTTGTACTCGGGCAATGTTTTGGAGTCGTCAAGTTGTAAATTATAGGGAAAATTCACGAGATATCCCTGTTTTCTTTCGTAATTCACAATATATCCCTGTGATTTTAGTAATTTAACTTTAAACATGCTTAAATGTTGTCCAAAATTGATGGAACTTTACATGGACGATGCTAAAGTGTTATATTTTGGTCCAATATCAATTTTGAAGCTTTTTAAGCTCACATGTGACCTGCGGGACCCAATGAATATGTGACTGTTCATTGGGTCCCACAGGTCACATGTGAGCTTAAAAACTTCAAATTTGATATTGAACCAAAATATAATACTTTAGCATCGGTCATGTAAAGTTTCATCAATTTTAGACAACATTTAAGCATGTTTAAAGTTAAATTACTAAAATCACAGGGGTATATTGTGAATTACGAAAGAAAACAGGGGTATCTCGTGAATTTTCCCTAAATTATATTTATGTTTATACTATAATAGTATATATTTTCCATTGGCTATAATTAATTAGGTTGTCTCTTAGGCTCGTCCAATTTAATGATGGATCTGTGACCAAGACTTGTTGATATTATATATTTAATGAGTTACTTTTTTGTATAGTTTCTTTCAGTGGCGTGGAGTCTAATTATGAGACTCTTGTCTTGTGGGGCTGTGATGACCATTTGAGCTGCATGTCTTATGTAGGTAGTTTGACGCCATCTTTGTTGTCACGGGTGGTGGTCTGGGCTTCATCTTGCAGCAAATAAGGATAGCCCTTTCACTCATAAAGCTCTAAATTTTTCAAAAAAAAAAAAAATACCTGAAGCTCTAAATCTTCCATGGTTATTTCAATTTGATTATATTGAAACCATTAAGCAGCTTGATCCACATTAATTATTACTTCTCCTCGTCTTGAGTTTGATCTGATGCTTGTGTTATTAAGTATTTCTCATCCTCATCTTCAGTTTGATCTGATGCTGAAGGTGTTTTTGTGACCACTTTATCCGTATATGGGAATGGCTTATTCGTGTCTTTGGAGTAGCTAGTTACAACTAATTGTGATAAGTTAAATTGGGGGTTAAATTTTACTTTAGGCCGGCTTATTGATGAAGACGAGAGTGATAAAAAACACAAACATAACGTCTAGTGGTAGGGCAAGATGCTCAATCAGCATCACAATAGCCAATAAGATCAGTGCTGACAGATTTATTTAGCAACATGCCATAACCAAGAGTACCTTTGACGTATTTAAGAGTTTGATAGGCAGCTTTAAGATGCAAATAAGTGGGATGTGTCATGAATTGACTCAAAAACTGAACTGCAAAACATAGGTCAAGTCTTGTGTGAGACATATAGTTGAGCTTCCCCACGATTTGTCTGTAGAGAGTGGGATTAGATAAAGGCATATCCTGATTTTGTTCAAATTTGAGGCCTGATTCAAGAGGAGTGCGAACGGATCTCCAATCAGACTGACCAAACTCAGACAAAGTTTCTAGCATAAACTTACGTTGAGAAATGATATAACCACTAGGAGATGGTATAAACTCCATCCCCAAAAAATATCCAATAGAGCCAAGGTCCTTAATCTTAAACTGAAGATTGAGAGCCTCTTTTAGTAACAAAATCTCCTTTGGACTGTTACCGGTACTAGTATAAAACACGCCTATTTCAGCGCCCCTATTTCGGCGGTTGTAGAGACAACCACCGAAGTAGGTGTCTTTTTTCCCGACAATAGAAATCTTAGAGCCCTATTTCGACCGTTGTCTCTACAACCACCGAAATAGGACCGTTTCTCGGGATTTTTTCTAAAATTTTTGAAATGTCGCTTAAATTTTAGTCTATTTTATTACATATTTGCTCGTCGGCCACATCTCTTCATCCTCTCTTCTCTCACTGTAATTTCATATCCCTAACTGGCAAATATATGTGGTCTGCTCCTCTCTTTGTCACTTTTCACTCACAGTGATTTCGCAACCCAAACCGGCGAATAAACATGCTCGGCGCTCCTCTCTTCATCCCATTCTCTCACGGTAAATTCGCAACCCTAACTGGCAAACAAACTTGCTTAGCACACCTATCTTCATCCTCTTATCTCACGGTAATTTTGCAGGCGAACATACATGCTCTGCGCCTGTGTTCATTATCTACTCTCACGGTAGTTTCACAACCCTAACTGACGAACCGGTATTATACTCGAACTGAAGCAGTTCATTGCGAACCGGTAATATACTCGAACTTATCTTATTCTCTCTGGCGGACAAGGAACATTCTGGGCCTCTTCAATCTTTTCACTCATGGTAATTTTGCAAGGTGAACAAGGAGCATACACTCTCTGCGCCTTTATTCATTCTCGTATCTGCGCCTCTATTCATTCTCGTGTTTGTGCCTCTGTGTCAAAAATCACTAGAACTACTACCGAGGTTGAAGACGACGTGAAATCGATTTTTTAAAAAAAGACCTATTTCGGCGGTTGTTAGCTAACAACCGTTGAAATAGGTGTGTTTTTTTATTCTAACACGGGCCTATCTCGGCGGTTTTTAGCTAATAACCTGTGAAATAAGTTCTCATACCTATTTTGGCAGTCTCCATTTTGGCGGTTGAACAACCACCGAAATAGGCCCAAAACAACCGCCAAAATAGGCCTGTTTTGTACTAGTGCGGTGACTAAGATATCATCGACATAGACTATCATGTATGTGATGCTGTCACTGGAAGTCTTAACAAATAAGGAGTAGTCATTGAATGACTGTTTGTAACCAAGGTCTTTAAGAAAAACAGACAAACGTGAGTACCACTGCTTGGACGCTTGTTTTAAACCATAGAGGCTTTTCTTTAGTCTACAGATTCATGTATCTCCTTGGGACATATATCCTTTAGGAGGTATCATGTACACTTCCTCATCTAGGCTACCGTGGAGAAAGGCATTATTGATGTCGAATTGAGAAACAAACTAACCCCTTTTAACTACAATGATAATGAGGACCCTGACAGTGGTTAGTTTCACCACAGGGGAAAACGTCTCCTAATAATCCAAACCCTCCTTCTGAGAAAAACCTTTAAATACCAGGTGAGCCTTGAAACGCTCAACAACTCCATCTCCCTTAAGTTTGACTTTGAAAACCCATTTACTACCAATAGGTTTCTTGTGTGTAGGCTTAGGAACTAATTCCCAAGTATCATTTGCCTCAAGAGCCGAAAGCTCTTTCTGCATCAATCCATCGATCATCTTTACAAGCATACTCGCAATTCCTTGGTTCAGAAGGTATAAAATATGGGTATGTAGCTGAAGATGTCAACACAGACAGACAGTATGAGGGTGTAACTTCAGTAAGAGTAACCAAGGAAGAACTTGATTGATTCAGTAAGATGTAATCAGATAGATAAGTGGATAGACTGGAGGTGCGGTGAGACCTTCGAACAGCAGGTATATCGGTTGAAGGAGGAGCAGAAACTTCAATAGTTTCAACTGTCTCACCTTCTGTGTGAGTTTCAGTACCAAAATCATCAGTACAACTATCTGTACTAGGAGTATAAACAACAGAATTCCCTGTGTCATTATCTGTCTATCAAACAAAAGGAGTAACTGGTGGTGTAGCAGAAGGAAGATCAACATCATCATAAAAAACATGATCATTATCATGTGAGAACATGGATTGTTCTTGAGATTGAATTAAACGAGAAAGATCTTCTTGAAGATAACTTGGAATGTGTTTGAAAGGAAAAACAGAATCACAAAATGTGACGTATCTGTTGACAAAAACCTGTCTAGTTTCCAAATTGAGTAATTTATGACCTTTTGATGAGGAGGTTGGCCAAGGTAAATACAAGCCTGCGCTCTGGCTGCAAACTTGTCAACTTTCTGCCCATTAAGGGTAGTATAACAGAGACTTCCAAATGACTTCAAAAGATGATAATCAGGTTGTTTATGATAAAGAACCTGATAAGGAGATTGCATTTGCAAAACCCGAGTTGGCATCCTATTAATAAGGTGAGTGGCATGCAAAGCACTTTCTTCCTAATAGCAAAGAGGGAGATTACTTTTAAACATCAAAGCCCTTGCTGGCTTAAGAAGGAATCGATGTTTCCTTTCAACTCTCCCATTTTGCTGAGGAGAATAGGGACAACTAACTTGATGTATAATGCCTTGACTATTAAAATATGCTTTCCCTTCATTACTTGAGCCTAACTCAAGAGCATTATCGATTCGCACGATTTTAACAACAACATTAAACTGAACTTTAACCATAACAATAAATGACTTGAGAACAGCAAAAGCATCCCCTTTATGTTTAAGAAGCTGAACCTAGTTACTTCTACTATAATCGTCAACAATAGTGAGGAAGTAAGTATAACCATCATGTGTAACCTCTTTAAAAGGGCCCCAAGTATCTATGTGTATCAAATCAAATACATCCTTTGATCTGTTAACACTATCAGGAAAGGGTAAACGATACCCTTTTACCCTTTTACATGAATCACAAATGAAATCTGGTACAAAAGCAGACTCTTTTATTATGTTCAGCATCTTCATTATTGAAATTGGCAAATGCCCTAGTCGAAGATGCAACTCTTCAAAAGTAACATTACTAACTGCTCACTTTTCTGTATTAGAAACTGACCTATCTGAAGTTTAGTATTTCTCCAGAGATTCAAGGCTTTTTGTAGCTGAACCTTGTCCAAAACATACAGACCTTATATCATGTGTCCTATGACCACATGATTAATCAGGGAATGGTCCTGTGAATGACATAGATCAGTACTGAAACTAATAAAAGCTTGTAACTATTTTGTTAATTTGTTTACAGAAATCAGGTTAAACTGAAATCCTGAAACAAATGAAACATCTTTCAAATGGCATTCATCGCATAGCTCAACACTGCCTATAATCAACACTTCTTGAAAATGACCATCCGGCATCTTAACACGTCTCTGTTGCATAGCAGGCCCACACTTCTTGAAATGTTTCAAATCACAACATACATGATCAGTTACGTCAGAATCTAAAATCCACATCTCCTGATAACAATCATCAACTTTGAGTGTGCTAAGGCAATAAGAATAAGCAATTTCCTTATGACCAGTACCAGCACAACTACAGAGGGCAGTTTCTTCTTTCTTCTCGTTGACAAAGTTGGCTGTGAGAAAATCAAGCTGCTCCTTAGTAAACCCCATATTTCAAGGTATAGTAACACTTGTAGATTCTCCTCCTTTAAGGGTAATCAATACAAGAGTTGTTGTAACTTGATTTTCATTTATTCTTGACAAGTTTGAATCCTTTGGGAAATCCATGCTTGGCATAGCAAGTCTCAACAGCATGCCTATTTTTATTGCAGTAGGTACATCGAATATCTCTTTTTCATTCAGCATCATTTTGCCATTTCAGCTCCTGTCCTGGTTTACTCACACTGCAAGAAAAACTCATAGTGTTTGTATTAACTTTACTTCCTCCTGTAGAAACCTCTCTTCGCTTTTCTTCCTGGGTCAAGATCGAATATGTTTGCTCTACAGACGGAAGAGGACTCATCATTAGAATATTACCACGGACATGCCTGTAGCTATCATTCAGTCCCATCAAGAATTCAAGCAACTTCTGATTTTGACAAAGTTTTTCCTATTCTTTGACAAAACCACATGAACACGATGGGAGTTTACTCATCAGTCTAAACTCATCCCATAATCGTTTCATCTTAGTATAATATTTCGTAATGCTCTCACTTTCCTGTTTCATAGTAGCGATTTCTTGCTTGATCTGAAATAATTGTGCTCCATTTACAATTTCAAAATGGCTACAGAGATCATTCCATAATTCTTTAGCGCTCAATGCAAACATAACACTTTGTGCTACAGATGGCTTTAAGGCATTCAAAATCCAAGATCTAACTAAACTGTCACATCTCTTCCACTTCTGAAGCTTAGCATCATCATCACTTGGCCTTTTAAAATCTTCAGTGATGAATCCAATCTTATTCTTAGATTCTAAAGATAAGATCACCGATTGCTTTCATGTGTGAAAGTTCGATCCGGTAAATTGACTAGCTACAACCATACCTGGATGGTCGCTTGGGTGGATATACAAAGGATCAGACAAATCTGAGTTGCTTCCTGCACTCGCTTTAGCTGTTGCGAGGAACTGAAACAAAATCTGCATCGTCAATGGCGTTTCTTTAGTCGCCATTGCACATTCTCAATTAAAGCGCTCCAGAATCGAAACGCGCAGGTGTCTGCCTACTCTAATACCATAAAGGATTGAGCACAGATCGAGCATTGATAGGCAGAGGAGGAGAGCATGAACTAGAGATATTTTATTGATAAAGCTTGATTGAGAGAGAGTTGAGCAAAAGTTACAGAATTATTCACTACTAGTATTTAAAGAAGAAGGAAATAACAGAACTAAATGAAACGTAGTGTTTAAGGTTCAAAATAGAAAAATAACAAACTAGCAAAATAAAAACGTGCCAGTAACTAACTTAGTAACAAACTACTATCAATATGTGTTATTAATTACTACTCCTCCTTATCTTGAGTTTGATCTGACGCTTGTGTTGGGGAAGGTGTTTTTGTGACCACTTTACCCGTATATGGGAATGGCTTATTCGTGTCTTTGGAGTAGCTAGCTACAACTACTTATGACAAGTTAAATTGAGGGTTAAGTTTTACTTTGGACCGGCTTATTGATGAAGACACAATGAAGGACCACAAGATCTTACGAAGCTTAACACAACTATTTGTAGTATTAATGATGAACCTTTGGAAAGGCACCTAATATTCCTAATTACTCTCATTTTATTGCTTGGCGGCCTCCAAAACCTACTTATGTAGATGAAGATTAATTAATGTGGATCGATGTTGGGGACTTGTGATGATTCTTGCTTGTACTTGTGTGCTTTACGTTGAAGCTCACTGAGATCCTTTAGCGTTGTAGTTTGACCGGCATATGTTGATCGAGCTTGGCTTTCAATGCATCGTAGCATGCGACCAGTTCTCTTGGAAACAGATTGCAAGTTCTAGTTTTGGTAACTTTGAGTTCATGTATTATCTGGCTAATTGATGTGATGACCTTCCTAAACGTACCATTCTTTCATTAACTTGACATTACAATAGAAAAGACATAGATTTCCATACTAAAGACCGAGCCTAAGAAAAGCAGCGAACATTTGCAGTAGAATCAAGACCTTAAACCACATGTAATCCTCCTAAATGTCTGAATGAAGTCAACCACTATCTACAACCTCAGCCTCATGAACTGTTGTGTGAGTAGTATGGTGTATGACAAACCACCACATAACTTAACATACTTAATTTGCAACTTAACTAAACCAAGTAAAATAAAGATACCACTAAAATCAAACAACATCTTAGACTGATATTGTAAAATACTATATATAATTAATTGTAACAGAGGAAGGACCAAGCCATGTCATAATTTGTCATCGATGAGACACAAAATTATCAACGTAACAATGCACCAACAACCACCGAAGCCTCCAAGCTCCCCAAGATGACCCTTTATCATAGGCGGTCTGAATTTCCCAAAAGCAGTCCCTTTAAGTGAAAGAACCGCCACCGGCACCGCTGAGAACAAGGGGTTTCCTCCTCCTTTTCTTCCCCCAAAAGTCATCGGCATGTGCCACCAGCGATTGAAGATGTCTCTCCCTTCATAAATCGGTTTCGGTTCCTTCCGTCTCACAATCGTCAACGTCACATGCAGAGGGTTGTGTAACCCATCCGTCCCTTCTTCTTGCCATGCTGTGAAACGCCAAACCCAACTGTGTGGTTGTGTGACGAAAAATTGGATCCGAAGTTGGGAGACCCAACAAGTTCAATGACCGCAAAAAAAAGCGTACGTTGGTTAGGGAAATCAAATGATTTGAAGACGTTGAAGTCGTGTTTCACACAACATATAAAGGATTAAGCTTGCATGTGAAATCACGGGTGGTTGGGACCAAAATTGTGAGAAAAATAGAGTGCAAATGCAGATCAGACAAACCGACATAGATAATTGAAAGATGAGCCAAGGGGATATATAGTAGGAGATTCGGCGAAGACGGCAGAGTATAGATTTTTTACAAACAAAAGACTATAACTATAGGGATTAAGACCAAAAATATACAAAAATAACAAGTTGGAAAGATAAAACAAAACAAAAATGGAGAAAATAGAAGAGAATCTAGGAAAGGAGACTATATTCTTGATTTTTGCCTTGTGAGTTTTTTGATGTAATGTTTCTTATTTTTCCTAGTGTTTAATATAATACTCTGGAAGTTATGTGATATACATGATTCAATATAACTAAACTCCAGCAATAGCACACAATGAAGAATAAATAAGAAAGAGAAAATTCACGGGATACTACTAAAAAGTTTATTAATTCACAAAATACCATAGTTTTTTTTTAAATTCGATACCACAAAAAATAATTTTAATTCACCAGATACCATAAATTACTAACCCTAAACTTTTTAAGACCAAAATACTCCTACTTGTTAATAAACATAGTTCGAGGTATACCACATAAATATTTTTAATTCACAAGATATCACAACATTTATTAAAATATATTAAAAACAATAAAAAATAATAAAAAATTATAGGTTTATTAATATATAGGTTGAAAGTTTATAAAAGTAAAAATATCAAATATATAATCATAAAGTTATTAAAAAAATATAAAAAATTAAATATACCAAGTAGTCAAGAGAATGATAATTCCAATTTTTTATAATATTTTTACTATGATAGTTTTAATAATATAAATATTATTATAAAAAAACAAAATTTATATAAAGTAAGATTATAAAAAATTAAATTATCATTCTCTTTACTATTTTTGTCTATGTTTAATCAAATTTTTGGATATTCCAATATAATTATACCTTTTATTATTCTTCATATTTTTAGAGATTTTTTTATTATATATATATATATGGAATTTTGTTATGTTTTTAATTTTAACCCATATGTAAGAAAAAGTTAAATTTTTCTACTTACTTTTTAAAAATATATTTAATAATTTTTGTTGTATTTTTGAATTAAGTATATAAAGTGATATTATATAAAAATATTATATACTATATACAAGCTAAATAATTTGACAAAAAAATAAAGCAATAGTTAAGAGTATTATAGTCTAATATTTTTTATAGTACCGTTTATATATTTAATTCAAAACAAAAATTAATAAACATATTTTGACTAGTAAAAATTAGCATTCTTCATATAAGGGTTAAAATTGAAAAACAAAAAAAAATACCATATATATAATAATAAGATCTCTAATGAATTATAAAATGTATAATATATTAGAGTAGCCACAAATTTGATTAAAAAGACAAAAACAGTCAAGAGAATGATAATATAATTTTTTATAATATACTTTATATAAATATAATTTTTATTACTATTTTACATTATTAAAAATACTTTGAGTAAAAATATTATAAAAATTGAATTCTCTTTACTATTTTTTATTTTTAATTAAGAGTTTTAGCTTTTAAATGATATATAGCATTTTTTGAATTTTTTTAAATATATATGTGGTTTTTTATTTTATAAAATTTTTAGCTAATAAAATAATAAACTTAGATTTTATTATTATTTAATATATATTTTATTAAATTTTATGTTATCTTGTGAATTAATAATATTTATGTGGTCTATCGTAAACTATATTTATTACAAGTAGGGGTATTTTGGTCTTAACAAGTTTCGGGTTAGTAATTTGTGGTATCTGGTGAATTATAATTATTTTTTGTGGTATCTGAAAAACTTTTTTAAAAACTGTGGTATTTTATGAATTAACAAACTTTTTAGTTGTATCCTGTAAATTTTTCCGATAAGAAAAGTAGCATCTAAAAAAAGAATAAACCAACAGTTGTTTAAAAAAAATAATAGAAAAGATCAATACCCTGTTAGTTCAGTGGTGATTGGGACTGAACTTGGTAGGGAGAACCACAGTTTGATCCCCGCAACGGCTATTGGAAGGGGACTGGAACCTATCCACCCAGAGCTGATCCCCGATCCGGATGTAGTCCAATTGGGCGAACCGGGTGGTAGACAAAAAAAAAAGAATAGAAAAGAAGAGTAGCATCTCGAGTGAGTGGATTCGCTGCTGGCTGCCCAAATAGCGGGAATGGATTCACCCGTGGATTTGTATCAAATCCTTGAATGTCCTGGTTCTTTTCCTAGTGGTTAATAGGTTTTTTTTTGTTTTATTGTTTTTTATTAAGTTATTGTAGGAGGTAGCTATATCTATTTTTTTGTGTAACTTCCAACAATTATTAATTTAAAAAAAACTCACAACAATGATTTTTTTATCTTCCTACATTTTAGTTATTAATTACTATCATTATTTAATGTGTACATTTATTTAAGTTTACCTATATTTTATTACTTTAATTCCATAATTTTCTAAACTGCCAAATTTTATTGAACTAAATCTATGGATTTTACAATGAATATGTATTAATTACAAATTCATTGTGAATTATTCTTTCTAAATTTAATTTAGTTGTGGTGATTTTTTAATATTCTCTCCATTTTTGATAATATATATACTTAAAAAAGATGTTTGTTCTTTTCACATCTTTACTATATTTTGTATATTTATAATTTATTAAATACCAAAATATGAAAAAAATATTTTTGTTGAAATTTGTCTATTCAGAGACAGGATAATGATTACTTGTCTCATGTATTTTTTGCATTTGATCTAAACATGCATTAAAAAATACCCGACAATGAATAATAAAACACCATAATCTAATCCATAGTATTCCATGTAAAATTATTTCAATTTATTAAATGGTATATTCAAATAATAAAGAATTTGTTAGGATCTATCTAATTTTCTACCTTTTATCCAACATTTTTTATTTCATCGTTGGTATTTTATACGATTAATATTTATTAATTATATAATTCATTCCAAGAATATTTTTTACATTTACTCTACAACTTTTTTGTAACTTTTTTATTCTGTTTTTAAAATACATGTTTACTTTAAAGAAGCTATGTTTTCTTTTCTTTTCTTTTTTTACATCTTTCTATATTTTGTATAACGGTAATTTATTAGAACTAGAATGTTGAAAATTATTTTGTTGAAATTTACCTATACATGTGTAATTTATACATAAATACATATTGAATTGGTGTCAGGTGTTTCATTAGGGGATTCAAGGTGTTTATTTATACTGTTGTCGATATATATATCATGTATGCTAGAAAGGAGTACCAATGTCTTTAAAGATAGTATGGTTAACAACATCGTGTCTCGTTGATACACGGGTAGATATTGATTAGGTGGTAGGTGTTTCGTTTAGGTATTTGTGGTGTTTAACTATGTTCATAATGGTGTTTATACATAGGTACAAACTGAACAGGGGCTAGGTGTTTCAGTAGGGGATTCGTGGTGGTTAGTTATATTGTTGTCTGTGTATTATATCTTGTGAGCTAGAAAAGTATATCAATGTCTTCAAGAATATAATTTTTACCAACATAGTGTAAGTTTATACCGATGTACATATTTAACAGGTGTTAGGTGTTTCATGAAGGAGTTTATGGTGTTTGGCACTAACTTGGCACCCTAGGAGACCCTAAACCTTAAACCACAAACCCTGTAACACCCCAACTACCACCGTACACAAAACATCAAACTGCAGCGGAAAATTCAACTCATCACATTACCTATTTCAATGGTGTTACACGCCGTTAACCACCCACGTGGCTAACAAGGCTAATACATGTACTTTGTATCGGTCTGATGGACTAGATTCCCGAGCAACTACACATTACATTTGCTTCCCTTAACAACAACCCATATACTTTATACATTCCAACCGTACCGAGTATTTACATACTAATGCCGATAACAATTTCGGTCTTACTACGCCTACAATGCTTACGCCATTTAAATGGCTACTCATGTATAAACATCTACCCCGTCCTACTCTCGAACGGCTTCCAGCTCCTTGTACCTGAAATAGAAAAGGAGAGAAAGGGTGGCCCCCAAGGGGATCAGCACCTTTGCTGGTATGGTAATCCCGCAGCCCACATGCTACCGGACCACGCACAACTAATTGTCGTCTTAGCATGCGATTGATTATATTTAAATCATGCATGCAACTGTAAACACACAACACAAACATTTCGCCTCAATGGGCTCAACAAACGGATAATACATCCTTACTTGATGAGTCACTCATGGTATTCATTATCCCTAGAGTGTTCCTCCTCTAACGGAGCTACTTCCTTAATAGACGCCACTTACCCTTAAATCGGGTTATCCTTAAACGCCTCTTGTCACAAACTAGGATTCAGTTCCATGATCCACACACTCCATATCTTACAACATATCACATTCCTCACATAACAAAACATAACAACACTTTTCTCGTTTCGACGTACACATGATAACATCGCATTCATTTTAAACATCTAACGTATACATATCATAGCATAGCAATGGAAATTGCCTAGCACAATAACAACACAAAACACCATAAGATCGGTTCACACAAGGAACCTTCCACCATAGTTAGTATACATAGTGAGCCTAGAGATTATTACCAATCTCATGCTAAGCTCGTTACCAACCTCGTTACCGTCCAGTTGTATCGAACGGTTAACTTAAACCCAAGGCGTGTCGGATATAGTAATCCCAAGCACACCGAAATAACATTTGTATGCCCCTGTGGCCCGACGTGAGTCAGTAAACTAGCTTTGGATAAGCTAAGGGAAGATTGAAACCAAATTGGAATACAACCCATACATACACCAAGAGAGTCGAACCGGATATGACATCGACTCCCGTCCTCACACGCGTGGCCGGAACATACCGGACTCCTCACCCCCCATTAGTACATATATACTTATAAATAAGTAGTTAGAGATCCATTATGGAGCCTACCACATCCACACACCATACGGTATCATAACCGAGTTAAGCACACAAGGGAGGTTCACAACTTGCATACAACAACAATATCCAACTAACTCACACATAGCCGTGGTTAGAACGTTCCCAAGGTTTGGGTCGTTAACTCCGAATACCGATCTCTCATGTGTTCCTGGTTCTGGTTAGCTAAGGTTTAACACTTATTTGAGGTTAAACGGTATCGGAGATTAAAAGCGCCACATAAATGAATGACTATAAACTCATTACATGTTTTTATCTTACAAGGTGGCAAACACTCAGAAAAACACATTGGCATACAAGCCGGTGTAATCCGGTAGGACACAGGTTGCAAGAAAACCATACCTGTCACCGGAGTCCACTTTACCACGTCCACTTATGTTCCTCGAGCAATTCTCGAACAACTGATAACATTACATATACTTTTATTAACATCGGGGTTGCATGATTATTTAATGTCTAATGCTTATAATTTTTCCCCGTAGTTTAGTTACATAACTTCACTTTTTAACTTGTTTTACTTTCACATTTTATTACAACTTTTCACCCACTAAATTGTCATTAAAACTCACCTAACATGTCCTTAACAACCTCATAACATCATTAACCATCAATCCCCATCATTACACACCATTTCCATACCTTAAACAAAGTTTTTGGTCCATACAGTGGCCCGTCCGAACTTGTGTCCGAACCTCCAAGTTCGGACGTGAGTCGAGAATCTCTAAATGCGGGAATCCATGCGTCCGAACATGTGTCCGGACTTCCCAAGTTCGGACACAGTTCGAGTGTGCAAGATTCTTACCCAACAGAGCCTGTCCGAACTTCCATGTCCGGACGGAAGTTCGGACAAGGCAAAATGCTCAATTTCCAAGCCTTTAAACACTTAGCCAAATTCCTCCAAAGCCTCCAACACTTATAGTATCTACTCCCTAGGTTCCTAAGTGATGTTTCATGCCTATTCTAACCATTATACCAAGACATATCTTCCACACAAACATCATCATCCAAACATCCTTTCTTACAAATCAAAACTCCTTATGTCATTCTTACAATTCCTTTTTCCAAGCTTACACTTTCTCCTCAATTTACCAAAGTTTGCCTAAGTCTTTACCTAAGTCCAAAATGACTTTGGTACATACTAAAACCTCAAGATCATGCCTAAGTCCTTATTACACTCTAGAACACTTCCTAGTTCACCAAAATTCCTTTAAAACACTTTGAACTTCTTATACATTTTCCTAAATTTTGACATGGGTTCTCCTAGAACATTACTAGACCAAAACACATTGTTTTCTCCATTAATCACACAAGAACACCTAAAATCCATCAAGAACTTTCTCACACACATAACTTCACCAAGTTTACACTACATCACAATATAGTGCATAAACTTAATTGCTTGGCACTTAGGCCCTTAAATAACATGGCTCTTAGGCCCTTAAATTGCATAAACCTTAAACACTGAATCTCCACAATATATAAGCCTTTGACCTGTAAATACACACAACAAGACATATGTCCTTTACTAGTCTCCTTGAGAACATTTTCCTAAGTCCTGTACCATTAGCTCTTTAGGTAGTTTTAGCAAGCATTATAAGCTCATTTCTACTAAGGCATTAAACCACATTGAGATAGCATATTTACCTCTTTTCCACCCAAACTTCTTTCTTGTTTCCTTACAAAACCGGTAAGGTATTCGATTCCTTGTCAACTACTACACAATATACAACATTGAAATGAATACAAGCTTTAAGCTTCATCTCATTGTAAACCCTAGGTTTACATTGTTTCAAAAACATTAATGTAGTTGTTTTACCTTGATCTTTGAAGAGAGTTGGAATATCTATGAAGAGGGGAATCCACCTAGTCCATGAAAGATTCAAATGGAGCTAGAACAAGGCAATATAAGAGCACCATTAATGGTGAATTTTCGAACAACAACAAAACATGGAGGGAACTTGATTTTTCTTTGAGTTTCCTTACCTTGAAGCAAAGGAGAACAATGATATGTGAAAAGGTGAGCTCAAGCTCCTTCAATGGTGAATCTCCATGGCACCAAAATTGAGTTCTTGAAGATTTAAAAAGATAGAAGTGTAGAGCTTGACCTAACTAAGACAAATATGGTCTTGGAATTTGATTTGGCCAAGGGAGCTAGAAGATACAAGAGTTCAAAGCTTGAAGATGGTGCTTGAGCTGTAGCATCACCGATGGAGAGGGAAGAAGAAGATAGATGACCGTGGGAAATGGAGAAGGAAAGAAGAGAATGAGAAGAAACTTGCTTTTGGAGATATTTGTAAGTTAAAGCAAATAGTACTTTTACTTTGTCATTACTTAACTTATTTATTTGCTCCAAATTTGGTGAGTCACAATGAAAAACCGGCCCCTTTATCTCACCTAGGGGTATAATAGTCTTTGTTTGTCAATTTAATTACTCATGATAACATATGTTACAAACTAGCTTATAAAAATCACTATTCACAAAAACAAGGCACATAGAAGTGAAATTTTTGATTTCCTATTGATATAGACATCCAAATGTGATACTATATAGTACACATATATATTTAAGAGTAATGATGGACATTTAGCCACTCAAAACTCATTTACAAGACAATTTTTCAAAAATGTGCTTTAAGACTCCTTAAAGCACTTTTTGTGTCTTAACTTGTTTTCAAGCTTGGTTTTCTTTGGTAATTGGTTTAATATGTTCATTAACATATTTATAAGGTATAGGTATGACCATTAGGTCTTGTACACATTTATCCCAAGCTTAGGGCACATTTTAGCCCATATTGACCTTAAGGTATTTATTTGTGTTTTGTTTGGTTTCATTGTCTACCAAGGTTTCCTAAGGACTTAATTAGCCTTATAAAATCATAATTAAATATTATCAAGTCTTGGTAGGCTCTTTGGGTCCTAACCAAGTTCACTCCGAGCTTAGAGCACGTTTTTGCTCAAACCGTGTCTTAGTGTTTATTGTGTTTTTACTACAGTTTAAATTTCACAATGATGTTTCTAAGGCAATTTTTAGCCTTTAGATACCATATTTTAACATTTAACCAACATATCAAGGTTTGGGGTATTTCAATCTACCCCCCTTAAAAGAACTTCGTCCTCGAAGTTCACATTTCCTCGCATCATTGGATTAGAATACGGGAATTACTTTCGAAATTAACTTCCATTACCAACCACCCTTTACATCCAACCTCGGACTTAACGGTCCGGGCAACATATCCACTTTATACATAACCATATCGTAACATACTTACATGATAACCTCGGACTCACGGTCCGGGTACCTTAATAACATTACACTTACATAACAACCCTCAGACTCTCAGGTCTGGGTAACAATACAACAGTTAGACTCATAGGTCTGAATAACATAACACTTCCGAAACTACCACATTAGGACTCAAGGTCTAAAATAATATTTCTTACCCATACCACACAACATGTCTTAGCATGTATAACAAACAGAAATACCTTTTCCATCTCTCCATGGGCTCGAGTCCCATGTTGAGTACATATACACTGTGATCCCGTAGAACCCGGTCGTGATGGACACCTTTTGGTCCCCGTTCCTTTGGGAGGTCAAAACAATCACATACATTTTTAAAATATACTTCTCATGTCACTGGTCCGAAGACAAAGGCTCATACGTCCTCGGCTCGTGAGCAAGTATTACAAAAATATTCTTTACTAGGTTAAGTACATAAGAGAATCCTTTATTCAAAATATGAATCGACCGTTTTGGAAATATCAATTGGAAATCCTTTTTGAAAACGCAACACAACTCGAAATCCAATTTATGCTCCTTGTATCTTTCTTAACATGGTTATTTGTGACCACTTACAGGGAGCTTCAAGAGTCATCTAACCCTGATGTGATCAGCATCAGTGTTGAACTATCTTTCCCCCCCAATTTGTGTTCGGCTTCCCTTGATCTCATGATAATCAAGTTTCACCTCCCACTTCATTTTCAACCAACAACTAATTCGAGCATATCCCATTTTCTATCTTTAAATCCTTCTAGTCATAATCATTACATCTCCAAGGGATAGAACTCCGTCTATCAATCATCACCCAAATCCAACTTAATTCAAGTTACCTAGGGAATTTAATTCTCACTAGGTTCTATGTCGGTCCCATACCCCTTCATAAATCACAACGCTGTATATATATACATATTTTTTTTTAATCAAAATACAATACATGGTTCACATTTATGCACCGTCGGGGTTTTAGTTCCCCGGGAGTTTCTTTACTCCCTTCCCCTTGTACCTTCACACACAACTGTTAACAAAATAAACACACTTATCCCCATGGTATTCGCATCTTTGTGCGCAATTACCACAATTTAACCACAAATAAATGCGTATGTTTATATAACACACGCGCCAACCATCATAACAAATCATTTTTGTGTTATGCACAACATAGTTCACGTACACTTGTACGGTAAAACACACTAAGCGGCTTTACGCTCTACCCCCCTTAAAAGGGATTACGCCCACGTAATCAACCACTGAACATTGGCTTAAAATGTTATGCCGTCGTGAGGTATTTTAATTTCCACGCGGTCTGTACACAATGCGTTTTGGTTAGAGGATTTTAACCATTTTAGCGGTTTAATCCCTAAACCAAGAATTCTTATTAGAGTTTATCTAACTCATAACCGGTTTCAGTCCTGGCCTGTGAGGCTTCTAGGCATTGATAACTAACCCTTAATTCATATTCACAATGTATATTCGGTATCTGATGCATGGGCTCACTGGCCTCTGTTGCGCAACTCTGCTAATTATAGGGCTAGTTTGCCCCATTCGTTACTGTTACTGTATTGTACATTTCCAATGTATTACCCTTATCTAGGTAACAATGGTTTCTCAACCGACGCATGGTATCTCTTACCCTGAGCGAATTCGGTGAGTTCCAAAACTTTCCATCCACTTCTCCAATAGCTTACTGCGTAAACTGTACAATGATTGACTTGCTTCTACCGACTTACTGTCGGTTGAGATTGAGCTACTACCTAATGTGTAGTGCTCTCTCGGTTATTTCCCACACCTGAGGTATATTTCATACCGACATTTGGTATTCAGTGCCACTGTTATCACTTATTCTTAACCATACCTCCACATTTGGTTTCGTACAAGTACTCTTCCATTGGTATGACCTTGCATTTCCTATGCATTGATCATTATAGTATTATAGGTTTCTTTCTACATCCACCACAATTAACATTTCCCTAAATCCTAGCTATCCCACTTGATCATTACTGCGCAAGTGCAATACCAAAACACTCAGTCATACAGAGTGCAGAGGCGTAAACTCCTGACAGTAAATCTCTTATGCGATAGCAATTAGGAATTTCCACTGTGTTTCACTGAAATTCTTATCACACAATACTTGCCACCGGCTTACTGCTCGGTTCTTTTGCTATCACTTACCGTTGTCTCTCTACTGGGTTTAACTCATAACTCCACTTATTTGTCCTATCATCACTTAACAATAATTATACAACGGTCGCTTATTGCACACCGTATCCTCTTTCCTTTTACAACATCAACTTACATTGCATCCGCTATTATATTAGCTTCCGCCTTTCCACTGGATTTGGCCACTTATCTGGCTGACTTCTTGAATACACCATTACTCGAGCCTTTATGTTCCTTGAGCGTTGTTCGCTACTCATTTAGCATCACACACCTATGGTGGTTGCTATCAACTTATCTCTCTTCCTTTCTACTCAACTGGTACAAACATTTCCTTTCGTATTAGTCTCATTCAAATCACTCTTGGGTAACAACAACATGGTTAATCCCTGACATATCTCTTGAACTTGGTTCACCTAACTACCGCTCCTGCGGTTTCACAATATCGAGAGGTGTCCCCACTCTTAATGCAGTGGTTCGTTCTCCGCTCTATCTCCTTGTGTAACATATACTTCTGCAACCGATCACATTTACATAACACAAGTTGTTGTGGCTTATAAGCCTTACGGTCACGATTCCTTCCAAGTTGTCTCTTTGGCAACTTAGGGTCTTACTGTTAAGTAGGTTATCTTCAGCGTTTAATCCGAGTATTTGTTTCAACTCTTGCGTTTCAATTATATTGCTTCATCCAACAATGTTTAATCCAAATACCCCTCAAGGATTGCTCCTGGGTGTTATTAAAATATGCCATTACATTTGGCTTGCACTTATTGGTATATTCCGTTAGCCACGCCGCTTGCGTTCTTAACTGGCTTTTTATCTCCTTCTGTGAAGATCAACATTTCCTGGTAGTGTAGGTACTCATTCTGGGAGTTTCATCCCGTTCATTGCACGCTAATGTGTCCACATCAGGCATCTGCCTTACCATGTACAGACTGGGTATTCACTCCAGCTATCATGTTTATCCCTCAGGCTTCTTAAGACATATGTGATGTCTTTACATAACAGTCCGTGCACTTCACACTTCTTGACTCCTATACATTTCCTTGAAATAAACTTACTAGTTCCTTTAGTCCTTTTTAACTTAACTGCGTTCCTTTACTTCGACCGTTCTTGGTAATCCGTCACTCTTGTTTGACTTTTACTGCGGACCGTAGTATGGAGTCGACTACTTCCCGTGTACCGGACTCTACTCGTGTACATATATGGGGTATCATACTGATACATTGCTACTTACCCAACTAACCTATAAGTAGGTCTGTCAGGCCCACATGCTCCTATCGGAGTGCGGTCGTCCCACAACACAGTTGGTACACTCGTAGTGTCCGTCACACGCCTAGGCGAAGTATTATGTTGACAACTCCCTTATATTGTCTCTTGACAATATTCATTCCATGCTTCCCGAACTTAATCGAGGGAAAGTTTATCCATTGTTGAATTCTTATCAACTGCCCTTGGTTTTACTGGTTTGGCTTAGAAGAAGGTTGGAAAGTAGTGTTGGTTTGAAAGAAAATCTGGTTTTGAAGAAAAGAGTTTGAATAAATCTGGGTGTGAAAGAAAAGTTTCATGGTTTCGCAACATCTTCTTACCTTAACCAAGTCTAGCTTCTTGCTGACTGGTGTACTTACAGTTACAGAGGTTAGGCTATCAGCCCTTCCATGGCCTTAATGATCTCGTTTAACTTCATGGTACTTTACTAAGTACCTTGTAGTGGTTATAAATTTCCGAATAGCCCTGTTATAGCAGCACTTGCTATGGCAAGTGCGCCATGCTAACTGGCTATTGGTTCAACACATACCGGTTGTGGTATTGTTTTTACCCGCACTATCATCAGTGGCCTTGTTGGCTCTCACTGATCTTACTGTCTTGACAATAAATCCTCTGGGTGACTTCTCACTGTCTTCACATGATAATCATCAAATAGGGTGTTTCCCATTCTGGGAGACCCCCCTTTTTTTTGTATTGTTTCCTCTTCGTAGCCCGTTCCACGCATTGTCGTAGTTACTGAGACTTGTCTCAGGTTGGGCACCACATTATAGTTCCTTAGTCGGTTGGTATACCGTTGGTGTATCATTTAACAACTGTAGTCCCGTAGACACTCGTCTCGGGTTTCATCAATCCACTTCTTGCCTGTTGCACGGTTGGTGCGTTGCAAGCTGGTTGTTCTCGACTGCTCAGCATGTCAACCCAGGTTGCCGGAAATTCTATTCTCTTATACACAAAGTTCTTCATTCTTCGCTATTAAATGCGGTTAACAATGTTCAGATGGAAACCGTCTCCGGGATTCCCAGTTTTCGGGATCTACCGTATGACAGGTTCTCCGTACCTTTAGAGGTATTTAATAGCAGCCAGATCGGGTATCCCGAGTATGAGAGGACTTTCATCTCTCTGGCGTTGTTCCCCAAGTTATAAAAACAGGGATTGTGGAGGGCGGGAAGGATATTGTAGGTTTCCAGTAGTCACTGGTAGTTCCTAACTAGCGTATATCTCACGCTATCACTCAACCCTTAACCCAAAGTACTAAAATCCTAACTCGGTACTTCCTAAGCTCGGTAATTCAGTCATCAGAGCGATACTTCGCTCTGATACCACTTTTTGTAACACCCCAACTACCACCGTACACAAAACATCAAACTGCAGCGGAAAATTCAACTCATCACATTACCTATTTCAATGGTGTTACACGCCGTTAACCACCCACGTGGCTAACAAGGCTAATACATGTACTTTGTATCGGTCTGATGGACTAGATTCCCGAGCAACTACACGTTACATTTGCTTCCCTTAACAACAACCCATATACTTTATACATTCCAACCGTACCGAGTATTTACATACTAATGCCGATAACAATTTCGGTCTTACTACGCCTACAATGCTTACGCCATTTAAATGGCTACCCATGTATAAACATCTACCCCGTCCTACTCTCGAACGGCTTCCAGCTCCTTGTACCTGAAATAGAAAAGGAGAGAAAGGGTGGCCCCCAAGGGGCTCAGCACCTTTGCTGGTATGGTAATCCCGCAGCCCACATGCTACCGGGCCACGCACAACTAATTGTCGTCTTAGCATGCGATTGATTATGAAATACCCCAAACCTAAGTATGTTAAGTAAACATCAAATCATGATGTAGCAGGGCTAAAATATGCCTTAGAATGATTGGTAGACAATTTGAACCAAGGAAAACACAAGAAAGTGCCTTAAAGGCAATCAGGGCAAAAACGTGCTCTAAGCTTGGAGAGACTTGGGTGAGTACCCAAATATCATGATAAGACCTTAGTAATACCCTAATGGTCATTTTAAATCAATTAGCAAAGAAAACCAAGCTTGAAAACAAGTTAAAACACAAAATGTGCTTTAAGAAGTCTTAAAGCACATTTTTGAGAAATTGTCTTAGAAATAAGTTTTGAGTGGCTAAATGGCCATGATTACACCTTAATCAACATGTGTACTAATTAGTATCACATTAGGAAGCCTAAATCAATGGGAAACCAAAATTTCACGAATATGTGCACTAATTAGTGAATAGTGCTCAAATAGTGCTAGTTTTGACTTAAGGCAACCTTAATTAGTTAAATGGCCAAACAAGGCCTTATTTATGTTAATTAGTAAGGGGGGGACGGTTTTAAGGGGATGAGTCACCATAGACTTCATCAAATAAGAAAATAAGAAGAGATAAAGTAAAGAAAGTTACTATTTGCTTTTATAAAGCAAAATATCCTTTATTAGCCTACCTCTCTCCTCTTCTTCATTTCTCTTCTTCACCAACGAGTTCCTCTTCTTCTTCTCTGTTATAAACCGTTCCCAACCAGCTCCATACTTGCTCCACCTTGCTTTGTCCATAACTTGCTCATTTTAGCTCCAAATCAAAAACTAAGCATAGATTTCTCTTAGTTAGACCAAGGCCTTGCTTCCTATCTTTTCAAAATTTGAAAAGCTCATTTTGGAGCCATGGGAAATCGCCATTGAAGGGGGAAAAATAAGCTTGGAGGGTGCATTAGCTTCTCCATTCTCTTAAGGTAAAGAATATGTAAGAAAAGTTAGGTTTCCACCATTTCTCCACATTACCGAAAATTACTACTCATGGGGCTTCGTTTTTATGCCTTGTTCTAGCTTGATTTATTCACCAAGGACTAGTGGATGTCCTATTTCATTCAATGCCCAAGTCTACCTTGAGACTTCAAAGGTAATCATCCACTTTTATGCCTTAGACACATTTTACCTATTTCTAACTAGTTTTAATTACTTGAGGTTAGTGCATTGTTTAGTACTATATGAGTCCTTGAATGTTGATTAGAACATTGGCAAGGGGAATTTAAGTGGTGGCCGAGATCTATGCAAGAAGAAGGTCTAAGGAGGAGATTAAGATAAGCTTGAGAAAACAAGGTAAAATGCTTACCTAATGGTGGTTTAAGATTAAGGAATGAGTTTTAGATAAGTACCAATGTGGCTTAGAGCTTACATTGTGTATTGGGTTATATAACCTAAGAAAAAGAACTTAAACAAGCTTATGAACTTGTGATTAAGGAGCTAATGAGAATGAGTTAGTAATATAAGTTTAAGGTGGATTTTAAGAGCATTATAACTACTATGAGATTGATGAGTGTATTTGCAGGTTGAAAGCTTATATATGTGGGAAATTCAGTGTTTAAGTTTAAGTCATTTAAGGGCCTAAGAGCCATGTCATTTAAGAGCCTTAGTGCTATGCAATTTAAGATTTTTGCAATATATTGAGTTTGTTGTGAATGAGTTGGTTTGGGTGATGAGATATGATGAGAAGAACTTGATGTGTGTGAGGTGGTTGAATGAGGAAAATAATGTGTTTGGGCATGATAAGATACTAGAGGAGCTATGGCGAAATTTGAGTAGAAAACAAAGTGTTTAAGTGGTAGTGGTGAGCTAATATGCCCTAGGGTTTACTAGGGAGCATGAAAAGAAAATTGGGTGGAAATGAGTTGACTAAGGAGTTCTTGAGGTTTAGAATGACCTAGAGATGTCTAGGAGGAATTGGAGGATTGGTGAGTGTTTTTGAACACACCAAAATCATGAGATGAGGAATGTAAGACTTGTGCATAATTTTAAGGAAAGGTGTATAATGCCTTAAGGAGATTTAGGTATGAACTAGAGAGTAAGACAATGAGAGTTTTCAGAACCTTGTGTAATTGTGATGATGTTAGTGGTGGGCTAGTAAGGTTTAGTTGAATGGTAATGTGTGGACTTGGGTGATGGAAGTGAAAAAGGTAGGAGGATGTTGTAAGTCATCAAGGAAAATGTCTAGGAATGTAAAAGAGCATATGATCGTGAGAATGGTGAGTAAGTGAGTAAAAGGAGGTGGAAATGTCCAAGGAGGGTGTAGTATAGTTAAGGTAAAGAAGAACAAGGTTAAGGTGCTAAGAGGATGACAAGAAATGTTTAGGTATGCCCAAGAGTTTAAGAGTGATGAGTAACAAGTGAAAAGAAGAGAAATTGTGCATGGACATGCAAGATAACCTTGGAAGGTTTAACAAGCAAAGATGGAGTGCAATGATGTTAAGGAGGAGTTATATGGGTTGAAAAGAAACACCTTGGATGGTAGAAGTTTTTGGTAAGGTTACAAGTTAGTAATGTAAGGAATTATATGATAAGTGTTAGGAGTGTTTGTAAGAATTGAGCAAATGATTGAGAAGATCTTTGGAAGTTGTTTTAATGAGTTTGGTGGAGGTTATAAGGTGTGTTTGATGTGCCAAATGATGTTAGAACACATTAGGAGGCTTGAGGAAAAATTTGGAGAAGGTTTGACAATGTATGGGAAGTTTCTGCAGCCGACCTACCCAGGGGACCGACCCCAGTCTGGGTCGGTCGGGCTGAAACTGTGAAGTTTGATGTTCTCTGCAGCCGACCTACCCAGGGGTGGGTCGGTCGGTGGGTCGGTCGGACCAAAAAAAAAAAAAAAGAAAGGAGAAACCCTAAGAGAGTTTAGTGGTATTAATGGTACCCCATTAAGGGGGCAATGATGATTAGAGGTATAAAGACCTAAGGGATTAAGTTAAGAATAAACTTAAAAGTTTAAGTTTAGGTTTGTAAGATTAAGTTGTAAGACTTAAGAGGTGTTAGGTGGGGATCATTAAGGGTTAAGTAGTTAAGTAAGTTGAATTAAGTTAAGTGATTAACAACCTAAAACTGAATGAATGTTTTAGGACTTGGAAATTGGACTCCGGAAGAGATTAAGCAACTGAACGGCCAACGGTGAACGGTACAGTTCTCTTGTGACCTGCTTGCTAACGAGGTGTCCCTCGGCTTGTGTGCTATTTGTTTTGTGTGCTCACTAAACAAGATAAAGCATGCAACCGGAACATATATATATATATTGTATTGTTGTGTGATGTTTGAAAACTAACACAACATACCGTGAGAACTTACTAACCAATGCTTAGTAAGGAATTGAGTGAGACTAAGGAACGCCCCCTAATGAGGGACGATATGAACCGAAAGAGGTTAACCAACAAACAGGGTCTTGAGATAACTACTAACTGGAACTTGAGTGAGGAAACCCGGGACCGATCTCCGGTCATGCATGCTAAGGAAAGGGGGTCGTTATCTATAGTAGATTCGACCTCCGATTAAGGACTTGTCTTCGGACTTGTTGCCTAGGGCCGGTTGCCGGCTCAGCTACGCTGGACTCCCGTCCAGAGTAGGTGGCATTAAGATGGTGCGGTGGGATCACCTAAATCCCAGGTTCGAATTAGATACGGCCAATCCCTTCCAGGAAAGGTTTGTATATTGAGATTAAGATTAAGATTAAGGTACGATGAAGTTAAGTTGCAATCATTCCTTTTTAAAGGATGATTTGTATTATTAAGATTAAGACTAAGGTAAGATTAAGTTAAGTTACAATCATTCCTTTTTAAAGGATGATTTGTATTATTAAGATTAAGACTAAGGTAAGATTAAGTTAAGTTACAATCATTCCTTTTTAAAGGATGATTTGTATTATTAAGATTAAGATTAAGGTGAGGTTAAGATAAGTTGCAACCGTTCCTTTTTAAAAGGATGGTTGTATTAAGATTAAGATAAGCTACATCCACTCCTGATTAAAGGATGGTTGTTTCTAAGATTAAGATAAGAATCAGATTGAGGTAAGATAAGGATGGACTAAGATTAAGAGAGAACATTACTTAAGGAGTTAAATAACTAACTCTCTAATTAAGGGAACGCATTTAAGTCGTTCATTGTGTGTGAACTTTGATTGTTCATATCTGAGTTGTTGTTTACTGCACTTTCTATTATGTTGTGCATCTAATCAACCTCCATGCTATCGACAATTAGTCGTCGTAGCCACGTTAGCTTGGGGGCCATGAGAGGATCGTACCAGCATTCGTGCTGACCCCCTTTGGGGGCTGTTTTTACTACACAGGTACATCAGGAAGCGGCCGACGCGAGAGTAAGAAGAGGATACAGTTGTTAAGGGTTTAGTGTGGCCTACGAGTAGTGCATGTACACTCGTATGGCAATTTGAGTTAGTAAGATGTATAGGATGTGAGGGGGTTGTAAGAAGGATATGTATATGGTTAAGATTGTTGTTACTAATGTTCGGTATATTCTGTAGTCAGACCGTGGCAAGGTCCTGGATTGTAAAGAATTCCGCTGTGACATGTATATATATATGCTGTTAAGTTGCGAGACCACAATTGGATTGAGTTGGGGTGTTACAAAAGTGGTATCAGAGCGTAGTTACGCTCTGAAGACAAGAAATACCGAACTTAGGAGAATATTGAGGTTGAGATTGAGTTATGGGTTAAGGGTTAAGAGATAGAGTGAGAGGTGCGTTAGTCAGGACTTCCCGGTGTTTACCGGATATCCATAGTACCTAGACCCGCCCTCCACATCCCTAACCCTGAATATGTGCAACAAACGCCAGAGAGAAGAAAGCCTCTTACTCGGGAAACCCGATCTGGCAGTTAGTTAACAGTAAGCAATACAAAAACAACTTGTTGTACAACAGTTACGGAGAACTTGGAGGTTTTCAATGGAGCGCAACAGTGAAACAGGCGCTACCTATGGAATTCTATCAATAAGGGAACGGTAATTACCGGCAACATGGGTCGACATGCTACGCAGTCGAAATAACCCGCGATACCAATGGTAAGGAAAGCACTACGCGTGCAATAGATAAGGAAATGATAAAAGGCATGAGTACCGGACAGCGGTCCGAGTGAGCATAACAGTGGGATAATACAAAGCATGAGGATTGAGATTACTGGAAAGTCCAGTTAGAGACGGGAACTCCAAACCCCATATTACGAGGAAGGGTACAAGACCTGGCCGACATAACGCGGACAACGGTGGAAACACATATAAATTGTATACCGAAATAGGACTACGATGTAGTGCCTAAAGGAGAATCATTACTTAGTAACCACAACAAGATGTGTGGAGACAAGAGCGAGGATTAAGACATAAGAAGATATTAAGGGGTTCCCTCAGACAGAGGAACGCCCTGATAAATGACAGTACTGTCAAACAACAAGGAAACTACCGGATGGTTGGTTATCCAAAATAAGAGATTATCGAAGGAGTCCCGAGGACTACCAATTACATGGAAATTAGAAGGAGGTATCGCTACCAATGTACCTTGCACCAATAGCCCATCCTGCATGGCGCACTTGCCATAGCAAGTGCTACCACGGTTAAGCTACACGGAAAGCCATCATGGAAAAATAGGAGAACGCTACAGTTGTAGCACATATTAATACCGGATCGTAAATCCATAAGAACAGAAAAATAAGACCATGGAAAGGCCCGACAGCCTGACCATGATGAGATGAGGTGACACACCAGTCAGCCGGGAGCAGAACTTGGACATAATATTAGACCATATGGATGTTAGCAACAGTACAACAACAACCGACAGTGCAGTAAGAACACCAACCCGGATCCCAAAGGGGAAAACCTAAGAGATCGCTCGGTAATGCGAGCAAAAACACTATATAAGCAACGATATACAAGGGATGTATTATAAGATACTATTGAGACTGTTGAAGCATCGACTTACAACGAAAAACGGGATAAGATTCCCAGAGTGACCATTAAGGAACCAATAACAACATTCTTCAATGAAGATGTTGGAAAACCCAAGAGACAAGGGTAAATGAGAATAAACGAAAGCTATAACCTGCTGAGGATTAAAGACGTACAACCCTGGAAATGGAAAACTCAGAGGACTACCCCCATAGAGCGGGCGTAGTCGAGCCGAACAACTGATGAATGACATTTAACACTGTTTGTTTAACTCATTAACACCCAAGTATGATTGATCATCAACGGGTGGCATAGTCAACGGAAGTTGAACGAAGCGTTGAGATGGGAGTATAAGATAACCGGATTATATCTAACTTGGACACCTTAAGGCGAACGCCTAATACGAACCTAACCTTGACTATTAAAAGACATAAGTCTAGTAAAATGACAGCTTTGTCAAAGACATTAAGTAACCTCAGATCACCTGAACAACTTCCCTAGCAGGAAGCAGGATGCAGCAACTTATCATGAAACCCGATGCTACATTTAGTATGTAACCTAACGATGGATAGTGCTCAAAGAACCAGAATCTTATAGGGATGACCTGCAGATGAGTAAGAGTACAAATAATGAACTGAGACATTAAGCATTAAGAGCCTACGAGCCAAGGATGTTAACCACATCAGAGCCCGAGGCGCAATAAGTTATAAGAGAGCCTGTTTAAGCCAAGAAAGGGGTACCAATGAGAACATTGAGATAATGCTGAGGACAGGAGCGGAGAACGAACCATACCTTTTAGGGTGGGGATACCTCTCCTTGTTGTGAGGCCATGAGTGGGATGAACCCCTCAAAAGGGCTTTCAGTTATTAGAGATGAAGTAAACTTTATTTAGAAAATGGAAACTATGAACCTTGAGATTTCCTTGAAATATATCAGATACACTTGAGTAATAAGGTAGGTTGCAGAGATAGACCTCATATCCAACACCCAGGATGTAAGAATTAGTGATCGTCAGAGATAAACATTGTGACTGCACATTATGGCACGTCAATTAATCAATGCTCAGAAGAGCTTGTGAATCAGTGGATGACTTCTTCAGTTACCAGTTAAACTACATGGTAGATAACATCATTAAGGATGAAAGAAAGCGAGAGAAATCAGCCTGTTTACAAATCTGAGATTGGAGCAGAACACCTTCGTATTAAGAGACAACTATTTTACAGCATGGTAACACAACCGCTATACACCGGAATGAGAAAACTCCCAATGTGTTTACACCCAGAAGGGATTGAGTATAAGGTAAGACATGAGAATAAGTGAATAAGAGGTTGCACCATTAATGGGCAACATGGTAAGGGCCAACTACCACGGTAGTAGTGGTCGTGAGTACAATAGTTAGAAAGGTGAATTAAGTCATGGTGCGCGGTAAGGCGACCATTATGAATGAGCCGTCAAATATTGACACTGAGGCAATAAGATTTATGAGTTAAGACCAGTATAAGTAAAAAAATAAGATGGTAGACGAACTGAGCATTGATGCCAGTAGTCTGGACCTGGTTTGGTAAGATTACACAGGAAGCACACAACCCATTCCTTAAGGAACTGGAAGTGCTTTCCTAATAGGAGAAAGAAGATAAGAGGCTCTATGGAAAGAGACCTAAGCTACTAAGAAATAGAATCAGTACGGGATACAGAAAGAGCTAGAGCATACAATACCAAGAACACAATAATGGATTTCCCTTGATTAACTTCAAGAAGAACAATAAATGTTATTATGGAACGATGAAAGAGGAGATCGACAACAGAATACTTCATAATTAGCAATAGCTAAACGTGTGACAGACACTATGAGTTTACTAAAACGAGACGTGGGACGACTGCACCCCACAGGGGCTTGCAGGCCTGACACGCTCATTTATGAGTTAGTTGGGTAAGTAGTAATGTACCAGTAAGGTACCCCATGCATGTGGATGAGTGGTGTAAGGAACACGGGAAGTAGTCGACTCCGTACCACCGACAACGACGCAAGATCAGACAAGCGCAGCTACTACCACAAACAGTCGAAGAGAAGAATTCAGTTGAACCAACAACACGAGAAATCAGAGAACGAATAATTAAGGACTATGGAGTGCGAAGAGCACGAATTGTTAAGTACTGACATTGGACATGTCTTAAGATGTAAGAGATTAAGACTGTAAAGCGCGATACGCACTAAACAGTAGTTTCAGATTGAGGATCATCCTCAGACCAAAGGTCAGTTGGAGAGAACAACTTAGACATTCGAGAAAACACTAAGAGTATGAACATAAGATCTTCAAGGAGAATGGATAGACGAGTTACAACTCATTAAGGCCGTGTATATATAAAGATAACACGTGTCCATTGAGAGACCAATATACCTAAACTGTAAGGAGGCAGGAGGATATACAATGCCATAAAATGATAAGTGAAGCAGTTAAGCCTAAGAACATCAGAGTGGTGCAGCGGAAGCTGGCAGACCACTACTTTGAGATTAGACCAAACTAAGTTAAGGAAACGGTATAAATACCGTTAAGAATCCTCGATACAGAGACTAAGTCATTCCTGATCGAATTCTAAGTAAGATAGATGACATGGAAGCTAGAATGCTTGGTGAGAATTAGACATCTTGAACTTATGTTCAAGGATGATATAATGCAGATTACGTGGGCGTAATCCATTTTAAGGGGGTAGAGCGAAAACCGCTTAGCGTATGTTTGTGTACTGAGTACATAAACTACGGTGTGCATAGCACAAAATAATTTGAGAATATGTTTTACATAAACATTTTGAGGTAAATCATGGTTATTGCACACAGAAGATGTGAATACCATACATATTAAGTACCTATCTTGTTAACTCCGGTGTGAGTACAAGTTAAGAGAATTAAGGAAGAGGATTAAGGAGACTTAAGAAATAAGAATATATGAGGTATGAGTCGATATGAGACTATGTGAGATAAGAATAAGATAACACTATGAGATATTATTTGATATGAGCATGAGGAAGGAAGCAGTAATGCTATGAGATAAGATGGTGAAAAATGATATGAGACTGATATAGAACTTAGTGGGAATTTAAGTCTTGAGGTAATTACTAAGAGATGAATTGGGAATGCTTGATGGACTAAGTCCACCCCTTGGAGATGTATTGATTATGATTAGAAGAACTAAAAAGATAGAAAAATTGGATATGAGTGAATTATCTGATGTTTGAAAATGACGTGGGAGGTGGAACTTGATTTTCTAGGGATCAAGGGAAACCGAACACAAATTGGAGTGGAAGGATAGTTCGACACTGATGCTGATCACATCAGGGTTGGATGATTCCTGAAACTCCCTACCAGTGGTCACAATTAAATCACACTATGGATAGAGGCCTTAAGATAAAATGAAATTGGAGTTGTTTGTATTTTTTAACTAGAGGAATTATTCCTCACATGACCTCGTAAAAAGGATTACCTTTTTACTGAGTCTCGCCCATGAAGTCGAGGACGCACGAGCCTTTGTCTTCGGACCGGTGACATGGGGAGAGCAGCGTGTTTTGTATTCTGGCCCATGGTGACGAGGACGAATGAGCCATTGTCTACGGACCGGTGACATGGGAGAATACGTTGGAAGTTATGTGAAGGTTTTAATCATCAAAAGGAACAAAAGAATTTTGAGTGTTATACATGCGTGAGCAGTTGTGTGATATTTAAGAATAGGTATATGGTGGACCTAAGGATTCAAGGAGTTTAAGTATACATAAGTACGATCTGTATGATCTATGGAATGAGGTAAGACATGCATTTTAATAAGAAAAGATGCATGGGAACTTTGAGGACAAAGTTCTTTTAAGGGGGGTAGATTGAAATACCCCAAACCTAAGTATGTTAAGTAAACATCAAATCATGATGTAGCAGGGCTAAAATATGCCTTAGAATGATTGGTAGACAATTTGAACCAAGGAAAACACAAGAAAGTGCCTTAAAGGCAATCAGGGCAAAAACGTGCTCTAAGCTTGGAGAGACTTGGGTGAGTACCCAAATATCATGATAAGACCTTAGTAATACCCTAATGGTCATTTTAAATCAATTAGCAAAGAAAACCAAGCTTGAAAACAAGTTAAAACAAAATGTGCTTTAAGAATCTAAAGCACATTTTGAGAAATGTCTTAGAAATAAGTTTTGAGTGGCTAAATGGCCATGATTACACCTTAATCAACAGTGTACTAATTAGTATCACATTAGGAAGCCTAAATCAATGGGAAACCAAAATTTCACGAATATGTGCACTAATTAGTGAATAGTGCTCAAATAGTGCTAGTTTTGACTTAAGGCAACCTTAATTAGTTAAATGGCCAAACAAGGCCTTATTTATGTTAATTAGTAAGGGGGGGACGGTTTTTAAGGGGATGAGTCACCATAGACTTCATCAAATAAGAAAATAAGAAGAGATAAAGTAAAAGAAGTTACTATTTGCTTTTATAAAGCAAAATATCCTTTATTAGCCTACCTCTCTCCTCTCTTCTTCATTTCTCTTCTTCACCAACGAGTTCCTCTTCTTTCTTCTCTGTTCTAAACCGTTCCCAACCAGCTCCATACTTGCTCCACCTTGCTTTGTCCATAACTTGCTCATTTTAGCTCCAAATCAAAAACTAAGCATAGATTTCTCTTAGTTAGACCAAGGCCTTGCTTCCTATCTTTCAAAATTTGAAAAGCCTCATTTTGGAGCCATGGGAAATCGCCATTGAAGGGGGAAAAATAAGCTTGGAGGGTGCATTAGCTTCTCCATTCTCTTAAGGTAAAGAATATGTAAGAAAAGTTAGGTTTCCACCATTTCTCCACATTACCGAAAATTACTACTCATGGGGCTTCGTTTTTATGCCTTGTTCTAGCTTGATTTATTCACCAAGGACTAGTGGATGTCCTATTTCATTCAATGCCAAGTCTACCTTGAGACTTCAAAGGTAATCATCCACTTTTATGCCTTAGAACACATTTCTAACCTAGGTTTTAATTACTTGAGGTTAGTGCATTGTTTAGTACTTATATGAGTCCTTGAATGTTGATTAGAACATTGGCAAGGGGAATTTAAGTGGTGGCCGAGATCTATGCAAGAAGAAGGTCTAAGGAGGAGATTAAGATAAGCTTGAGAAAACAAGGTAAAATGCTTACCTAATGGTGGTTTAAGATTAAGGATGAGTTTTAGATAAGTACAATGTAGCTTAGAGCTTACATTGTGTATTGGGTTATATAACCTAAGAAAAAGAACTTAAACAAGCTTATGAACTTGTGATTAAGGAGCTAATGAGAATGAGTTAGTAATATAAGTTTAAGGTGGATTTTAAGAGCATTATAACTACTATGAGATTGATGAGTGTATTTGCAGGTTGAAAGCTTATATATGTGGGAAATTCAGTGTTTAAGTTTAAGTCATTTAAGGGCCTAAGAGCCATGTCATTTAAGAGCCTTAGTGCTATGCAATTTAAGATTTTCGCAATATATTGAGTTTGTTGTGAATGAGTTGGTTTGGGTGATGAGATATGATGAGAAGAACTTGAGGTGTGTGAGATGGTTAAATGAGGAAAATAATGTGTTTGGGCATGATAAGATACTAGAGGAGCTATGGCGAAATTTGAGTAGAAAACAAAGTGTTTAAGTGGTAGTGGTGAGCTAATATGCCCTAGGGTTTACTAGGGAGCATGAAAAGAAAATTGGGTGGAAATGAGTTGACTAAGGAGTTCTTGAGGTTTAGAATGACCTAGAGATGTCTAGGAGGAATTGGAGGATTGGTGAGTGTTTTTGAACACACCAAAATCATGAGATGAGGAATGTAAGACTTGTGCATAATTTTAAGGAAAGGTGTATAATGCCTTAAGGAGATTTAGGTATGAACTAGAGAGTAAGACAATGAGAGTTTCAGAACCTTGTGTAATTGTGATGATGTTAGTGGTGGGCTAGTAAGGTTTAGTTGAATGGTAATGTGTGGACTGGGTGATGGAAGTGAAAAAGGTAGGAGGATGTTGTAAGTCATCAAGGAAAATGTCTAGGAATGTAAAAGAGCATATGATCGTGAGAATGGTGAGTAAGTGAGTAAAAGGAGGTGGAAATGTCCAAGGAGGGTGTAGTATAGTTAAGGTAAAGAAGAACAAGGTTAAGGTGCTAAGAGGATGACAAGAAATGTTTAGGTATGTCCAAGTTTAAGAGTGATGAGTAACAAGTGAAAAGAAGAGAAATTGTGCATGGACATGCAAGATAACCTTGGAAGGTTTAACAAGCAAAGATGGAGTGCAATGATGTTAAGGAGGAGTTATATGGGTTGAAAAGAAACACCTTGGATGGTAGAAGTTTTTAGTAAGGTTACAAGTTAGTAATGTAAGGAATTATATGATAAGTGTTAGGAGTGTTTGTAAGAATTGAGCAAATGATTGAGAAGATCTTTGGAAGTTGTTTTAATGAGTTTGGTGGAGGTTATAAGGTGTGTTTGATGTGCCAAATGATGTTAGAACACATTAGGAGGCTTGAGGAAAAATTTGGAGAAGGTTTGACAATGTATGGGAAGTTTCTACAGCCGACCTACCCAGGGGACCGACCCCAGTCTGGGTCGGTCGGGCTGAAACTGTGAAGTTTGATGTTCTCTGCAGCCGACCTACCCAGGGGTGGGTCGGTCGGTGGGTCGGTCGGACCATAAAAAAAAAAAAAAAGGAGAAACCCTAAGAGAGTTTAGTGGTATTAATGGTACCCCATTAAGGGGGCAATGATGATTAGAGGTATAAAGACCTAAGGGATTAAGTTAAGAATAAACTTAAAAGTTTAAGTTTAGGTTTGTAAGATTAAGTTGTAAGACTTAAGAGGTGTTAGGTGGGGATCATTAAGGGTTAAGTAAGTTAAGTAAGTTGAATTAAGTTAAGTGATTAACAACCTAAAACTGAATGAATGTTTTAGGACTTGGAAATTGGACTCCGGAAGAGATTAAGCAACTGAACGGCCAACGGTGAACGGTACAGTTCTCTTGTGACCTGCTTGCTAACGAGGTGTCCCTCGGCTTGTGTGCTATTTGTTTTGTGTGCTCACTAAACAAGATAAAGCATGCAACCGGAACATATATATATATATATATGTATTGTTGTGTGATGTTTGAAAACTAACACAACATACCGTGAGAACTTACTAACCAATGCTTAGTAAGGAATTGAGTGAGACTAAGGAACGCCCCCTAATGAGGGACGATATGAACCGAAAGAGGTTAACCAACAAACAGGGTCTTGAGATAACTACTAACTGGAACTTGAGTGAGGAAACCCGGGACCGATCTCCGGTCATGCATGCTAAGGAAAGGGGTCGTTATCTATAGTAGATTCGACCTCCGATTAAGGACTTGTCTTCGGACTTGTTGCCTAGGGCCGGTTGCCGGCTCAGCTACGCTGGACTCCCGTCCAGAGTAGGTGGCATTAAGATGGTGCGGTGGGATCACCTAAATCCCAGGTTCGAATTAGATACGGCCAATCCCTTCCAGGAAAGGTTTGTATATTGAGATTAAGATTAAGATTAAGGTACGATGAAGTTAAGTTACAATCATTCCTTTTTAAAGGATGATTTGTATTATTAAGATTAAGACTAAGGTAAGATTAAGTTAAGTTACAATCATTCCTTTTTAAAGGATGATTTGTATTATTAAGATTAAGACTAAGGTAAGATTAAGTTAAGTTACAATCATTCCTTTTTAAAGGATGATTTGTATTATTAAGATTAAGATTAAGGTGAGGTTAAGATAAGTTGCAACCGTTCCTTTTTAAAGGATGGTTTGTAATATTAAGATTAAGATAAGCTACATCCACTCCTGATTAAAGGATGGTTGTTTCTACTAAGATTAAGATAAGAATCAGATTGAGGTAAGATAAGGATGGACTAAGATTAAGAGAGAACATTACTTAAGGAGTTAAATAACTAACTCTCTAATTAAGGGAACGCATTTAAGTCGTTCATTGTGTGTGAACTTTGATTGTTCATATCTGAGTTGTTGTTTACTGCACTTTCTATATGTTGTGCATCTAATCAACCTCCATGCTATCGACAATTAGTCGTCGTAGCCACGTTAGCTTGGGGCCATGAGAGGATCGTACCAGCATTCGTGCTGACCCCCTTTGGGGGCTGTTTTTACTACACAGGTACATCAGGAAGCGGCCGACGCGAGAGTAGAAGAGGATACAGTTGTTAAGGGTTTAGTGTGGCCTACGAGTTGTGCATGTACACTCGTATGGCAATTTGAGTTAGTAATGTATAGGATGTGAGGGGGTTGTAAGAAGGATATGTATATGGTTAAGATGTTGTACTAATGTTCGGTATATTCTGTAGTCAGACCGTGGCAAGGTCCTGGATTGTAAAGAATTCCGCTGTGACATGTATATATATATGCTGTTAAGTTGCGAGACCACAATTGGATTGAGTTGGGGTGTTACAGATTATATTTAAATCATGCATGCAACTGTAAACACACAACACAAACATTTCGCCTCAATGGGCTCAACAAACGGATAATACATCCTTACTTGATGAGTCACTCATGGTATTCATTATCCCTAGAGTGTTCCTCCTCTAACGGAGCTACTTCCTTAATAGACGTCACTTACCCTTAAATCGGGTTATCCTTAAACGCCTCTTGTCACAAACTGGGATTCAGTTCCATGATCCACACACTCCATATCTTACAACATATCACATTCCTCACATAACAAAACATAACAACACTTTTCTCGTTTCGACGTACACATGATAACATCGCATTCATTTTAAACATCTAACGTATATATCATATATAGCAAGGGAAATTGCCTAGCACAATAACAACACAAAACACCATAAGATCGGTTCACACAAGGAACCTTCCACCATAGTTAGTATACATAGCGAGCCTAGAGATTATTACCAATCTCATGCTAAGCTCGTTACCAACCTCGTTACCGTCCAGTTGTATCGAACGGTTAACTTAAACCCAAGGCGTGTCGGATATAGTAATCCCAAGCACACTGAAATAACATTTGTATGCCCCTGTGGCCCGACGTGAGTCAGTAAACTAGCTTTGGATAAGCTAAGGGAAGATTGAAACCAAATTGGAATACAACCCATACATACACCAAGAGAGTCGAACCGGATATGACATCGACTCCCGTCCTCACACGCGTGGCCGGAACATACCGGACTCCTCACCCCCCATTATTACATATATACTTATAAATAAGTAGTTAGAGATCCATTATGGAGCCTACCACATCCACACACCATACGGTATCATAACCGAGTTAAGCACACAAGGGAGGTTCACACACTTGCATACAACAACAATATCCAACTAACTCACACATAGCCGTGGTTAGAACGTTCCCAAGGTTTGGGTCGTTAACTCCGAATACCGATCTCTCATGTGTTCCTGGTTCTGGTTAGCTAAGGTTTAACACTTATTTGAGGTTAAACGGTATCGGAGATTAAAAGCGCCACATAAATGAATGACTATAAACTCATTACATGTTTTTATCTTACAAGGTGGCAAACACTCAGAAAAACACATTGGCATACAAGCCGGTGTAATCCGGTAGGACACAGGTTGCAAGAAAACCATACCTGTCACCGGAGTCCACTTTACCACGTCCACTTATGTTCCTCGAGCAATTCTCGAACAACTGATAACATTACATATACTTTTATTAACATCGGGGTTGCATGATTATTTAATGTCTAATGCTTATAATTTTTCCCCGTTAGTTTAGTTACATAACTTCACTTTTTAACTTGTTTTACTTTCACATTTTATTACAACTTTTCACCCACTTAATTGTCATTAAAACTCACCTAACATGTCCTTAACAACCTCATAACATCATTAACCATCAATCCCCATCATTACACACCATTTCCATACCTTAAACAAAGTTTTTGGTCCATACAGTGGCCCGTCCGAACTTGTGTCCGAACCTCCAAGTTCGGACGTGAGTCGAGAATCTCTAAATGCGGGAATCCATGCGTCCGAACATGTGTCCGGACTTCCCAAGTTCGGACACAGTTCGAGTGTGCAAGATTCTTACCCAACAGAGCCTGTCCGAACTTCCATGTCCGGATGGAAGTTCGGACAAGGCAAAATGCTCAATTTCCAAGTCTTTAAACACTTAGCCAAATTCCTCCAAAGCCTCCAACACTTATAGTATCTACTCCCTAGGTTCCTAAGTGATGTTTCATGCCTATTCTAACCATTATACCAAGACATATCTTCCACACAAACATCATCATCCAAACATCCTTTCTTACAAATCAAAACTCCTTATGTCATTCTTACAATTCCTTTTTCCAAGCTTACACTTTCTCCTCAATTTACCAAAGTTTGCCTAAGCCTTTACCTAAGTCCAAAATGACTTTGGTACATACTAAAACCTCAAGATCATGCCTAAGTCCTTATTACACTCTAGAACACTTCCTAGTTCACCAAAATTCCTTTAAAACACTTTGAACTTCTTATACATTTTCCTAAATTTTGACATGGGTTCTCCTAGAACATTACTAGACCAAAACACATTGTTTTCTCCATTAATCACACAAGAACACCTAAAATCCATCAAGAACTTTCTCACACACATAACTTCACCAAGTTTACACTACATCACAATATAGTGCATAAACTTAATTGCTTGGCACTTAGGCCCTTAAATAACATGGCTCTTAGGCCCTTAAATTGCATAAACCTTAAACACTGAATCTCCACAATATATAAGCCTTTGACCTGTAAATACACACAACAAGACATATGTCCTTTACTAGTCTCCTTGAGAACATTTTCCTAAGTCATGTACCATTAGCTCTTTAGGTAGTTTTAACAAGCATTATAAGCTCATTTCTACTAAGGCATTAAACCACATTGAGATAGCATATTTACCTCTTTTCCACCCAAACTTCTTTCTTGTTTCCTTACAAAACCGGTAAGGTATTTGATTCCTTGTCAACTACTACACAATATACAAACATTGAAATGAATATACAAGCTTTAAGCTTCATCTCATTGTAAACCCTAGGTTTACATTGTTTCAAAAACATTAATGTAGTTGTTTTACCTTGATCTTTGAAGAGAGTTGGAATATCTATGAAGAGGGGACTCCACCTAGTCCATGAAAGATTCAAATGGAGCTAGAACAAGGCAATATAAGAGCACCATTAATGGTGAATTTTCGGACAACAACAAAACATGGAGGGAACTTGATTTTTCTTTGAGTTTCCTTACCTTGAAGCAAAGGAGAACAATGATATGTGAAAAGGTGAGCTCAAGCTCCTTCAATGGTGAATCTCCATGGCACCAAAATTGAGTTCTTGAAGATTTAAAAAGATAGAAGTGTAGAGCTTGACCTAACTAAGACAAATATGGTCTTGGAATTTGATTTGGCCAAGGGAGCTAGAAGATACAAGAGTTCAAAGCTTGAAGATGGCGCTTGAGCTGTAGCATCACCGATGGAGAGGGAAGAAGAAGATAGATGACCGTGGGAAATGGAGAAGGAAAGAAGAGAATGAGAAGAAACTTGCTTTTGGAGATATTTGTAAGTTAAAGCAAATAGTACTTTTGCTTTGTCATTACTTAACTTATTTATTTGCTCCAAATGTGGTGAGTCACAATGAAAAACCGGCCCCCTTATCTCACCTAGGGGTATAATAGTCTTTGTTTGTCAATTTAATTACTCATGATAACATATGTTACAAACTAGCTTATAAAAATCACTATTCACAAAAACAAGGCACATAGAAGTGAAATTTTTGATTTCCTATTGATATAGACATCCAAATGTGATACTATATAGTACACATATATATTTAAGAGTAATGATGGACATTTAGCCACTCAAAACTCATTTACAAGACAATTTTTCAAAAATGTGCTTTAAGACTCCTTAAAGCACTTTTTGTGTCTTAACTTGTTTTCAAGCTTGGTTTTCTTTGGTAATTGGTTTAATATGTTCATTAACATATTTATAAGGTATAGGTATGACCATTAGGTCTTATACAAATTTATCCCAAGCTTAGGGCACATTTTAGCCCATATTGACCTTAAGGTATTTATTTGTGTTTTGTTTGGTTTCATTGTCTACCAAGGTTTCCTAAGGACTTAATTAGCCTTATAAAATCATAATTAAATATTATCAAGTCTTGGTAGGCTCTTTGGGTCCTAACCAAGTTCACTCCGAGCTTAGAGCACGTTTTTGCTCAAACCGTGTCTTAGTGTTTATTGTGTTTTTACTACAGTTTAAATTTTACAATGATGTTTCTAAGGCAATTTTTAGCCTTTAGATACCATATTTTAACATTTAACCAACATATCAAGGTTTGGGGTATTTCAAACCCTAAAATAAACCTTCGATGTTTTAACTTTCCTAGGGTGATTTTAAGGGTTTGTGGTGTAGGGTAATCTTATTTGAGTAAAACTGCACTTCATAATGTCGGACATTGACTCGACAGATTTTTAGGGTTTGTGGTTTAGGGTTTTAGGACATTAGACCTTAAACCCTTAACTTCAAGCCCTAAAATAAACCTTCAACGATTTAACTTTTCTACGGTGGTTTTTAGGGTGTGGTGTAGGGTAATCTTATTTGAGTGAAACTGCATTTCATAATGTCAGACACTGACTTGACAGATTTTTAGGGTTTGAGGTTTAGGGTTTTAGGGTCGTTAGACCTTAAACCCTTAACTTCAAACCCTAAAATAAACCTTCGACGATTTAACTTTTTTACGATGGTTTTTAGGGTGTGTTGTAGGGTAATCTTATTTGAGTGAAACTGTACTTTATAATGTTGAACACTGACTCGACAGATATTTAGGGTTTGTGGTTTAGGGTTTATGGCCGTTTGACCCTAAATCTTTAACTTCAAACCCTAAAATAAACCTTCGACGATTTCACTTTCCTATGGTGGCTTTTTGGGTGTGGTGTAGGATAATCTTTTTTGAGCGGTTCTACACTTTATAATGTTCGCACTGACTCGACACTATGCACTAGTTATGTTCCGGCATAATTTACATTATTTAATAATATGTAGTGAAACGTTTTAGCATTAACATATGTTTAATGTTTTAGGGATGTTATTGCAGTATAGACTCTATATTAGGGTACATATTGAACAAGTGTTTGGTGTTTCATCAAGGAATTCGTGGTGTTTGGTTATGTTGTTGTCGGTGTATTATACCTTGTTTGCTAGAAAAAAATACCAATGTCTTTACGAATATTATTGCTACCAAAACTGTGTGTAGTTTAAACACAGGTACATATTGAACAGATGCTAGGTGTTTCGTGAAGGAACTTGTGATGTTTAGCTATGTTAATGATGATGGTTATACATAGGTACAGATTGAACAGGTGCTAGATGTTTTGTTTGGGGATTCGTGGAGTTTAGTTATAGTGTTGGTGTTGTATTATATCTTGTGTGATATAAAAGAATACATATGTCTTTACGAATAAAATTGTTACCAAAACTGTGTAATTTTACACAGAGGTACAAAAAAGAGTACCATCCATAAGCATGAAAAAGTACCAGCATTATGCATAAAGAAGTACCACACATTTACTATACATGGTACCATCTACATCGACATAAAGAACCAACAAACAAAGTGATGAAAATGATAGCAAATACTCACTACCAACACATTGTTGATACCAGCCTTACTTATTAAGTAGTACCAAATATTGTACAATTATATCTTGTATACTGCAAAAGAATATCAATGTTTTGTATGAATAGAATTGTTACCAACACCGTTTAAGTTTATATAGAGGTACATATTTAACGGGCATTAGTAAGAAAGTATACAGATCAATAGCTATGTGGGAATCAATTCATTCAAAGTATAAGCTTAGTAATGCCAAATTAGTTAAATATAAGAAATAAAATCACATGTAAGAAACAACTTGATGTATAGGGTTTCATACAACCAGGTGTATACTGTTTCTACAATGTAGATATTGGGAAGCACATAGGTCCAAAATGATTACATGTCCATATCATTAGATTTTCTCATTACATTGGGCTGAAGGGATTCAAATTCAAAAAAATCAAGAAATGAGTTACGCTTCTACTGATTACATGAATGAGTGCCACATTATTAGTTTACTAATGAAAAAAGAATACAATCAAATGATATCAATCAATATCAAGGGGACTGGAACTAAATCTCAAATTCACTTACGACGTGGCCGAAAAACACCTGGAGGTGCGGGAAGTCCATCTTGACCGCTTTTATTCTTACCGGGAGGAGGAGCTAAGGGACCTCCTCCTCTTCCTTCTACTGAGGAGGCCTTTGAAGCTGATTTTGCACTTTCCATAACCAAGTCTTGCGGGAGAGCATCGCCAAAGCATGCTATGTTTATACGAGTTCTCTCCAGCTCTACTCCAAGAAGTTCTGCACTGCACTTCTGGGCAATTGCCTTTGGAAGCAAAAGAATAAAAATGTGAATGTAATTCCAGTATATTGCAATAGCAGGAAATAAGTTTGATCCAACGTTCATAACCATTCGTAGAAGAAAAATTCCTTACAATGAGGTCATCGGGAGACACAGACATCCCTTGCTGTCTTTCTTCTTGAAGATCTTCCCCAGCCCGAGTTGATCGACGGCTATGCCCAGGATTTTCAACAGACTCCATCAAGCTTTCAGTAGCTTTCTCAAGCAGAATACCCTGCAGAGATTTCAAAGAATCTGTAGCAATTTGGGTAAAGTAGGTGTTTAGTACGGTCTTCAAGTAATCAAGCTCGAGCATAAGCTGGCAAAAACCATTTCCATCGAGCAACCGTAGATCGTTGTCACGGTTTTCTTCAAATAGGCTTAACAACGTATCAATCAGACCCTCCACAAGAATACCGAGTGTCTTGTCTAGAAGGGGTTTAGCGTTGGCAAAAACCTCTGCATGAACAGCAACTAGAGCATGCAGCAAGTCAACTGCTGAATCTCGCACACCCTTGACAGGAGGTGCTGCTCCCCATTGAACTCCAGTGTCCAACAGATAGTTTAATGCAACTTCTCTAATCTTTTTGGCCTTGGCAAAGGTATACTGTTCCAGAACTTTATCTTCCAGAGCACTGAAAGCCATCAACAGATCATGTTTGTCACCACGCCCTTCATCTTTATCCTTGGAATTTGACCAAATGTGTTGATATTTGTTGTACAACTCATAACAGAGCTCATCTTTGCAGTATCCTACATTACTCAACACCATCAGTAGTTGTTGATGAGGATCCATAACACATCCAGGGAGGATCTCTAATGTTGATTCTGGTGATTCACTTGAGTGACTGTTGTTGGATACGAGTACACTACCGTTGTTCAGTCGCTTTTGAATGTTCTCCGTTCCAATATACTCAAGATAACCAGCAAAATCTAGGAAACAATTCAAGAATGAAATTCTAACAGATTCTCGTATTTCTTGAAATGGAATGTAAACACCTTCCGCCTTAGTCGCCTCACTTTTTAATGTTTCAAGCATCAGGTTAAGTTGATCCATGGCAGAAATTATAACTGATCGAAATGACAGTGGCATATAAGAAATTGTATAAGCTGATTTGTGCCTCTCAATTACAGAAACAGGCAACCATGTCTCATCCTTTGAGAGTGTCTCAATTGATGTTCTCATCCAAGAACATAGCCTAAACATGTATGTCTTTGACACCTCAGCATGCATAGCCCTGAGAGCAGAAACGACAAGTGAAGGTGCAGATTCTTTAACTTCTAATGCTTGGCAAGCTCTAGTAATCTCCTGTATAGCATTACCCATATGAGGCTGTAGTATGTTTGATTCCTCAAAATCCCGAAAAACATTGAGGACCTGCAGTATAGACAGAAGCCATAAAAGAATATCAAATAAAACTATACTTGAATGTCTTTATTCAGGACACCAAACATGATGATATTTATATCAAAGCAGGATTTTCTAGGGAGAAAACAATTTTTTTTATCGTTGACAGTAGTGGGGGAGTTTCGAACCAAAACCTTTGATTCAAGGATATCTCTCCACCCCTTTCACACTCTCTAAGGTGAAAACAAAATGATTACCTTAACTTCATAAATGGAAATTGTGCTGCGCATCATTCCGGCAACTTCATCAAGAGAATGACCTGAATACTTCCCATCAACTTTATCATCAACTTTAGTAGCAGATGAACTCACATTATTATCTGCGGTAACCTTGGCAAATTTCCCACTGAACACAGAAAGTGCCACTTTCCAAAAGGCAGGCATATGATGGATAAGAACAGCTGTTAGCCTATGAATATACTTTCCTCTCAGGGCATCAACTTCTTCACCAGCAAATTCTACAAACTCTGAATCTCCCATAGAACTGGTTCTATTTACATCTGAAAATAGACTCGACCGCTGCTGCATCTCTACCCATCTCACATCGGACAAAGCTCTTTCACGCATCTTATTGCGCAGGATCTCCATTCTTGCTTCATGCTCAACAGCACACTTTTCAAGTAAGGCTCTAATCCTTTGATTCTGTATACTCAGGTAATGCCACACAGGATCCGATTCAGGTTCCAGTTCCAAAAGCAACCTCACAGTGCTCTCAAGTTCAGCCAAGTTAATATTAGGGTCTTCCATAGACTTATAGAGTGTGCCCTTGAATTCGTGCATCACCTTTTCAACCTCCTCAAGGACACGCTTCAAAATTCCAACATGGGATGGAAGAACAATTGATTTTGCTTTGCGGTATTCTCTAACAGCAAAGTCATATTCACCCTCGCTGATACTAGTGCGAATCGTGCTAGGCAAGTTGAACAAAGTGCGAAATCTCTGAAGCATTCCTTGAACTGATCTAATCTTCTCTGCTTGAGCCTGTCTCTCAAATAGTGGCTCGAAAGCGTGGCTAGCTTGGGTGCTAACCGCCTGAATACAGTTATACAAGTGAGTAGTCCCAGAACCTTCAGGATCTTCTTCAATCCGTTTCAATTTTGATTCAATATCATCGATAGTGGTCTTGCACGAAACAAAGCAATCAAAGTTTTCTTTAACCAAGTTCTGCCTTTGTTGAGTCCTACCTTGAAGATCACTCTTTAATGCGGTTAAACCAGCCTCTAGGTCAGCTGCTGGCGTTACTTGATGTATTCGTGACAAGAACAACTTGGCATCAAACTTCTCCGAGAAGTATGCCAGCTTCTCACGGAGGTTGTCATCCACTCTATCTTTTTCCGACATGGATGCTGAGCTTGCTGAACTTACTGTGATTAATGTTAAAGACTTGTTATCAATTATCCCCAATCCAAGAGGGTCAATACATTCCATCCCTCGAGGAAACGACTGTAAATTATTCAACATCTTTTTCCCCATAGCGGAAGGCTTCTTTTCATACTTTTGAGTCACTGGAACTGTTCTTGTTTCCCTCATCTCTCGAACCCTGCGAGCTAGCTCAGCCTCGTCAACCCGTTTCCAGCAATCAGGTTCTTCGCCATCCCGCAGTTTATCACCTTCATCCTCTCTTTCACTTCTTACTCCTCTCCCACCTCCTCTCTCCTTCCCCTCATAAGTGGAAGCCTTGGACGTGTCTTCATCCCCTGAAGAAATGCTTAATAGTTCCACCTCGGAGTCATCGTCCTCGTCTATGGATTTGGTTTTACTATGATGCCGACCCTTGGCCATTTGCGAACCCGCGTCTATCGCTGTAGCAAGGAATATTGGGTAATCGGATCAACCTGAACAACAACCGCGATAGAAATATGGAACCTTACAATTCCGAACAACAAAAGACGATTCACAAGATCCAAATAACTCCCCTAGAAGAAGACGAGATATAATGAATGAAGCCACAGAATGAGTATAGCATATGTTCGATGGTGAATTTGAGAAGTGAAGGCAAGGTGGGAATGTTAAATCCTAAAAATAACAGGACTCCAAAGCTGCGATTCTATATTAAAACCAAAATTCACGGTTGGAGCGTACTCGGAATAGCGACAATTTTTTGAAGATGCAGGTTCTTGCAGTTCTCGTGCAGCGTGGGAGTTTGATCGCAATACTTAATGGAAAAGAAGGATGATAGCAGAGACCGAAGGAGAACAAGAAATGAGGAGGTAACTGTCTCTCCGACGTGGGTTTCCTGTTCTACCGGATATGGATTATATTTAGGAGTCTCAATCAAATTAGTTGAAGATTTTTGTAAAAATATATTGGGAAATTTCACAAAATACCACTAAGTTTTTGCTTAATTCACAATATATTATTGTGTTTTTAAAATTACACAGGATAACACTAAGTTTTTCCTTATTTCATCGAATAACACTTTGTCTCATATTTTGTTAATTGTTCTGTCAATATTCCAGGAAAATGACTAAAGTACCCCTATTATTAATTAATAATTTGAAATTAATTTTATACTGATAAATTTTATAAGACACCATTTTTATTTAACTATTTATATGGGTAGTTTAGTCTTTTTTCTAAGGATATTAATGGAACATTTAACAAAACATGAGACAAAGTGTTATCTGGTGAAATAAGTAAAAACTTAGTGTTATCCTGTGTCATTTTAAAAACACAGTGGTATATGGAAAATTAACCAAAAACTCAATGGTATTTGGTGAAAATTCCCAAATATATTTAATTGCAGTTATGCTATTATTACTACTTAACTTCTCATTCAGTTTTTTAATTAGTGTTTTTATTTTCTAATTGCCCGGTCAACTTTATATTATATCCTGATAATTATGTCAAGCAACATAATTATGCTATTTTTACTCATCTTTTTTTATTTTATAAAACTAAAATTTCTAAACTACATGATTGATTGTAAAATAACCTCATTTTTCTCTTTTACTTATTTACTATAACTACGATTTATTAGTAACAAGAATAAGCAAAAAAAATATTTGGTTCAAATTTAGTTAATATGATTCTTCACTTTCCATTGGTAACAATTCTATTTGGAAGGATATTGGTAGTCTATTTTAGCATACATGATATAAGACACCGACATCATTATAACTAAACTCCACCAATACCTCAACGAAACACCTAACACCCGTTAAATATGTACCTCCATAAAAGCTTACACGGTGTTGTAACAATTCTATTCATAAAAACATTGATATTCTTTTACACTATACAAGATATAATACACTGACAACACTATAACCAAATTCCACAAATCCCCAAATGAAACACCTAGCACCTGTTCAACAAATACCTATGCATAAACAACGTCATTAACATAGCTAAACACCATAAATTTTTTCACAAAACACCTAGCACCTGTTCAATATGTACATGTGTATCAACTAAACATAGTGTTGGTAACAATACTATCTGTAAATACATTGGTTATCTTTTGTAGCATACATGATATAATACACTGACTTCAACATAACCAAACACCACCAATATCGCATTGAAACACCTAACACCTATTTAATATGTGTACCTCTGTATAAATTTACACGGTGTTGGTAAAAAATTTATTCGTAAAAAATTTGTATTCTTTTCTATCACACAAGATATAATTCACCGACGACAATTAAACTAAGCACCTCGATTCCCCTAAAGAAACACCTAGCACCTATTTAATATACACATATGTATAAGCATCGTCATGAACATAGCCAAACACTACAAGTTTCTTCACGAAACTCCTAGCATATGTTCAATATAAACCTATGCTTAAACCATACACAGTGTTGGTAAAAATAATATCCGCAAAGACATTGGTATTTGTTTCTAGCAGACAAGATATAATTCACAGACATCAACATAACCAAAACCAAGAATTCCTTAATGAAAGTGCTAACGCTTGTTCAATATGTACCCTAGTATATAGAGTTTCTACTACAATAACATCCTCAAACCATAAATCCTAAAAAGTACAGAGTCAGTGGTGCATCTATTGAATAAGTGCAAGGTGTTTTGTTCTGGTTTTCGTGGTGCATCCCTATATTCATAACAATTTTTACACATGGGTACATATTGAATAGATGCACAGTGTTTTATTAAAGGTATTGTGGTATTCTGTTATGTCTGACTGGTACTATATGTTGCATAATTATGGTGCTAGTTCCGGTGTGTTTGAGGTATTAATTTATGAAGTGGTGATATTTAATGGTACAATAACTGGTACTACTTACTTTGTACGGCTGGTACCAATGATCTGTTATTAGTGTTTATTTGGTGTGATTTTGGTCTTTATGTTTGGTTCAACGGTATGGTTGGAACTGTGTGTAAAATTATGGTGCTAATTCCACTGTGTGTGTAGTATTAATTTTTGAATGGCTGGTATTAAATTGTACAATATTTGGTACTACTTACTAAGTAAGGCTGGTATCAACAATGTGTTGGTAGTGAGTATTTTGTGTCATTTTCATCACTTTGTTTTGGTTCTTTATGTTGATGTAGATGGTACCATGTATTGTAAATGTGTGGTACTTATTTATGTATAATGCTGGTAATTTTTCATGCTTATGGCTGGTATTTTTTTGGTACCTTTGTATAAACTTACACATTTTTTATAACAATTTTATTCATAAAGACATAGGTATTCTTTTATATCACACAAGATATAATACAACACCAACACTATAACCATACTCCACGAATCCTCAAATGAAACATCTAGCACTTGTTCAATATGTACCTATGTATAAACATCATCATTAACATAGCTAAACAACACAAATTTTTTCACGAAACACCTAGCATCTGTTCAATATGTACCTGTGTTTAAACTACACACAGTTTTGGTAGTAATAATATTCGTAAAGACATTGGTATTCTTTTCTAGCAAACAAGGTATAATACACCGACATCAACATAGCCAAACACCACGAATTCCTTAATGAAACAATAAACACTTGTTCAATATGTACCCTAGTATATAGAGTCTATACTGTAATAACATCCATAAAACATTAAATGTATGTTAATGCTAAAACGTTTCACTACATCATTATTAAATAATGTACATTGTGTCGGAACATAACTAGCACTAGTACAAAAAACGCCTATTTCGGCGGTTGTACAACCGCCGAAATGGCGACCGCTGAAATAGGTCTGAGGACCTATTTCGGAGGTTGTTAGCTAAAAACCGCCGAGATATGCCCGTGTTAAAACAAAAAACACACACCTATTTCGGCGGTTGTTAGCTAACAATCTCCGAAATAGGTCCTTTTTTTAAAAAAAAATCGATTTTTGTGTCATCTTCAACCTTGGCAGCAGTACCAGTGATTTTCGACAGAGGCGCAAACACGAGCGCAGAGTATGTATGTTCGCCTGCAAGTTTGAGTATATTACTGGTTCGCAATGAACTGCTTCAGTTTGAGTATATTACCGGTTCGTCAATAAGGGTTGTGAAACTACCGTGAGAGTATGAACACAAGCGCAGAGCATGTATGTTCACCTGCAAAATTACCGTGAGATAAGAGGATGAAGAGAGGTAAGTAGAGCATGTTTGTTCGCCAGTAAGGGTTGCGACTTTATTGTGAGAAAAGAAGATGAAGAGAGGAGCGCCGAGCATGTTTATTCGCCGGTTTGCGTTGTGAAATCACCATGAGAGAATAAGAGAGGAGCAGACCGCATGTATTCGCCAGATAGGGATGCAAAATTACAGTGAGAGAAGAGAGGATGAAGAGATGAGGCCGGTGAGCAAATATATAATTATAAAGTCTATTTCGGCGGTTGTTAGTAACAACCGCTGAAATAGACTGCAATTTAAGCGGCGTTTCAAATTTTTCGGAAAAAAAATCCCGGGAACCCTATTTCGGCAGTTGTAAAGACAACCGCCCAAATAGGGCTCCGAGATTTCTAGTGTCTGGAAAAAAGACACTTACCGCCGAAATAGGTGTCTTCAGAGCCCTATTTCAGCGGCTGCCTCTACAACCGCCCAAATAGGGGCGCCGAAATAGGTGTTTTTTGTACTACTGTAATGAATAGTGTCAAGTCAGTGTGAACATTATAAAGTGCATAACCGCTCAAAAAAGATTACCCTACACCACACCCAACAAACCACCTTTGAAAAGTTAAATCGTCGAAGGTTTATTTTAGGGTTTGAAGTTAAGGGTTAAGGGTCAAACGACCCTAAACCCTAAAATTTGTCAAGTCAGTGTCCAACGTGATAAAGTGCAGTTTCACTCAAATAAGATTACCCTACACCACACCCTAAAAACCACCCTAGAAAAGTTAAATCATCAAAGGTTTATTTTAGGGTTTGAAGTTAAGGGTTTAAGGTCTAACGACCCTAAAACTCTAAACCACAAACCCTAAAAATCCGTCAAGTCGTTGTTTGACATTATGAAGTGCAGTTTTACTAAAATAAGATTACCCTACACCACAGACCCTTAAAATCACCCTAGGAAAGTTAAAACATCAAAGGTTTATTTTAGGGTTTGTGGTTTAGGGTTTAGGGTCTCCTAGGGTGCCGAGTTAGTGCCAAACACCATAAATTCCTTCACGAAACACCTAACACATGTTAAATGTGTACCTTTGTATAAACTTACACTATGTTATTATATTCTTAAAGACATTGGTATTCTTTTATAGCACACAAGATATAATACACCGGCAACTATATAACCAAACACCACGAATCCCCTAGTGAAACACCTAGCACCTGTTCAATTTGTACCTATGTACGCCATTATGAACATAGTCAAACACCATGAATACTTAAACGAAACACCTAGCACCTAATCAATATGTACACGTGTATCAACGAGACACGGTGTTGTTAACCATACTATCTTTAAAGACATTGGTACTTTTTTCTAGCGTACATGATATATATACCGACAACAATACAACTGAACACCATGAATCCCCTAATGAAACTCCTAGCACCAATTCAATATGTATATATGTATAAATTACACATGGATAGGTAAATTTCAACAAAATAATTTTCAACATCCTAGTTCTAATAAATTACCATTATACAAAATATAGAAAGATGTAAAAAAAGTAAAAAAAAAACAAAGCTTCTTTAAAGTAAATATGTATTTTAAAAACAGAATAAAGAAGTTACAAAAAAGTTGCAACAACTAGAGTAAATGTAAAAACAAAATTCGTGGAATGAACTATATAATTAATAAATATTAATCGTATAAAATACCAAAGATGAAATAAAAAATGTTGGATAAAAGAAAGAAAATTAGATAGATCCTAACAAATTCTTTATTATTTGTATATATCATTTAATAAATTGAAATAATTTTACATGAAATATAGTATTCCATGGATTAGATTATGGTGTTTTATTATTCATTGTTGGGTATTTTTTATTGTATGTTTAGATCAAATGCAGAAAATACATGAGACAAGTAAAGAAATCATTATCCTGTTTCTGAATAGGTAAATTTCAGTAAAATATTTTTTTCATATTTTGGTATTTAATAAATTATAAAATATACAAAATATAGGAAAGATGTGAAAGAACAAACATTTTTGAAGTAAATATATATTATTAAAAAATGGGGAGAATTTTAAAAAATCACAACTAAATTAAATTTAGAAAGAAATTCACAATGAATTTATAAGTATTCATTGTAAAATCCATAAATTTAGTTGAATAATATTTGGTAGTTTAGAAACTTGTGGACGTAATAACATATAGGTAAATTTAAATAAATATACGCATTATATAATGATAGTAATTAATAACTAAAATGTATGAAGATAAAAAAAAAGATTTGAGTTTTGTTTTGTAATTAATAATGATTGGAAGTTATATAACTATCTTCTATTATTACTTAATAAAAAACCGTTAACCAATAGGAAAAGGGTCAGGAAATGAAGCAGGGTGCGTACATGCATGTTTTAAAAGAAAAACAAACGAACTAGAGATCCACACGTGTCTAGAGTAGCTTTGTTTGAATTTTCTTTTACACGGTATATATATCAAGAGTGAACACACACTTTTCCTACAAGAAAAGCCAGCAGTTACGCGACTTAATCAACATTTAAGAAAACGATATTAATATTATTTCTTTCAGCTTTATTGACAATTGACCATAACTGTTCCTTCATGTTTCCAAATAAGTACCCTTCAATCTCAATCAAAATTACCTGACTTATTCAACATTTACTTTCCTTAAAAAAATAACAGTTTACTCAGAATCACCAGTTCAATTAAAAAAACGAAATTATTCGTTTGGGGACAGCTGCTGGGGCTGCTGCTGGGTCCTGCTGCTGGAAATTGAGAAGCTGTCTGTTGATGGTTTTACAGAAACTGACAGCTGCTGGTTTAGTGTTTGGTGGATTGTGTTTTAAAAAGTAGAGGGGAAATTGAGAAGCTGTCAGCTGATGATTTTGTAAAAGCTGTCAGCTACTGGTTTTGGGTGTTTGGTGGAAATGCTGATTTTAAAAATTGAGAAGTTGTCAGCTGCTGGAAGCTTGAGAAGCTGTGTCCCCAAACGACATCATTAAGGTTGCACACATTAGTGACTGACTGATGTTAATCTTCTTTCTTCTTCCTTCATGTTTCCAAATACGTACCCTTGAATATCGATTAAACCACGTCATGTTTGTAAGTAAAATACATTCCCTTCCTATTACTATTATTATCAAGTGCTGTGCAAGCACACTTTCTCCGTCTCAGAATTTGATTAGCTTCCGCTGGTTTAACCCATTTTTTGCTGACAATTCAGCATCATGGACTAGGCACGGTTGCACTTTCCTCACATATTATGTCACGTGATATATATGTAACTTAGACATGTTGAAGACTCTTTGCTTGCGCTTTAGTTCAACGAATTCCTACCCAATAACATAAATATACTGTCTTTCTCACAAAAAAAAACATACATATACTGTCAATGAAACTGCTACTGCACGAGGGATGGAACCAGAAAATTTATTTAAGGGGAGTGAGATTTTTTTAATAATATTAATTAAATTTTTTTAATTTTTAAATTAATATAAAATTTAAATATATTTATTTATATTTTAAAAATTGAAATTAAACGTATATTGACATAAAAATTATAATGAAACTGAAATATATAAATTAATAAAATAAAGTGTTTTTTATTTCTCATTTAAAAAAAGTATACAAAATTATAAGTTAATATCAATAATATAGAACAATAGTTCTAAACTAATAGTTTTTTTTCTAAAAATTTCTTCTAAAATTTATTTTGAGTAATTCTAGTATTATTTTAATTTAAAATCTGTAATAAAAAATAAAAAAAACACTTATATTATGGATAGTATGGTACATGATTACTACGACTGGCATAATAATCAGGTTTACTTTAGACTATGTTACTTAAATAAAAATATTAAGAATTTTTTTATCTCTTATAGACTAAAAATAATTTTTTACATTATAATTCTTGAACAAATATAACATATTAATAGAAATAAAATTGATAACAAATAGAATTTGATGATATTATAGTGATTTTTTACAAAATGTTATGAGGATAAATAAATATCTAATAACATAATTAAATTATATAACAAAAAAACTAAAACTGATATTAGCGTGTAACCGAGGGAGTTAGGGGGCCAAACACCCATCCGCCCCCTTGTCTCCGCCTCTACGCATGACCTTTTGTCTTGTGTCTAGGGATGACAATGGGTCCGCGGGTACCCATTTCACCCGGTCACCCGACCCGCTAAACCGGGTGAAAAACCCGCATAAAACGGGTGACGGGTGGAACGGGTACGGGTGCGGGTCGGGTGACGGGTGAACATTTTTCACCCATCACCCGACCCGCTCACCCGCATAGATTATATATATATTATATGTTAAATTGTTATTTATTATTCATTCTCCTTCACTCATGATTTTTGTAACCCTAACTAGTGAACAAGGAACATTCATGCTCTGGGTGACTGCACCATTCTTTATTCTCACCACTCTCAGTAATTTTACAGCCCTAGCATACTTGCTCTACGCAGTTTCTAATTATCTTCACTGAAGGTAATTGCAACCCTAGCTGGCAAACATGGAACAAAGATGCTCTATGCCTCTATTTTCTTTCTTCACTCTCGGTAATTTTGAAACCCTAATTGAAAAACAAATAACTTACATGCTCTACGAAGTTTTTCATTCTCTTCACTGAAGGTAATTTCGCAATCCTAACAGGCGAACATTGATCATACATGCTCTGCGCCTCTATTTTCTCTCTTCACTCGTGGTAATTTTGCAACCATAATTGGCGAACATGAAACGTACATACTCTGTGCAATATTTCATTATTTTCTCTGAAGTAAATTTTGCAATCCTAACCGGCGAACATAGAACATACATGCTTTGTGTCTCTATTTTCTCTCCACTCACAGTAATTTGCAAACCTTAATGACGAACAAGGAAAAAGAAAAACAAACGGGTAAATGAGTAAACGGGTTCACCCGCTTCACCCGCGGGTGACGGGTGAAACGGGTGATACATAACGGGTGACGGGTCGGGTACAGGTGGAGCAGATGAAGTCGGGTGACGGGTGCGGGTGATGGTCCACCCGACCCAAACCCGACCCATTGCTATCCCTAATTGTGTCGCTTGATCGGGGTCTTGTATCATGTGTCAACTTAGATGTTCTGTTACGAGGTGTATAACATGTTACTATGAGAACACATACCATCAACAGAGAAAGACCACTTCAAGCAGTGAAAGACAACGGACAACATACACTCCCAAGGTTACATAGCCGTGTCGCAAGAGAAAGCAGTGTCACAAAAGTAACGGTGGTGTCACAAAAGTAACGGTGTGACTGATAAGAGATCGCCGTGTCACGAAAGAAACGGCGTAACTATTTACCAGCAGTTCTAAACTTCTGAGGGAAAGTTCTGGAAAGTTGAAACAGCAAGGGCCCACCCACCAACCCATCAGTAATACTCCCTCCATTAATTTTTATATGTCTTTCTAGCTTTTATGGTTTGTTAAAATTTAGTTGTCATTTTAGATTTTCAAGACAAACTTTATTACTTTTTTCCACCATTACCCCTATTAATAACAACAACTCCCAAGGAAAAAGATAGTTTGCCACCTTACACACACATTTACTAAAAAGAAAAAGTAAGGTTAGATGAGTCATTTTACCTCATTTCTTAATTCTTGTGCATACAGCCAGAAAGACATCTAAAAATTAACGGAGGGAGTATCTGATAGTTGCTTTGCTCCCTAAAAACTTATTTTCCACATGAATTATGCATTCCATCATTCCCACGACACTGACTTGATGTAATAATGTATGAAAGCGTGACCGGGACAACTATAAATCTAATTTTAAATTTAAGTATGATACGCAACTCTTTGGCTCCCGCTGAAACTAGCAAAAAGGTAAAAGAAAGATGCGAATATCTCAAAAGATGAAAATCTGTCATATTTGTTTGACTTTCCATACGATCACAACTTGGCAGCTTAATCTCACTCAAAAAGTTATTCGCTGTACACATTCAATCTGCCATTAACATGTCATCCACCAGTATTTCAAGTGGAACCCAACACCACTCAGACCCAAAACCGAAACCTCTAGCATCCACCAACACAACAAGATCTCTTGTATTTTACATTTGCTTTTCACATCCCTACCTTAGCACCAATACTCTTCCATTTTTAAATGATTTCGAGTTCAACAGATAGTGGAGCAAAGAAACACAGGAAACTGTCACAAAACTCACGCTTTCAGCAGTAACTAAAAGAAAATCATTGCACAATTTCCCTCTGATGCGTTGTCTGAAAGTAACAAGCCTGCCTCTATTAAATTACAACTGAGAAAGCAGAAAAGCAGAAGAAAAGCTACACAAGCGGAACATATCTGTGTTCTTCAGAGAAGAGTCCTTGCAAGAAATAACAATAGAAGTCCAAAGGATGCAGAAAATCAACACCAGAGATGGGAGTAGGTCTGTCTCTATTTGAAGTTGTCATCTACCTTTATGCAAAGATAATATGAGCCTATCACAATCACTTTGCTCCGCCGCCAAACTTGCCCATCATCTTTGCTATTATAGGTGCCACCTTAGGATTCGATTGGTGCTTAGCAAGGTTTGCAGGGTTTTTCATCACTGAACATAAAAGGTCAATGTCAGCCGATAATAAAAAGCTTAAATCAATGGTAAGAAACCCTAGTGACTTGTGCAACATTAAAACTAACTTATTTAAACAAGCAATGTGCTCAAACACGTTCATGGAGCCAAGCTAAGTTTAACGAGGACCCTGATCCCATATCAGTTTATAGGAAGAGATTTCCAATGTCGTTGGAAAAATATTTCACTGATCAACTCCAAACGGAAAAAGAATCTATATGCCCAAAGGTCATCAAAATGATGCAAGAAATTCAATATGAAGTACTCTGAAGTACAACTAAAACAAAGGTTCAAACGATATCTCAGTGAACCTCTTACTTCCCCTAAATAGTCCTAGTTTTAACAAAACAACTTGTCTTAAATTTTGAAGTTACTATATCACCGAGGTAGAATGATATAATTAAAGACTATACTAACAGACTGCACATAATGATATAATTAAAGACTATACTAACAGACTGCACATACTAGCCATCCTCATTCTTGAAGGTCTAATATGTGAACTGCCACAAGAGGATCTAGCAAAGCAGATAAGAATTGAAAGAAGAAAAAAGAGCCCTCATCTCAGATGAGACGCCACATTTCGCACCACTCTAGCCCTACTATTTGACCATATTAAAAGGTCAAATGAAACCCTTCTTGAATTAAGGATGGGTAGGAAACGCTTACACAAGGGCTGTACCGCGCTTGGTGGATAGCTTTGACACCACATGCACTCAATTAGTTTTTATCAATAAACATATAAACTTCAACAGCCACTTGGTGTATCTCTCTCTCCTAATCACCTCCTAGGGCATCCAGTATTACAACATTCGCATTTAAAAAAAAAAAATTGAGCAATCAGATCCACTTTATGGCTCTTTACTTCCCAAAACAGCCAAATTAAATCATCGGCTCTAGTTTGTTTCTGATATGTTCACAAATGACATGTGAACAGAACATCCATAAGATACCAACATAGAAAGTGAATAACTAAAACATCACTGCAATGAAGGCCAGTAAAAGATATCAAACATACTGCGGTCAACAATCTTAGTATGAGCAGATAGCCAGGAAACAATATAGAGATAGAACCAAGACGGAATATTGAGAGTACCATCTTGAAGAGCGGCCATGACCTCTGGATCTTGGAACGCAGCCATCAGTTCAGGATCCTATTTAACAGACGATTGGATTCAAAAACAGCAAAGACAGTCAGGGAAAAATGAAAGGACCGGACGACCGGTACAAACACTGAAGGGGGGCAGAAAAATCCTACATGTCAACAAACTTGCATCAACTTACATTCAAGATTTTGCTAAAATCCATATTCCCAGGCATGCCTCCGGGAGATGCCCCTGGAAAACCACCAGGCATTCCACCACCACCAAATCCACCAGGCATGCCGCCACCAGGCATACCACCAGGGAATCCACCTGGCATTCCACCAAATCCACCAGGCATGCCACCGGGCATCCCACCACCACCAAATCCACCGGGCATTCCGCCACCAGGAAATCCACCAGGCATACCACCAGACCTTCCATAAGAAGATGATTGCTCCTCCTTTTTCGCCTTCTCATAAGCAGCCTAGCACAATTACCATTTCAAGAGCCATGTTAACATATGGGGAAGCTTGTGGAATGATAAGGTACTTTACAGCATTTGGCTTAACTAGCATGCAGGCAAGATAAAACTCATCAAAGCACGAAAAAGTAAAGCTACCTGAGCTTCAGCCTTTCGACGTCGCCTTTCTCTTTCAGCTCTTTTCTCATCCCTTTCTTTCCTAAGCCTATCATACTTTCGTCGGTGCTCCTCAATTTTGTGTGCGTTGGGCTCAACCTGCATCAAGTAGATTTCAAATATGTAACTCGGACAAGAGATTGATTTTTTTTTTAAATTGCATCTTATTGAAGTTTTATATACACGCAGCTAACTACAGAGGCATTAGATAACTAGTTTGTAAGTGAAGAGATGCGCAGGAACAGGCAATGTAGCAACCAAAATTCATCAGTGCAATTTAATAAACCTTTAGATTTCAACAAAACACGAACAGAAACAACAACTATAAATTTATGGATACCTTCTTCAGCACAGCACTTATTTCCTCATCATAGTCCAGCGTCGAAGCTTGATGAAGATCTTTTGCAGCTTCCTCCCACTGACCGAGCATTGACCTTGCTATGCCGCGGAACTTGAATCCTTTAGCAGAGTTGGGGTTTATCTGCAAAGAGAAGTATATGTTGCACCATCTAGACATGACAAGAAATTAATGGCCACTGACTTCCCCGCAATTCCATGTTGACACCTATCCATCAAACATTATGCTAAAGGAATTCCACTCTATATGCAAAAGCTGTCATTTTCATCAAGGATACTATTGTCTTTATCGAAATGTAGTTGGAACAAACATATGAAAAACATTCATCAAGACTCATGAGAATGCACAAAGGTTTACCTCCAAGGCTGCTGTAGCATCACGAATAGCAGCATTGGGCTTCTTCATCTTTACATAAACACTAGCTGTTGCAACGAACAAAAACACATATATCATAATAAATTACATATCAAGTTATAAAAACAATAGAGATCTATGATAACTGATGACAAACAAATGCAGAATCATCACCTCTGGTGCCGTACATTATAGCAGATGTAGGGTTCAGAGTGATAGCCTCAGTTAAATGTTCGATTGCTTCTTCCAGCTTGCCTGTTTTATCATCCCAATAAACACAAAAGCGTCATTAATAAGCACATAAGCATCAACACGCCTAAAATAAAAATCTAAGACAGTCAAGCAAGTAATACATGCCTTCAGAAATCGCTTCCATTGCTTTTCCCTTTGCTTCCTGGGAAGCATCACGTTTCTCATCACTGACTTCAACCGAAAGGTCACCCATCTGCATTTTTTGCAAGTAACAATTTATGACAAGACGAGTTCCACCGCCACCAAACACCACAGTATCCGGGAAAAAAACTGTGTTGTTACATTTTGTTATCCGGCATTCAAAATAATTAATACCTTTTGAGGAGGGTCATGATCCGGCTCACAAATTTCTCCTTCCAACTCCAAATCTGATTCAATTATTTCGTCCTCCTCTTGTTCGTCGAAGTCCTTCGAGCCGCCATCTGCCGCTGTCGTGTCCTTAGCGTTCTCATCCGCTGTATCTGATTTCTGCGTACAGCAAAATTTGCGTCGAAGAATACGCAAAGAGCAACTATCAAGTCCAAGGTTGCTGTAAATGTTGAAGCACCAACCAGAGTAGTAACAAGATGGTAAGAGTTAAATGTTTACATACCGATTTCTCAGCGCCGCCATACGCTGCAGGGGGGAGCTTCGCATCCAAACTGCAAAAGACACTCAAAATTATTTCTATTGAAGGGTTCATAGAAGGAGAAAGATGACAAACAGGATTTCTTCCTTGTTTCCATTTTACCTTTCAAGGTATTCCCGGAAGAAGGAGAGAGAAGGGTTGCTCAGAAGAGAAGGATCTGCTTCGCACTGTTCGATGAATTGCTTCAGTTGAGCAAGTTTTGCGGCATCCATCTTCCGACACAAGAATTGCCACCTTCGAATAAGCTATTCGATCGATCGATCTCACCTATAAGCAGTTGGCTGATTGTGCCGAAGGACCGGAGAACTGGCAAAATAGGTATCGTCGAGGCTTTTCTTTAGTGAGTTTATTCTAGTACATTCTACAGACTACTCAGTCACTCATCTTCTTCAGCCCCTTAAATGCGCTCTCCCGTTGAACTTTTGTTTTAGGTTTCCACGTCATACCAGGAGTATCCCTTCGGTTCGCACTTATCCTCGTATTCCAATATTCATGAAAATATAACATCGAAATATAATTTCATAGGTCTACATGGAAATTTAGGTCTACACTTTCTGGAGTAGTCCCATCAACACTGCTGTTTTCGTCGCTCAACAAGGGCCCTAACCCAAATCCTTACGAAATATGGCGTTTTTAAAAGAAAATAAAACTTCATTAATTTTGTACATAAATCCATTAAACGGGTGGACTTGCATTACCAATCCAAAAACAGTCATCATCTTCCTAACTTCCCGAACCCCTTTTTGCCATGAAATGAGCCTCCATATTCTCACCTCTAGGTACAAAAACAAAATACTCTCTTTTTTATTACTAAACTCTCAACCAAAACTCTACTCATAATTAATTCAACATCTCTATTCACCCTTCCCCACACCAGTCAAGCATGTGACCTAGAAATATAAACCGTTCCAAACCAAACTCAAGCGCCATTCCCGCTCAGTATCCACCACCTCCACCTTTGAATCCACCAGCTTCAACTTGTTCGTCCTTGCCTCGGCAAACCACCCCCAGCCCATACCATCCATCTGGCAAGTAGCTTCCATCCACAAAAACTTTGAAAGAATCATCCACCTCCTAGTTTGACATCCCAGCCTTCCTTGCAACTGCATCAGAATGTAGAAAAGAGGCGGCTTGATACCACCCCATGAGTAAGCTTCAGACACTGCCGCCACACACCTGGCATGATGCAAACCAGATTTTCCACAACAGCAAAATAAGTGCAGTCAAACCTTAATAGGGTGTTGTAAACAAGCAAATAGCACCCAATCTTGAAAGGCCATATCATGTTGAACAAATAAAGGTGGATCAAACTGTGCCAAGTGCCATAAACCTTGGACTTCAGGACACAAAACAAAAGCATGCAGCAGAGAGTCATAGCTACCACATATACTGTACGGGGAAATACTTCCTCCACACCTTTTATGTAACAGAGCTCTACATGGAATAATACCATGTAAAATCCGCCAACCAAAGTATTTGACACAAGGGGAAACATCACACTTCCAGAGCCTGCGGACTGCTCTACCTAAATAATTGTGCCTAGAGGATTTTGTAGTCTCGTGGGACCTAGAGTTTCTAATTGCATAATACGCAGATTTGACATTGAACTGGCTAGATTTTGATAATCCCCAATACCAAAGGTATGTATGAGTCCCCGCATTAGCCAAAGACATTGACAGAAATAGACTAGCGTCTAACTGATTAAACCATTGTCTAACAACATTTTCCTTCTAACACCCAGTGTCTTGATCAATTAATTACCAAGAGACTCAAGGTCCACAAAAAAGGTTGTCCACCCGACTTGCCTTGAATGCTGAACCCATCTATCTGAAATTCTAACTATTGAACCATCCTCAATGGACTTGTAAGCTCCCTTAGCAACTAAACATTTAACACCGCATAAAGCCTTCCAAACCAAACTAGGCCGACTACCTAAGACATAAGCGAAGAAATTACCAGTAGGAAAATAGCGTGCCTTAAATAGTCTTGCCATAAGCGAGTCTGGATCAGTGACAACGCACTAGCAGTGTTTAACAAGCAAAGCATCATTAAAGTTGTCCAAATCTTGTAAACCTAAACCCCATTGACTTGAGATTTGACATAAATGCTTCCATTTCAGCCAGTGAAGCCCCCGTTTAACAATATTTCTAGTCCACCAAAACTTGGCTAGCATTTTATTTATATCTTGAACAATAGACAAATAAAGTTTAACAACACTTATAACATATGAAGGGATTTCTTGTACCACCCTTTAAATAAAAGCCCCCTATCTGTCTACAATACACAACCCTATATTTTTTTAGCACTCGGTTCCGCAAGAACTCAAACAACCTAACTTTACTACTTCATATCTTATTAGGAAACCCCAAATATAACCCAAAGTCTGAAACCTCCCTTGCCCCTGAAATTCCTATAACATTTTGACGCAACAACTCAGGAACTCCATGAGAGAAAACAACTCCCAACTTTTGTAGGTTAATACTCTGCCCTGAAGCTTCAGTAAATTTCAACAAGATATCATTCAAAGCATGAGCATTAGCAGCATTAGCCTCACCATATAAAACACAATCATCTATGAAAATAAATTTGTAATGTCTGTATGTAAACCTCGGACTCGAAGCCATTTATAAATGCCAACATCAGTTGCTAACCTTAAGTTAGATGCCAATACATCCATACAATAGATAAAAAGATAAAGGGATAGAAAAATCCCCTTGCTTAATGCTCATATTTGGATAAAACACCTCCCCTGGAAACCCATTAATCAACACTGCCATTAAGATAGTAGTGATACATTTTTGCACCAGTGAACCCCACCTAGGATGAAACCCCATACGAGTTAGTACCTCCAAGACAAAACCCCACTCAACTCTATTAAATGCCTTTGCCATGTCTATTCTGTATGCAAAGGAACACTGGAGTGAGGTTGAAGAACATTTTAGTATATGCATTAACTCATGAGCAATGACAACCTGGTCAACAATGCAACAACCCTGTATCTCACTGTTGTGATATTGTCCGCTTTGGCACGCAGGCCACACGGTTTTATTCCTAGCATTTCCTAGCCTCAAAAGGTCTCACAACAAGGAGAGGTATCCCCACCCATATAAGGAGTGGTTCATTCTCCCCTCCAATCGATATGGGAGGTAAACCTCAAGGGTATTACACTCCATCCCCCCTTAGGAGCCCAGCGCCCTTATGGGCCACACCGGCACACCGACCTGTGTTGTAATATTGTCTGCTTTGGCACACATGTCACACGGTTTTGTTTCTGGGGCTTCCTATCCCCAAAAGGCCTCACAAAAAGGAGAGGTGTCCCCACCCATATAAGTAGTGGTTCGTTCTCCCCTCCAATCGATGTGGGAGGAAAACCTCAAGGGTATTACAAATAATTTATCTACCCCCAACAAAAGCAGCCTGACTATCTGAAATGACCAAAGGCATGACATGTCTAACTCTATTAACCAAAACTTTTGAGATGACCCGGCCTGATAGATTATGTTACATAAAGATATTGACTTGAAATCAGTTATTTTACATGCACCCTTAACCTTTGGCATTAAGACTAGATGTGTATGATTAACATCTGTTGGGATTGCATCAGTATTGAGGAAAGAAATAACATTGTCAAAGAAATCATTATGGATAATATTCGAATAAGATTGGAGGAACGTACCATTCACCCCATTGGAGCAGACATGGCCATAGCAACATCAGATGGGATCCGCTTTTCCATGTACACAAGCAAATGATAATTAGGACTAGGTCAAGAAGAAGTAAACAGATTCTGGAAATAGCCATGAGCAATAGATTCTATACTAGCCAGTAAATCCTAATTCATCTACCCCACAAAGATAATGAACTACATTCTTCCTAGACTTAGAGTAGAATCGGGTGCAGAAAAATTTATAGTTATGATCACCAGTAGAAAGCCAGGATTGACGGGACCTTTGAAACCAACACATTTCTTGCTTATACAGCAGAACATCATGGTGCTTAGAAAGTTCAGACCATACCCGCAAATTTTCATCATAAGGTGGACTTGAAGCAACACGGTGCATATCAGCCTTAACCCGAGAGAGAGTATGTCGCTCTTCCTTAAGTTTGGCCCTGCACCATGCCTGGAGCTTCAAACCACACAGCAGCCTTGCACATATAACCCTTAGACGACAGAGAGGCATCATGTAACACCCTTCTCCGTAACTTGTATTAATTAACACTCGTAGCATAATTAAAAATGCGTCGCAGCAGAAAATAAAGTACAATCGTTCTCACTAGGGTGCTACACGCCATCACTCACCCACGTGAGTAACAAGGCTTCACTTACCACAATAACTAAACATACAACCGTTGTGATGATCTGAGATAATCCACTACCAACATATGTATAACTAATTCTAGAATCCGAATACATAGACCAGCGAGCATCTAACCATCCTCAATATTTAAAACCATGGTGTATAATACTAACCAAAGTTTAAGAAGTGCAATAATCCAAAAACAATGTCGACTACCCAAAAGTCCCGCATTCCGGCTTCGCAACTCAATCAAGTCCCTGTAATGGGTTACCGTATAGGCTCAACAAAACACTGAATATGCTAAAGTATGATCCTAGACCCTTAAGGTCGCTTAAGTCAATTATCCATCTTTACATGCGGTTCATTTCATGTTGTCCCGACTTATGTAATAAAACTCTAAATGTTGCAAGTAAACACACAACAGTCCATCCAATAATAATCACAAGGAGCCAATGCGAGTATGCTATAGAAATGAGAGTCGCTTTATTATGAACGGTTTCTTATTACACGGCCCTCAAGGCCCCGTTGTTCGTTAACCATAATCACGAGAATTTATCGAGTCTCGTATCCAAAATTGTAATGCGCAACCTTTAAAATGGAAAATTTTCTCGCGACAAGACATCACAAGACAAACATTCCACTGATCACACAAACACGCAAGCACACAGACAAGCATTCACAAGAACACAAGCAAGCAAGCATGCAAGTTGACAAGGTTAACATCACCGGCGTCGGGCACAAGGCCCGACCAGCCTTATCAATGCCTATCCCGGGCAGGGCAAGGCCCGTGCCTCAAGACAGCCACCACCATAGCTAGACAGGGACTAGGAGTGGACTTTAACCACCCAACGACGAGCTCTCAACACCGACTCACTTATCCCGACACTAGACTTCGGGACTAGTGGGGCTGGGTCCCGATTGTTTAATCAACACCGTCCCTGGGACCCAGGCCCAGGTCCAGAGGCATCAACTCCCAAGCAGCCATCCAACATTAGAATCCAACACCAAGCCAGATCCGTGGTAACTCAAACTCCAAGGAGTGAGCTGACACAAAGCCTGCCACAAAGGGGGAACCCCGGACCGTCAGTGGAGCATTCCAACGTGGGCAACGTTGAACACTCGCCTCCTCCCTAATCCAAACCGTCCCTGTCTTAACCATATATCGGGTCTCTTAGGCGCGTCGCCCATCGCGCCATAAGTATAAGGGACAGGGCGCCGACAAGATGCCATGCAACTTGTCAGCTCCACCTCATGATCGCAATATCCGTCGTTAACGCCACAGGCTATTGACAAGTGCTTCTAGCCCCAAGCCTTACGGCCTGGGTCTAGGTCTTTGCTGAAATGCTTCGTCCGACAAGAGCCCCTCGTCCTCAGCATACCTGCAAGAGAACCCAAAGGCGTAATATGTGGGTGACTGAAGTCATTGCAACATTGGGACAGCTGAATAGAATGTGGCTATTCTTTTATTCATTAAGTAACTTGATTACATTCGGTATCATTACATCGAGTACAAATGACCCCCAACTCAAGCTACTTTACAAAATGGGGCATGACAAACCACCCCCACCTATTCCTTTGCCGTCCCCAGCAAAGCGTCTAGGTACATTTTTATCTTATCCTGAAATTGCCACAAGTCTTTCTGCTTTTCCCAAGTTGCATCTTCCCTAGCTTCGCCCTTCCAATGGACCAGGAACTCCGTTGAACGATTCGATCTCCATCCCCGCATCCGATGATCAAGGATTTCATCTACGTCCTTCGTGTATTCCATCACCACGGCAGGTGGGGCTCTAGCTCTTTCCACATGGACCTTTTCGACATCCGCAACGAATGGCTTCAGGTAACTCACATGGAAAGTCGGGTGAGCTTTCAGTCGTTCGGGGAGTTCTAACCGATAGGCGGAGTTACCCACTCGGCGGATCACCTCGAATGGTCCATCAAAGCGCTGGACCAAACCCCTGTGCCTAGGTCGCTTGATCTGCTTCAGAATCTGAGGCGTCAATTTCAGCATCACTTTGTCACCAACTTTGAACTCAAGGGGACGCCGCTTTTGGTCCGCAAACCTCTTCATTCGGTTCCTAGCTAGCTCCAAGCTTTCTCTTGCTGCCTTAAACATCGCTTGACGATCGTGTACGAACCGGTAGGCCGCCGGACATTCACCCGTGGCCGCCTGCTTCACAACTTCGGTCGGGGTCAAGGGCTGCCAACCCATGACCAACTCAAAGGGGCTTCGCTCAGTAGCCGAACTTTTGTGCAGGTTATAGCACATTTGCGCGGTATCAAGCAAATGAATCCAGTTCTTTTGGGAACCTACGACATAATGCCTCAGGTATTCCTCCAAGAGTGCATTCACCCTCTCAGTTTGGCCATCCGTCTATGGATGATTCGCAGTAGAGAACTTCAGCTCAGAGCCCATGAGGCCGAACAGCGTCACCCAAAACCGTCCCGTGAATCTCGTATCGCGATCACTTATCACATCACGGGGGAGTCCAAAGTACTTAACGACGTGGGCATGGAACAACCTTGCTGTTAAGTCAGCAGGGCAGTTCGAGGGTGCTGGTATAAACACAACATACTTGGAGAACCGGTCCACAACAACAAGGACAGAAGTTTTCCCCTCCACCGAAGGGAAACCTGAGACGAAATCCATAGAAATCGACTCCCATGGGTTGTTTGGAACGGGCAGCGGGTTGAGGAGTCCCGCCGTCTTCTTCCTTTCAACCTTGTCCTTTGACATACCAAACAAGACCTTACGTAGTCCTCCACATCAACCATCATCCTTGGCCAATAGAAGCTTCGTTTGATCAATGCCAAGGTTCGTTTTGTTCCTGCATGGCCAGCCCATTTTGCATCATGGAATTCTCGCAATAATTCTATGCGGATTCTTCCAGCAGGGACCACCACGCATCTCTGCTCATCGACCAACATATCGTCAAGTAGGTGGAAACGCTTGGACTTCCCCAACCGCACCTTATCACAGATTTGCTGGTATGAAGGATCAGTCTTAGCTGCTTCACGGATTCGACCTGCTAAGTCAGTTTCAGCTCGAGACACTGACTGGATCACCGCAAGGCACCGCCGACTCAAGGCATCAGGGACAACATTGTGCGATCCCGGTCTATGAATCCATTCAAAGTCGAATTCCCCAAGGAATTCTTGCCAACGAGCCTGCTTGGGTGATAGCTTCTTTTGGGTCGTAAAATATGTGTTGGCTACATTGTCCGTTACTACGACGAACTTAGTTCCCAGCAGATAATGCCTCCAAATCGCGAGGCAATGAACTACTGCCAACATCTCTTGTTCATCGAGGGCTACGCTAACAAGGCGGCGCCCTTAAGTGATTTGCTAAAGAAGGAAAAATCATGGGTATGGTCGAAGGAGCAGCAAGATGCGTTTGAACGGTTAAAGAGGACTATCTCTTCTGAGCCGGTGTTGAAGCTCCCGGAGTTCGACAAACCTTTTGAGGTGCACACTGACGCTTCCGGCAGAGCGATTGGTGGGGTCTTGGTTCAAGATGGGCATCCGTGCGCGTTTGAGAGTCGTAAGCTAAAAGATCCTGAAACGCGCTACTCAGCTCATGAACAAGAGATGTTGGCAGTAGTTCATTGCCTCGCGATTTGGAGGCATTATCTGCTGGGAACTAAGTTCGTCGTAGTAACGGACAATGTAGCCAACACATATTTTACGACCCAAAAGAAGCTATCACCCAAGCAGGCTCGTTGGCAAGAATTCCTTGGGGAATTCGACTTTGAATGGATTCATAGACCGGGATCGCACAATGTTGTCCCTGATGCCTTGAGTCGGCGGTGCCTTGCGGTGATCCAGTCAGTGTCTCGAGCTGAAACTGACTTAGCAGGTCGAATCCGTGAAGCAGCTAAGACTGATCCTTCATACCAGCAAATCTGTGATAAGGTGCGGTTGGGGAAGTCCAAGCGTTTCCACCTGCTTGACGATATGTTGGTCGATGAGCAGAGATGCGTGGTGGTCCCTGCTGGAAGAATCCGCATAGAATTATTGCGAGAATTCCATGATGCAAAATGGGCTGGCCATGCAGGAACAAAACGAACCTTGGCATTGATCAAACGAAGCTTCTATTGGCCAAGGATGATGGTTGATGTGGAGGACTACGTAAGGTCTTGTTTGGTATGTCAACAGGACAAGGTTGAAAGGAAGAAGACGGCGGGACTCCTCAACCCGCTGCCCGTTCCAAACAACCCATGGGAGTCGATTTCTATGGATTTCGTCTCAGGTTTCCCTTCGGTGGAGGGGAAAACTTCTGTCCTTGTTGTTGTGGACCGGTTCTCCAAGTATGCTGTGTTTATACCAGCACCCTCGAACTGCCCTGCTGACTTAACAGCAAGGTTGTTCCATGCCCACGTCGTTAAGTACTTTGGACTCCCCCGTGATGTGATAAGTGATCGCGATACGAGATTCACGGGACGGTTTTGGGTGACGCTGTTCGGCCTCATGGGCTCTGAGCTGAAGTTCTCTACTGCGAATCATCCACAGACGGATGGCCAAACTGAGAGGGTGAATGCACTCTTGGAGGAATACCTGAGGCATTATGTCGTAGGTTCCCAAAAGAACTGGATTCATTTGCTTGATACCGCGCAAATGTGCTATAACCTGCACAAAAGTTCGGCTACTGAGCGAAGCCCCTTTGAGTTGGTCATGGGTTGGCAGCCCTTGACCCCGGCCGAAGTTGCGAAGCAGGCGGCCACGGGTGAATGTCCGGCGGCCTACCGGTTCGTACACGATCGTCAAGCGATGTTTAAGGCAGCAAGAGAAAGCTTGGAGCTAGCTAGGAACCGAATGAAGAGGTTTGCGGACCAAAAGCGGCGTCCCCTTGAGTTCAAAGTTGGTGACAAAGTGATGCTGAAATTGACGCCTCAGATTCTGAAGCAGATCAAGCGACCTAGGCACAGGGGTTTGGTCCAGCGCTTTGATGGACCATTCGAGGTGATCCGCCGAGTGGGTAACTCCGCCTATCGGTTAGAACTCCCCGAACGACTGAAAGCTCACCCGACTTTCCATGTGAGTTACCTGAAGCCATTCGTTGCGGATGTCGAAAAGGTCCATGTGGAAAGAGCTAGAGCCCCACCTGCCGTGGTGATGGAATACACGAAGGACGTAGATGAAATCCTTGATCATCGGATGCGGGGATGGAGATCGAATCGTTCAACGGAGTTCCTGGTCCATTGGAAGGGCGAAGCTAGGGAAGATGCAACTTGGGAAAAGCAGAAAGACTTGTGGCAATTTCAGGATAAGATAAAAATGTACCTAGACGCTTTGCCGGGGACGGCAAAGGAATAGGTGGGGTGGTTTGTCATGCCCCATTTTGTAAAGTAGCTTGAGTTGGGGGTCATTTGTACTCGATGTAATGATACCGAATGTAATCAAGTTACTTAATGAATAAAAGAAGTAGCCACATTCTATTCAGCTGTCCCAATGTTGCAATGACTTCAGTCACCCATATTACGCCTTTGGGTTCTCTTGCAGGTATGCTGAGGACGAGGGGCTCTTGTCGGACGAAGCATTTCAGCAAAGACCTAGACCCAGGCCGTAAGGCTTGGGGCTAGAAGCACTTGTCAATAGCCTGTGGCGTTAACGACGGATATTGCGATCATGAGGTGGAGCTGACAAGTTGCATGGCATCTTGTCGGCGCCCTGTCCCTTATACTTATGGCGCGATGGGCGACGCGCCTAAGAGACCCGATATATGGTTAAGACAGGGACGGTTTGGATTAGGGAGGAGACGAGTGTTCAACGTTGCCCACGTTGGAATGCTCCACTGACGGTCCGGGGTTCCCCCTTTGTGGCAGGCTTTGTGTCAGCTCACTCCTTGGAGTTTGAGTTACCACGGATCTGGCTTGGTGTTGGATTCTAGTGTTGGATGGCTGCTTGGGAGTTGATGCCTCTGGACCTGGGCCTGGGTCCCAGGGACGGTGTTGATTAAACAATCGGGACCCAGCCCCACTAGTCCCGAAGTCTAGTGTCGGGATAAGTGAGTCGGTGTTGAGAGCTCGTCGTTGGGTGGTTAAAGTCCACTCCTAGTCCCTGTCTGGCTATGGTGGTGGCTGTCTTGAGGCACGGGCCTTGCCCTGCCCGGGATAGGCATTGATAAGGCTGGTCGGGCCTTGTGCCCGACGCCGGTGATGTTAACCTTGTCAACTTGCATGCTTGCTTGCTTGTGTTCTTGTGAATGCTTGTCTTGTGTGCTGGCGTGTTGTGTGATCATGGAATGTTTGTCTTGTGATGTCTTGTCGCGAGAAAATTTTCCATTTTAAAGGTTGCGCATTACAATTTTGGTATCAACCGGCCTAGCTATCCGGTCATCTATTAGCCTTATTCCAATTCTTGTTTCATCCCTGCTCACTCAACTCGGTCCTTCCTTCTGATATAGATATTTATATAGACGGATGAATTTCATTAACGCCTTTTCTAGTTAGCGCTACGAGGCTGTTTTAGCTGTTAACAGCATAAAATCCTTCTCATGTACTAATTAAGTTAGGGGAGATTTTGTGTTTTCTCATCCGTTAAAAGACGTTGAAAGCTAGTGAAGTAAGTGAACTCTCTCATAGCTCTGCGTTTGAATTTCCTTTGCTGATTTACTGTAGGAAATCCGTTTTGTCTACGAATACCGGATATTTGACGATGACGCATTTGTATAAGAGCTTGACTATATAGAGAACTTTAATAATATCGAATATTACGCTATTGGGATAGGATGGCAAACCTAGCTCTCCCCCCCTAAGAACCGCACGTGCGAGTTCCCCCGCATACACAACACCCTACCTCCTGGGAAATTGGAAAAGGATTTCCTGTTGGAGGCCTGGCCTTAGGAGTGAACTTCCTTACTTTGGGTAGTGGAAAAAAGCACTTGATTCCCCGTATGACGGAATGAAGAGAGGAAAGTCAAGTTCTTTCTTTGATCTTACCAAGGGATTCTTTGACTTCATCCATATTATATGGAAAATTTTCTCGCGACAAGACATCACAAGACAAACATTCCACTGATCACACAAACACGCAAGCACACAGACAAGCATTCACAAGAACACAAGCAAGCAAGCATGCAAGTTGACAAGGTTAACATCACCGGCGTCGGGCACAAGGCCCGACCAGCCTTATCAATGCCTATCCCGGGCAGGGCAAGGCCCGTGCCTCAAGACAGCCACCACCATAACCAGACAGGGACTAGGAGTGGACTTTAACCACCCAACGACGAGCTCTCAACACCGACTCACTTATCCCGACACTAGACTTCGGGACTAGTGGGGCTGGGTCCCGATTGTTTAATCAACACCGTCCCTGGGACCCAGGCCCAGGTCCAGAGGCATCAACTCCCAAGCAGCCATCCAACACTAGAATCCAACACCAAGCCAGATCCGTGGTAACTCAAACTCCAAGGAGTGAGCTGACACAAAGCCTGCCACAAAGGGGGAACCCCGGACCGTCAGTGGAGCATTCCAACGTGGGCAACGTTGAACACTCGTCTCCTCCATAATCCAAACCGTCCCTGTCTTAACCATATATCGGGTCTCTTAGCGCGTCGCCCATCGCGCCATAAGTATAAGGGACAGGGCGCCGACAAGATGCCATGCAACTTGTCAGCTCCACCTCATGATCGCAATATCCGTCGTTAACGCCACAGGCTATTGACAAGTGCTTCTAGCCCCAAGCCTTACGGCCTGGGTCTAGGTCTTTGCTGAAATGCTTCGTCCGACAAGAGCCCCTCGTCCTCAGCATACCTGCAAGAGAACCCAAAGGCGTAATACGTGGGTGACTGAAGTCATTGCAACATTGGGACAGCTGAATAGAATGTGGCTACTTCTTTTATTCATTAAGTAACTTGATTACATTCGGTATCATTACATCGAGTACAAATGACCCCCAACTCAAGCTACTTTACAAAATGGGGCATGACAAACCACCCCCACCTATTCCTTTGCCGTCCCCGGCAAAGCGTCTAGGTACATTTTTATCTTATCCTGAAATTGCCACAAGTCTTTCTGCTTTTCCCAAGTTGCATCTTCCCTAGCTTCGCCCTTCCAATGGACCAGGAACTCCGTTGAACGATTCGATCTCCATCCCCGCATCCGATGATCAAGGATTTCATCTACGTCCTTCGTGTATTCCATCACCACGGCAGGTGGGGCTCTAGCTCTTTCCACATGGACCTTTTCGACATCCGCAACGAATGGCTTCAGGTAACTCACATGGAAAGTCGGGTGAGCTTTCAGTCGTTCGGGGAGTTCTAACCGATAGGCGGAGTTACCCACTCGGCGGATCACCTCGAATGGTCCATCAAAGCGCTGGACCAAACCCCTGTGCCTAGGTCGCTTGATCTGCTTCAGAATCTGAGGCGTCAATTTCAGCATCACTTTGTCACCAACTTTGAACTCAAGGGGACGCCGCTTTTGGTCCGCAAACCTCTTCATTCGGTTCCTAGCTAGCTCCAAGCTTTCTCTTGCTGCCTTAAACATCGCTTGACGATCGTGTACGAACCGGTAGGCCGCCGGACATTCACCCGTGGCCGTCTGCTTCGCAACTTCGGCCGGGGTCAAGGGCTGCCAACCCATGACCAACTCAAAGGGGCTTCGCTCAGTAGCCGAACTTTTGTGCAGGTTATAGCACATTTGCGCGGTATCAAGCAAATGAATCCAGTTCTTTTGGGAACCTACGACATAATGCCTCAGGTATTCCTCCAAGAGTGCATTCACCCTCTCAGTTTGGCCATCCGTCTGTGGATGATTCGCAGTAGAGAACTTCAGCTCAGAGCCCATGAGGCCGAACAGCGTCACCCAAAACCGTCCCGTGAATCTCGTATCGCGATCACTTATCACATCACGGGGGAGTCCAAAGTACTTAACGATGTGGGCATGGAACAACCTTGCTGTTAAGTCAGCAGGGCAGTTCGAGGGTGCTGGTATAAACACAGCATACTTGGAGAACCGGTCCACAACAACAAGGACAGAAGTTTTCCCCTCCACCGAAGGGAAACCTAAGACGAAATCCATAGAAATCGACTCCCATGGGTTGTTTGGAACGGGCAGCGGGTTGAGGAGTCCCGCCGTCTTCTTCCTTTCAACCTTGTCCTATTGACATACCAAACAAGACCTTACGTAGTCCTCCACATCAACCATCATCCTTGGCCAATAGAAGCTTCGTTTGATCAATGCCAAGGTTCGTTTTGTTCCTGCATGGCCAGCCCATTTTGCATCATGGAATTCTCGCAATAATTCTATGCGGATTCTTCCAGCAGGGACCACCACGCATCTCTGCTCATCGACCAACATATCGTCAAGCAGGTGGAAACGCTTGGACTTCCCCAACCGCACCTTATCACAGATTTGCTGGTATGAAGGATCAGTCTTAGCTGCTTCACAGATTCGACCTGCTAAGTCAGTTTCAGCTCGAGACACTGACTGGATCACCGCAAGGCACCGCCGACTCAAGGCATCAGGGACAACATTGTGCGATCCCGGTCTATGAATCCATTCAAAGTCGAATTCCCCAAGGAATTCTTGCCAACGAGCCTGCTTGGGTGATAGCTTCTTTTGGGTCGTAAAATATGTGTTGGCTACATTGTCCGTTACTACGACGAACTTAGTTCCCAGCAGATAATGCCTCCAAATCGCGAGGCAATGAACTACTGCCAACATCTCTTGTTCATGAGCTGAGTAGCGCGTTTCAGGATCTTTTAGCTTACGACTCTCAAATGCGCACGGATGCCCATCTTGAACCAAGACCCCACCAATCGCTCTGCCGGAAGCGTCAGTGTGCACCTCAAAAGGTTTGTCGAACTCCGGGAGCTTCAACACCGGCTCAGAAGAGATAGTCCTCTTTAACCGTTCAAACGCATCTTATCCACTAATAGTCATCATGTTAGTATAAGACATGTCCTCAACATTTACCCCTACAATGGCGGGTCACCTACAGCAGTAGCCATCCCTTAACGTGGGGACTCCGATTCTTCCTTTTGTCAACTATTATATGGCAGGACACAAACGGCCTAAACCATTCCCTTTATATGGGAACTCCATCAAATGATCAGTCTGGTCAAAAGGAATAACATACGAGTGGACCTGTAATAGTTATCCAACTCTGTTGTGGTCACTATGAGAAGTAGTGAACCGGGATTACCTTTCTGAATCAGATTCAAATCATTTATTTTTTTCTATTATTTACTATTTCTTAATCTTTTCACAACATTTATTTCCACAAACCAAAACTCCCAATTTCCTATTATTCGTACGTTATTTAGTCTTTTTAATTTTGTTAGATTAGTAAAGATTTAAACTAGACATTGCCTCCTTTGGTTCGATACTTAGGGAATACTCTGAGATTAAAACTTGCTAGAAATGACTGGTACACTTGCCGTTAGGTTTTACCACATCAGTGGTAATAATTTGATAATCATTAGATAAAAACTACATCATTATTAAATAATGATTATTCAATTATTATATAATAATGAGTCATTCATTATATAATATCAAGTTAATTATAATTGGGCACGTGTCGGCACAACTTGAACAGGGCATAGATTCTTCGTTTTAGCTCTGATTTACTCCTTGTTTGTTGTGTTGCAAAGCTTGTGAAGTCAATGTAATTCCATGAGTTTATCTGCATTAGACACATAAAAAGTATCTGAAATACCCCGTAATTAAAAATAATGATTAATTAGGCTAATAATTAATTTAGAAGCTTAATTAAGTGTAAATAATTATTAGGGAACAAATCCCGAAGGAAACGGACCCTTAAAACGGTTTAAAAACATCACCGAACCTTAAAGCACGTTTTTCGAGGTAACCGGGAAAACGTGTCTTTAAGCGGGTCAAATAGACTCGTAACAATTTTGGTCAACTAAATAATCATTAATAAATATTAGTGAAGCTTTAGGACCAATAAAATCAAGAAAACGAGAGATTAGTAAAAACTGTCAAAAACGGTAAGTTGTGGGGTAGAAGTATAATTAGCACAAACTTATGTGTCCAATATTGTAATAAAAATTTTAAAACCCCCTAGCTGCTGTGTGCTGTCCGATTTACATATATACACACACACACACTCTACTCTCTTATTAACAAAAGACAAAAACAATTAAAAACCAAAAAGTAAACACTCACCTCACTTTACCACTCTCTCTCCTATCCCATTCTCTTCTTTCACGTGGGCACACTCCTCCTCACTCTCTCTTTTTCCTCTCTTCTTCAACCTCCATCGGTTCCATGGTGAACAAGAAGAACAACTAAAAACCTCTACTTCTCTCCTTTGTAACTCCCTCAATACTCTTCCAAAAATTATAAAAATACCACCATTGTAATCCTCTCCTCAAGAGCTACACTTTCATCTTTCCAAAATCCAAAAACAAGCACTTTCGATTTTATGGGTATACCCCATTTGGAGCTTCAACACCACCATTAGAAGGCCCTCCTTCTCCTTGTTCTTCTAAGGTAAAAATATTTTGAAAACTCCATCTTTTTCTAGCTCTTGTGGGCAAAACGAAAATCTAGACTAAACCCTTGTTTGGTCTCTTGTGTTCTAGCCGATTTTGGCTTGTTGAAGGAGTTGGAAACCTTGTTCTTGAACCACTCCAAGCTTCATTTGAACCCTTGCAAGGTAATATAAATTCTAAACCCTAGAATGTGCATTAGAACTTGATTAAGGTTTAAGGTTAGTTTTAGTATTGAAAATATGTATGTTGATGGGCTGTAGCATTGGAGGTTTGGTTTGGAAAACCGGTAGAGAGAGAGAGAGAGAAGGAAGGAAGAAGCAAGAAGAAGAAGAGAAGCAAGGTAAATAAACTCATCTTTGTGTAGTCTTGTAATTGTATATGTAACAGATTTTTAGTAATGAAAATTGGTATTGAAAAATGGTAATGCATTAGTAGTATAATGTGTGAGAGAATACAAGTATTTTGAAGCTTTAAAAGACATGTAAAACTGTTACAAAATAGATTGGGAATTAGTGTTTGAGTGCAGGAATTTTTATGAGTGTTTTTAGTATTGGTATTGTATATGGGAGCTAGTAGATTGTTGTTGTGTATAAACAGGTGAGATGTGGATAATAATGTGAGTAAAACCATGTGGTGAGAGTATAAAATATAGGGGAGACTATGGCAAAATTTGCCTAGGATTAGAACACTTAGAGAATTAAAACTAGGTGACTAATGTGAGTTGTAACAGATTTGGATTTGGATAGTTAGGGGGTAAGTTGAGAGAGATAGATAATGGATTCTAATGCATTGAGAGTGCTAGAAATGACATTAGAAGAGGGAGATGTAGAAGGGGAGAGTAAGTGTTAAAATCTGTAGCATAAGACAACTAGGAACAAACTAGTGTGAGTGTTGAGTTGAAACTTGGAAAATTATGTGAGTGAATGAGTATAAAATTGTGTAAGGAGTTAGGAAATGAACTAGGGTGTATTAGGAGGTTTAAATGGTGTTAAAACATGTAGGATTAAGTGTAGGAACAATGGGGAAGTATTGGGTAAAAGAGGACTGAAAACAGAAAGTAAAATGCAAATACTGGGCCGGACCGGACTTGCGACCGGACTTGCAAGTTCGGTCGAGCCCAGATTTACAAGAACGGGAATGTTACTGGAATCGACCGGACTTGCGACCGGACTTGCAAGTCCGGTCGAGCAGAAAATTTTCCCGTCAGAATGCTACTGGAATCGACCGGACTTGCGACCGGACATGCAAGTCCGGTCGGATCAAAAAATTCCCCGATGAAACCTACTGGAATGGACCGGACTTGCGACCGGACATGCAAGTCCGGTCGGCCAGAAAAATTTCCGTAACCTGAGCTACTGGAATGGACCGGACTTGCCAGGGTCGGTCGCAAGTCCGGTCCTGACAAAAAAAAAAAATTATTATTTTAATTTAAATAATAATTGTATATATATATGTATATGTATACCCATACATATATGTATATGTACATGTGTGTAGGCATGTAAACCTTAAGTAAGAAGATAGAAACTTAAGTAAAGGAAAAGTAAGTAAGTAAAGTGTAAGTGTAAGAAGTAGAAGGACATAGTAAGTATGAGTTAAGTAATGATAGTTAGATTAATCATTTAATTGTATGTATATAATAGGATTTGATTTGTGACACCGGAAGGACGTTTGGAAATACGGACAACGGTGAACGGTATGGATTCCTCATGCCCCGTATGCTATCTTGGTTACTCTGATTTGTGTGTTGTGTGCTAATTGATCACCAAATAAGATAAATGCACGAATCGGAGTTAATATGCATACTTGTGAATATGTAGTGTTGTATGATGTTGTATATTTTCTTTAATTCTTAGTTTGTATACTTCATGAAATGTATGGATGATATGAATGTGTGTAGGTATGTTGTACTGTACCGTGACCGTTATTTATTGTGTTTGGACTTCTAACTTATTCCTAACAAGCTAACCATCCTAACTTAAAATGGTAATTAAATTGGAATGAGTAGAAGTCCGATATAGTTTCGGCCACGCGTGAGGATGCGGAGTCATGAGAGGTTGGCTCCAATTCCTGACTCTTAAACTGGTCCGCGGCCCAAATCCCTTAAGTGGGTAGCATCCCGGATTAGTGAGTCAAGTAAATCCCGGATGTGGGACGGTGTAGTCCCCAAGGCCGGAGGTCCCGACGACTTGACTTGAGTATAAGTAAGTAAGTAAGAATGAGTAAGTAAAGTAAAAAGGAAGTAAGTAATTGTAAGTAAGAAGAAGTAAGTAATGAGTAAAAGAGTAAAGCATTCCGATTAACCCAGATGCATAATTTGGCTAACCTTGTGAAGGTAAGTAAGATGTGTACTTGTAATGTTGCCTTGATTGTGTAATGAATTGTATAGCATGTATATTGTATGAAGAGCATGTATGTATGAATAATGAATGGCATGTTTAGTGGACGTCAAATAGTCGGCGTGCCCTAGCTAGCACGCGGTATATGCGGAGTCCATATGCAGCTTTTGCTGAGCCCCTTGGGGCACCATTTTTACTACACGCAGGTACTTGAGATTGATGAAGATGTGAAGACCTACTTTCATTTCTTTTATCTTCTTTTTGGAATGTAAACACTGAATTCATGATGGGTGTACTAAGTAGTACAGGGCTACAGTTTTGATTAGCCGGTGTACCATGGGGTACACCTTTTTGGATATTGGGAAAGGAGCATTGGTATAGATGAGTAGCTTTAGAAACTCATTCTTTTGGTACTTGAAAGGTTGTAATTGAATATACTCTAAATACTCGGTGATCCAGGATGTAAGTATTTGGCATATGTCATATTGGTAAGTAATTTAGTAGCTCGGTACGTTATGTTCATCAGACCGTGACTGTAAGTATTAGTAGCCTAGCTAGCCGTATGGGCGGTTAGCGGCATTGTTTCACCCGCCGTAGTAAGTATGTAATAATTCCGCTGCGAACTCGTAGGATTAATAGGACGATTAGACGGTAAGCATAGGATTAGCGGTTGGGGTGTTACAGTATCATTTCTCATCTAAACACAAATCATATGAAAAACATATAATAAGTGAGAAATATTGCCCAAAGTGATGCGAATTATAAGAGAACTAAACTTTCAAAAGTTATATATTTCACACTTATCACACTCCAAACCCTTGATCATGCCAATGCTATCTCCTAGCATGGGTTTACTTGGATCCCGTTTTTGGTCCAAGTCTACGATGTCCCTCACCATCACCACACCATGGAATTTGTGAGGAGGGTTGCGCAGAAGTTGGGTCGTTTTTATGGCGCGGTTGAAGATGACCAAACCTCGGACTTCAAATACTTGTGTTTTAAGGTCATTCTCAATGTTCAAGTCCCAGTCCAGTGAGCTCTTCCAATTCTAATTGATGGTCAGTATTTGTACATTTACCATATAATATGACAATATGCCGCTGAAATGCTTAATTTGTTCTCTTTATGCACACGACTGCTGCATGTTCAAGGACCCTAGCCTGTGAATGAAGTGGGAGTCCTGTATGGTATGTGGCTATCTACTAATGTTTACCAAGCTTGAACTCACACGCAGGAGGTCCCATTTACGGATCCCTACAATCGGCCTCAGCAAATGGAGCATCATCAGGCTTGGGTTCCAACCTCTTCATGTCTTTTAGTCTGAGCCAATCATCCATGTCTACCTAATGTTCTACCTAGCCAAAACGCTAAGCTCCCCGACTCTTCAAATTGTGCCCATAAGCGCAAGTTCAATGAAGTTCTCTGGATGCCACGAGAGCTGAAATTTGGGACCTTCAGCTTGCTGCTGAGAGAAAAGGTGAGTGGAAGACATCTGTTAGCTTGGCACCATGAAATCAAGTGTTTGAGCTTGACAAGGAGAAGGATAAGAAGGTTGTGGGTGCATCTCAGAGCCAGCACGAAGGGTGAAATTTGTTTTTCTAGGTACCTGGGTGTGGACGCAACCCATGTATCCAGATCTTTTGAAAATTTGTCATGTTTGTCATAATATTGGCTTGGTGGTTCCAATTATTATGCCTATGGCTTATATAAATCTTAGTATGGTTGATCTATCGGGGTTTGTTATCCCCAAAATCTTTACCTTCGTTTAAGCGGAGAAAGAGTTCTTTCTAGGTTTGGTGCAGGACTAAGGGTATAATGGTGATTTTTTTAATCCAAAGGATATTGCTCATGTTTTTGGAAAAAGTATAGGCTTTACGACGGTAAGGTTCATATGGGTTGTGTTACGGTGAAAACTGAGAAAGGTACAATATGTGACAAGAAGTTAAATGGGTATAGTGATGAAGAGTTTGAGGGAAATAAAAGAGGTTGATGATTCCAGGCTAAGAACTCATAGTTTTCTTCAGTTTTTCATTTAGTAGTTTAATTTTAGTTTTCTTCATAATGAATTATCTTTTCTATTTACTAACTGCATTTTTACTAGTACTTTATTCCTCAAAAAACAGAAAAAAAACCTTCAAATTGAATATTGAAAGACAACAACACAAAAAGTAAAAATACGGTTGTTAGCATTTTGGTTATTTATCCCTTTGTTTTAGGTAACTTTTTTTTACCTTTTTGCACATCCTTATCCCACCTTTCTCTCAACTTATGAGTTTGATTTTTTTCAAAATTAAAAGAAAGTCTTTTGAAATTCTATCTTTTCCATCTTCTACCTGTTACGTTGTTTTTTTTATAATTGACTGGAGAACCAGCTAATAAGGCAATACTGTGGTTTATACGAACCTTTCTCGCCAAAAGGGTACATTTCAAAAGAACTGGGAACAATAACAAGGTAAACAAGTGAAAAAAGAACAAGACTAGAGGGTTCTTCTTATCCCCATGTGACTGATTGAAAGTTTAGTTAGCCACTCAATCCAAGTGTTTATATCTCTTGAAATCAGCCATTGACTAGAGTTGAAGGGTACTTTGGGGATTCACCAAGCTTAGAGATATGAAAACCATTTGCTTGAGGTGTCTCAAAAAATAGGACCGTGATTTCATCATGACTTTCTGGGATCACAAGTTTGCCCAGTTTTCTGGTTCTGTAAGCGACTGATCGTCAGGATTCTAACACGGCGCTTGGACAGGATGATCATGGTCCTCATTAGCAATCTTGTTTTGGTTTCTTGTTTATTGATCAGCTAAGCAGAACAACTTGCATTCTTCTATCAATTCATTAGAAGTCAACCTTGGGATGTAATTTGAAAGCTTATAGTATCGGAGTTCCATATGACTATAAAAAACCCCCGATTAATCTTCAGTGGATTTCAATTGAATTTGAGTTTTTCTTTGGTCCCCATATTCCTCGACGATCATCTAGTGGCTGCATTGGACGTGCCTCTAGTATTCTTGCTATGTTTGTGTCTGCTTCCCGCACTTCCCGTCTGAATATGGCCTACTTCTTTCTTTTGATTACTCCTCATATATTTTGGAAGCATATGTTGCTTCTCTTCTATTCTCTTACTTTTTCCAAGGATCTGAGTAAAATTCTGTAGAGAGCTTTCCAGATTGGGGTAATGACAATTGAGGCTTCAGCCAAAGTCAAGACATTTTTGGGCTGCTGTGAGGGTTGGACTGATTTACAAAGGTTCTGAAAGGTTCGGGGTTGAAAAGTCTTGACTTTTACTGGGAGAAAATATTACCTCGAGGTGATGAGATTGAGGTGAGGAGTTAAGAGGAGTTTGCAGAACTTGAGACTCAAACAGGGTTTTCGGCTGTTGGACTACGGGAGTTTGGGTGAGAAAAATGCTTTGGCTTAGGGTTTCATGTGGGGTGCAAGGAGATTGGGATGGGTGAGGGTGGGTAATGATTGCAGGGGTGATTGACTCGGGGGAAGGTGGTTGGTCGAGGAAATATTGAGGGGGTTGTGCGGGGATTGAAGCGAAGAGAACGTGGGGATCTGTGTCAGTGGGCTACGGGAGACAAAGGCGGATGGGCTTTTTGGCTAGTCGAGTAAGGTGATAGGTGGGTGAGGGCCCATGAGAGAAGCTTCTAAACTGTTGGAGGTTATTATGGTGGAGAGCTCGCGATCCAAGGTGGAAGGTCCACGAGGTGAAGCAAATTCACACATCGATTGTTTACCCAGCCACCTCATCCACCACCGCAACTGTCCTCCCATGCGACTGCATCCATCAACCACTGTCGTGCGCTGCAAAGTCCATATAGAATGGAACTCATCCATTCTCCATGTTCACGCACAAGGCAGCCTCAGCGCAGTGGACCTCCTAAGCACCAGGACGATGACTGTAGACCTCCACCATCATACGTATCATCACATACACCAACTTGCCACAAGATCCAAATTAATCACATCCTTCCACCTCAAAACCATCATGACAATCATTGCATGCATCGAAGATCAAGCCATTGAAATCCTCAAACAAACCGACATGCAAAGATCGATCCATTTGAAGATAGGTGATGGTCTGTAACCAGAAGGATAATGTAACCAGATGAGGAAGAAGGATGAGGATAAGACTGGCAAAGGAATGGAGAAGATAGCAGATTGCATAGATAGAGAAAGGATTAGAAGAGAATAACTTATTTTTTGAGTGCCCCTTCCTGGTTACATGCCCTTCCTATATATAATACTAAAAGTCTATCAATTCAAATATCCAAATAACAAATCTATCTAATTAATGTAAATATATGAATATGTAAACAGTATATAAACTACTCTCTTTATTACTAACTTAAATACTAAAGATAAAAACTACTTAAATAATAAAGGTAAAAACTAAACATAATCTTGTAAGTGGGCTGGAGGTCTCTTGGTACGGGTCGGCCTATCTGATGGACCACGTGCATTGGTATTCGGTCACATTCCTCCTGTCTTTGAGAACAACCTTGTCCTCAAGAACGAAAGTAGGAAAATCACGCTGCAATATCTCAACAGGTTCCTACGAAGCATCAGCGGCTAGAAGGCCTTGCCACCCGACGAGAACATGAGGAACAAACCGTCCTACATGCAACTGTTCACGCCAACCCAGTATGCTACTTGGGGCAAACTGAGGATGATCGTCTTTGAAGCCTGGCGGCAAGTTTTCTGTGACAAATCTACCTTTTTCATCAAGCAAGAAGATAAACCAACTATTTTAGTGATGTTCAGACACACCAATTAACAAGAACCAATCGGGAGAGTCAAACGTGAAAGAAGCATGGTCATAAAAATGCTTGCCAACAGTTATCAAGGTCAAAGTTGAACTTCCAACTCTAACTATCTGATCCGTACTGCTAGCAAATACTCCTAAAATGAAAACATAAGAAAGTTCCCACATTGTTGGTTTTACAGTAGCAACAAAGGAGCATACAAAAAGTCATAAAAAATGAATAAGAGTCATTGAAAGGATTATTTGTACCCACATTTGTATCAGATTGATTCTGATTGAGCAAAATAGAATCAACCAAACTATTCCCTGCACACATGAGAAGGGCCAAGTCTTGGCTGTTAGCTTCCTGAAACTCATCATTAAATTGAGTTGTTGTGCCATCATTTGAAGTTGTAGATTCCGAATTGAATATTTGTGAAGGTACAACTATGAGGTCATCCGTACGCTCTTCTGAAACATGCACAACTTGTGCCTCATCTAACATTATAGACCTAAACTTGTCATCTTGGATAAGAGCATTTTGAATTTTAGTGATGCAGTTCTCCTTAGAATTTCTAGTGTGAATTATATCATTAGCAAATTTGGCCTCGGGAAGATAATACTATTCCAAAAAATAGGATATTTTGAGACTTATTTTTCCTCGTAAATCTTTAATCTCTGCGATTTCAGCTTGCTGATTTAAATTATCAGTGTATAGATGCTCTTCAAGTTTACGCTTAAAGTACTGAATATCTAACAAACAACAACCATCATATATAAATCGCTCGTGAAGTCTATTTTTTTCCGTAGCAGCAGAATCTAAAGATGTAAACTGAATAAGTGCTTGAACAACAGGAAACTCTTGAATCATATCAATTTTTTCCAAAACCCCAAAAGAAGAAAATACTTGCTTTAAGACATCCATACCCACGGGATACCATGCATCTTGGACTATAATTTCAAGAATATGAGTAGGATACTCCATTGATATCAAACCGTAATGCAAGTAGAACTCAATCAAGATAATGCAATATTTTATCCCACTTGTATTTTAATAACCACGAAGAAAATTTTTTGATGAAGAACTATAGCAAACAGACTGAAGCTTGAACCCAAGAAGTTAGACGATTACGTTGCTCAATGTACCTCACCGTCGACAACTAAATAGAAACTTCTAACCGGAGAGTTGATGGCTGATGAGAATGTTGTGTGGTGGACTCGTGAAGGAAAGAATGAAGATTGACAATTGATTTTGTGAGGTGAGGGAGATTGAAGATGACAAGTAGGGTATGGAAATTTTGTGAGAAGACTAATGTGTAAAGAGGATGAGGACGACAATGAAAGCACCAATGCAACTAAGGGATAAATGTACACTAGTGGAAAAAAAGTCTTATAACACAGGACTTTATAACATGGCTTACATATAAACGTGTTATAATGTTATATAACACGATTTATTTAATTTTATAACACGGTTAGAATTTACCCGTGTTAAAAGGCCCGTCGTCCACTATCCCGCGAAAACAAAACATGGATTTGCTTTGTTTTATAACACGGCTCACGAAGAAAAAGAGGGTCTTATAACATGGCTTCCCCAAGCCGTGTTATATCATTAAAAAAGATGAATTTTTGGCGCTTAATATCCCGCAAAAAAAAACAAAATTAATGATCTTTTATAACAAGGCTACATTTTACCGTGGTATATGTTCATCCTAAACGACGCTATTTTATGATTATAATCTTAATGTCTAAAGGGAAAACAACCACCGTTGTTTTATAACACGGCCTATCTCAGCCGTGGTATATGTTCAGTGCAAACGACAACGTTTTATGCTTTTATAACACGCTCAACTGTTTAGCCGTGGTATAAAGTTTCTCCATTCTCACTTTTCTTGTTCCCTTTCGCGCTCTCACCAATAAAAACCCCGCCGACGACCTCTACCACTTGCACCTATCCATCCCTGTCACCGGCGTCATTCACCCCGTCGAGTTCCAGTCGTCGTCGTGTCGGTGTTCGTCGTCCGCCAGTGGTCTTCTCTGTGTCGTTCTTTGCCCCTGTCATGGGTTGTGTCTTCCCTGCGCCGCCCGTTTCTGTTCCCGGCCCGCCTCATTCACGCGCTGCTCCGGTGACGACATTGGTTGTTGGATCTCTTCGCCGGCGATGCTTATTGTTGCTAGCGCCAGCCTATTCATCCCATGTCGTATCAGGTATGGTTGGTATAATTTTTTTTTCTTACCGCGATTTAATACTCTGTGCTGGTTTCACCTGTCTCGATTTAGCCTACGGAAGCTAGAAATTGCCTTAGTAATGAATATATTTTAGACGTATGTTTGTATGTGTGTAGCATTCTTGTATCATAAAATGTTGATAATCTAAGTCATCTCAATCAATTCTAAGTGTTGTGCAGGTAAGCATGTGAATCTACTGTGATCAGTCACCGTATGATTTGAATTGGATACATTTGTTTTTTTCTGTTTTTATTTTCACCGATAGAATACCCATAATTTTTTAGAAATGCTGGGTGTTCTTTCATGGCTTATTGGGAAATGCTTGATGGGAAATGGGTAGGTAGTTATGTGTGTTTAGCTGAATGTAAGTTCGTAATGTATAAAATCAGAAGCCTCAGTACGAGACTGACAGAGAGCAGAAACGAAGAACGAGATAGAAAGTGTTTAGAAGAAAAACTCCGCTATCAATCTTATTATTGATAACTTGAAAACTCCTCACCTGATCTGTTCAACACTTTAAACAATCACTCTCACGTCTAATTCTAGACAAAACGTTGATTACTATCAACAACTTTCTTCTCTCTCAAATACTCTCTTTTTACGGTAGAAGCTCTACCTTTTCTGATGTTTTTGCTGTACATTTATACTACTTGGAGGCAGATAACAACCTCCTAAATATCTACAAAAAACTTTATCTAAAACTAATATAAATACAAGCTAAAAGATCCTAAAATATCTCTAAATTGTTTCCTAGTATAATGCTGGCACCTCTGATTTTATTCCTTCTGAATATTGAGTAAATATTCTGTTAAGATCTTCTGAAGGCTGGCTGTAGAGGTTGTTGAGATAATATAGGAAAACCTATGCTTGGTTGTTGAGATAATATTCTGGTGATTTTGCCACATCAAAAACCTTTAGTAAATATACATTTACAGTTTCCCCCTTTTTTGATGTGAGCAAACTTTGTATGGTGAGATAATGTAGCATTCCCCCTCAAGATAAGCATTCCCCCTGAAGATGTTAAAACCTTGCAGCACTTGAACAAGATTTTGTTAATCAAGTAACATATTCAAATTATCCACCATATTTCCCCCTTTTGCGAAATCAAAAAATGGTACTAAAAAGTATATCTCACGAAGTGTAAAATAACATGCAGGATCATCAAAATGGCATTTTATACAAATTCATGCGTAGGAATACAAAACATAAGGATAGGCTGTCCATAGAAAAGGCACTGAAGGTGTGGCAGGGTCAGGATAAGGCTGACTAGAAAGCTGGCTATCGAAATTAAAGGCAACAAGGTAAAAGATTATCACATACTTCAAGAATAGCTTCTTCAAATTTCTTCATCTGCTGAGGTAGACAGGCCAGAAGCTCTGAAGGTTGTGAATACACACCCAAAGCCTTTAGTGGTTGTTTAACAATGCACTGATCATCGTTCAGTCCAAGACCCATCTTGGAGAGAGTTGTGGATCCAATCGTGCTTATGATCCAGAGGCGTAGACATGACAACATCCAGAGGTACAACATGAACAAGTATTTGTGTAATCTTGTGCAACATACGGTACATCATAATTGGGTAAGACTGATACAAATCTCTGTTTGTAGGGTGTTGCATAATTCCTTTATTTCTTCCCACAAAACCTCAGTCCAGTCTTGGACCGGGTTGTTCAGCCTTGTGCTGAAGCAAATCTAGCATCTGATGTAGGATGATGCTTGTACAACCAAAAGCGAATCACCCCCTTTTGTATGTGACTAATCAAGAATCCTTTATGGGATAGGAAGAAAAAAAACTAGCAAAAATACCAGTATGAAAGCCATGGGTGAGGTAAAAATGTGTGCAGCAAAGAAACTGGCAAAATGGTACGGGAAACTTGTAGAGAAAATGGTGACACTAGTAGAAAAAGGGTCATTTTCGGCGGTTCTTTTGGGCCTTTTTCGGCGGTTTTAAACCGCCGAATATTACACCGCCGAAAAAGGCCCTTCCAAAGTTTCGGCGGTTTTATAACCGCCGAAAATAACAACCTTTTTCGGCGGTTCCAAACGCCAAAACCGCCGAAAATAACGGCTGTCCCAGCTCAAAATGAGGTAAAAAACAGACATTTTCGGCGGTTCCTAGTAAGAACCGCCGAAATAAGTAAAAAACTGGCAATTTTCGGCGGTTCTTAAGCTAAGAACCGCCGAAAATGCCAGTTTTTTACTTATTTTCGGCGGTTCTTACTAGGAACCGCCGAAAATGTCTTTTTTTTTTTGGTTTTTTTCGTTTTAGTTTACAATCCCACATATGTCAACAAACCTGTAAAATATACAGATACAACATCCAGATATATCCAAACATCTCTCTACGTCATATTGTAGAGGATGTCAATCACTCTTTGTAAGAGAATTGTCAAAAAATCAAAATAATGATGAAATGGTCACAAATGACCAACAACACATTTCAAATGGTCACAAATGACCATATACAAACCATTTCAAATGGTCACAAATGACCATATAGATATACAACTACCAAGATATTCATTGTACTCAAACCGGTCATCTTTCACAATCTACCTAGCCATAAATTTCTAAACATTAACGTTCTAAATAACAATTCGATCGAAAAAACAAAGTGAAAATCAAACTAAATTCATATAGACAAACTCCGCCCAATCCTCCAACATAGCGTTGATCGTTTGTCTGTCGTATTCGCCAACATTAGGAAAACCTTTTGAAAAACAAAACAATACAAAATGAGTTAATCATTAAACAAATACATTAAAATTAAAAAATATATATATATGACTTCAACATACATTTTCTAATTGATCCTGCATATCACCAAAAAGGGTGATTATGTCATGCATATATCTCATGACATAATACCCACACTCCGAACCCCCGGGTTGACGTGGACACTTAAACAGAAAAGAAAAAGGATTAATTACATAAGACATTTGTTCTATCAATGAAAAACAAGTGATGCATGTACCTTCACTGCAGTCCAGGGGACAGCACCTTTATCCTTATACCAAGATGTGAAATCATAACACTTTGATATATACTGCACATTAAATGTCATAAATGTATATTAATAAAATTAGGATATCCATGCACAACAAAATTAAATTAAAAGAATTGAAATGCATAAAGAAGTGGTTTATAATGTACTTACGTGTTAAGGTGTGGCTTTATCTTGATATTATTCGGCACTGTATGCCGAAGCGGATCAAGATATAGTATACGTGCACGATCCAAACACAACACCAGTAGGACCCAATGACCACTATGTAATACCAAAACACTAACATGTCAGTATAATGTCAAAATCAATAAGTAGATCATGCTTAATGGAATTAAAATGATAAACACAAGTTATTACCTTTGATGGTAGGGCAGCAGGAGATATTTCTTTCTCGCATTGATGCTGTGTGCAATCGCACGCTGTAAGTAGAGCTTACTACCTTGTACATCAGACGTCACAGCAGTGTATGACGTTCTCTCAGGACATAGAAATCCATACTTGGTAAGTGAAAAAGTTTGCATTTTCTCATGCAAAAACCTATTCATTAATTAAAAGATATAGTAATTAACATTGTTTCAGGGCATCACTTTATAACTTAATTACCAAAAAAGACTAATACTTACAGAATGAATGAGTGGACAACAGTGATAGGCACCCAGTCAGATTTCAGGATGTCCTGCACGTCGTTTGTCCACAAGTCGACTTCTAAAACTTCTTCATAGTGAAGAATGTCAGGTTCAAAGCTAAGAAGGATAGAATCTTTATCAGCTGGGAAGTCACGGATCACATCATGCAACACTTTCATGTTTGGCCCCAAGCGTGCATATATTGAATCATCCACCAAGTTTTCTTTGGTAACGACATTGGTGGATGCTCTGTATCCAGAAGATGTAATCTTTGACTTTTTTTTTCAGGAGACTTTGATTTCTCCTTTAATGCCTATTTGCAATCGACATACATTACTAATCATGAACTGAACATCCACACACTTATAATTTACTACAATAACTATATTAAAGGTTGTATTGGGCGTACCTTCATACACTTCTGAATCAGGCGAACAGGCCATTGAAGAAATGCACCCTTTGCGGACCGAACCGTGCTGTACTCCTCCGTAGGTACAGGGAGTTCTAAATCAGGACACGTGTAAATCGGTTCGTCCACAGACACTCTCCCGTGATACGGCTGTAATGGCATGCCATGGACCACGTCATTCGAGCGTGATGTGTACACTCTTCCTTCTGCAACTGGTATATTTTGATTGTTGTACGGGAGCAAGAGGTTGCAGTTTATTGGATCCTACAATTTAATCAGATTAGTAGATGATTGAACTGATAAATAAGTAATAAACGATATGACAAGTAATAAAACAGTTAAAGATATAAAAATTTACCTGTACATATGCGTAAGGATACGGATCATTAGACTCTGTGCTTGTGTGCAGTCCAGCAGGATCAGTAGCTGGATCAGCAGCAGGAGCATATCCATAAGAAGGATCAGAAGCAGGAGCATATGGCTGGGGTGCACCAGTCCCCTGACGCACTTCAGCAAGGATCTCATCCCTCAACTGATCTTTGAAGTTAGTGAGGACACGTAAATGCTCATCATACGGGATCATCCTCTCCTGACTACTACTTCCTTTCTCGACCCGGGGTTTCCAAATACTTTTCTTATCCCTATATTAACCCCCCCTAACCCCACTGCTCGGCCTGGATGATCTTTCTTTCCTAGCGCCCGAGACAGCTGGTCATCATGTCGATCAGGAGCCCAAGTCCCTTGGGTTACTTGCTCGTTCATTTCAGCCTTTAGAAGTAAATGCATATAGGATTTATAATAAATTATAGGATTGAAATATTGAATTTGAAAAAATAATAAGGATTAAACAAAAGTACTTACCATCTTATCAACAATTTCCTTCGTTTTCTCGAAGGGATACAGACGCTCTCCAGTTTTTGGGTCTTTCTTAGTGCGTGAAAGCTTCCAAAATGTACCCCGTTTCTGGTGCTCATCTAGAGTGCTCACATCCGATGGCAACTCCCCTTCTGCCACCCACTCAGGAACTCTTCTGTTAACCCCTTTAGCACCCAGCAAGTGACGATATTCATTCTTCTTCGCATTCGCTGACTGGGCCTCACGATACTCCTATTATCAAGTAAACAAAAGTACACGATGATGATTAAAAACATATACATATGTAAACCTATTTGTATGTATATACAATACTTAATTATTTAATAGTTAGTATGTACCTTCGTCTCCATCTTCTTGTCATAAAACTGCTGCCACTTCTCTTGGGTTATTGCTGTGTAGATCTCCCAAGGCTGGCGTGTGTCGCCGTCAGGCCGCTTAAGCTTCTTGGTGATGAACCATTTGACCAGATCATGCTTATGATCTGAAAATTTTTTGCGCATCATCGATTTTACCATGGTGTAGTACTCGGTTTCTTCAGGTATTCGATATCGTTTCTGCATATCATCATAAATGAAAAGGATGTTAGTTATGCATACTTATAAATCGTATCAATAAATACTGCAACTATTGTTTATTTACCTGTACGATCTCAAACATCTGCTTCTTCAATCCTTCGTCAACCTGAGGCCAGGAGAGAGTGATATCACAATACTCTCGCACTATGATGCCCAGCTCAGTAGTGAAGTCTCCAGCCCATTCCCCAGTCGGTTGTAGATACTCATTAAACTGCAGCGGCTTCGACTCAATCTTTTTGGACTTCAGAGCTTTTGTAGGACCTCGAGGTTTACGGTCCTGCTCTCTGGGATCTGTGACCAGAAGGTCCAGCTTGTGTGTCTGCAGCTGGCACATCAGACACTATATCTCGGCGGTGCCACTACCCCCCTCATCAGTCGGGCCCTTGATTGCGGCCCTTCCCTCCACGTGTTTGCCTCTTCCTCGGTCGGGCTGCATCACAGAATCTCACCGACCGGTCGTCCATATCATCCATTTGACTGTCTGCAAATAAACAATATGATATTAATAACAACAAAACAAATAATATAAAAAATACATAATCAGATATCATAAAAAATTAATATTTAATTACCTAACAAACAAACACATCATTTATGGTTTTTCGACCCATAGACCCTCATCATGATCAGACCTAGTATACACTACATCGTCTGGAATATCGGAATATCAACAATGTTGGTTGCAGGAACACTGTTAGAAAAGGGTGGTGTCTCATCAAATAATAATTCATCGTCATCAACATCTTGATCAACATTTGTGATCACAAATCTTTTCCCTGGTAAAACTACTGACCATCTAGAATCGATGGGATCTTCTATGTAAAATACTTGTTCACAGTCCGTGGGAAATATGAACGGATCGTGTGTAGGACCAAGACTTGATAAATCAACCAAATTAAACCCATCCTGAACCCGATAACCGTGTCTGTAATCCACCCACTTGCATTTGAAAATAACAAACTTTTGAAACTGATAATCAAGTTCCCAAATATCTTCAATACATCCATAATACAACCTCGAGGTTGAAATCGCTGAAGCTCGGGTGTACAGAGTTGTTGCTGCTTCTACTTTCACCCCGCTATTCTGGTTTAAACATCTATCATCTTGTCGTTTTGTCCAATAGGTGAACCCATTGATGTCATACCCCTCGTAAGATACAGCAGTGGAACCAGGTCCCAAAGCTAACCAACGGAGCTCTTCACCTACATTATCAGGCGCTAGTGATGCAAGTTTCATAACATGGTCTCTAAACCATGAACAAAAGGTCTTGTTTTGCTCTTTTGTCAGCCAAACAATATTCCTCCCAGGATATTGACCTCTTAGTGTAGTCATGTGTTTCTCAAAAAATGGCTCAATAATCTCAAGGTGATGTAAAACGAACAAATGTGCTAACTCCATTGAGGATGAATCAATTGCCACAATTTTTTTCCCAGTAACACCTTGACCTTCTGTCCCTCCCGTGTGTCTAGGTTGTGGTACTCCAATAGCAACTGCACCCTTTAAGTATTCAGTACAAAATTCTGTCACTTCTTCGGTTATTGTCCCTTCTATAATACTTCCTTCAGGTCGATATCTATTCTTCATCCTTCCCTTCAAAATTCCCATGTATCTCTCAAACGGGTACATGTACCTCAAATATATTGGACCACATAATTTGATTTCCCTAACAATGTGAACAACTAAGTGAACCATGATGTCAAAAAAAGAGGGTGGAAAATACATTTCAAGTTGACAGATCGTAACAACAACATCACGTTGCAGACTGTCAAGTGTATCAGCATCCACGACTTTATTGCACACTGCATTCAAAAAGAAACATAGTCTTGTAATTGCATTTCGGACATCCTTCGGCAATATACCCCGAATGACAACAGGAAGGAGATGCAACATCAGAACGTGATAATCATGAGATTTCAACCCGACCAATTTCAAGTCCTTCATTGACACAAGACTTTTCCAGTTAGATGAATAACCCGTAGGAACCTTAAGGGAATGAAGACATTTGCAGAAGCTGATCTTCTCATTCTTAGACAAAGTGTAACATGCTGGAGGTAAATATGTTCGTTTGCCTCTTTCTTGAGGATGCAACTCCTCACGTATGCCCATAGCTTGCATGTCTCTTCGAACCTTTATTCCGTCTTTTGTTTTCCCAGGTATGTTAAGCAAAGTCCCAACAACAGCCTCACCAACATTTTTGACAATATGCATAAAATCAAGACAATGCCTAACAGATAAATGTCTCCAATATGGAAGTTCCCAAAATATTGAACATTTTTTCCAGATGTTTTTTTGGGTAGATTTGGACGGAACACCGAAAACATTCTCAATGTCTTTCACCTTTTCATAGATCTCTTGAGAACTCAAAGGTATACGAGCAACACGTGTTTCAGTCTTTCCGTTGAATAACTTCCTTTTTTTACGGTACGGGTGTGCTGCTGGCAACAATCTACGATGACACATGTACACGTTTTTGCCAGAAAACTTTAGACGATCAGAACAAGTGTCGTCCTCACATATTGGGCAAGCAAATGTGCCTTTCACCGTGTATCCAGATAAATTCCCGTACGCTGGAAAGTCATTCACTGTGCAAAACAACATGGCACGAAGTGTGAAGTTTTGTCTGGCGTAACTGTCATAAACCATTGTCCCCTGATTCCATAGCAATTTCAAATCGTCAATCAGCGGTGCAAGATATACATCGATATTATGTCCGGGTTGTTTAGGACCAGAAATCAACAATGATAACATAATGTATTTTCGCTTCATACACAACCACGAAGGAAGATTGTAAATCACCAATACAACAGGCCAAGTGCTGTGTTGACTACTTAGAGTGCCGTAGGGATTCATCCCATCTGTACATAGCCCGAGTCTCAAATTTCGATTATCACTGGCAAAATCTTCAAATCTTCTATCGATAGTCCTCCACTGTGGTGAATCAGCTGGATGTCTCAGCTTATCATCATTTTTCCTTCCTTCTGCGTGCCATCTTAAATTTTGGGCATCTCTGACATTTGCAAACAGACGTTTGAACCTTGGTATTATGGGTAAATACCAAATGACTTTTGCTGGAGGACTTTTTTTCTTAGAATTGGATGATTGGCCGTCCTTATGTTTATAGCGTGACAAATGACATTTTGGACACTGATTCAAATGTTATTCTCTCCTCTGTATAATACACAACTGTTTGGACATGCGTGTATCTTTTCGTACTCCACACCCATAGGACACATCAACTTTTTTGCATCATAAGTGGATGTAGGAAGATTGTTATCATCTGGAAGCATGTCGTGGAATAGTTCTAGTATTGCCGTAAAACTCTTATCACTCCAGCCGAATCTTGCTTTCATATTGAACAAGTGTAGCACGGATGTCAATTTTGAAAATTTGGTGCATCCGGGGAACAAAGGGGACCGTGATGCGTCAACTAATCTTTGATATTCATCGGGCTTGTCTGTGAAATTATCCTCAACATCTTGCAGCATAGAGTTCAGTTGTTCAATCTTTTCACTATCATCGTTGATTTCAGTGTCACTCTGATCACAATCATTATTAGGAAATGTGGTATCATCGGTAACCTTTCTTGTTTCACTGTTCTGCTGGGTGGAAGTATGCACCCTGCTACTAGCTTCTAAAGACTCGCCATGCAAAAACCATATCTTATAGTTTGGCATAAATCCACGTCGTGATAGATGAAATCTGATAGCATGTAGGTTAGGGAATTTGTTGCGAAGTTCGCATTGTGCACATGGACAGGGAATGTGAGTGTCGTTCATCCTTTTCTGATGATAGAGAGCTGCTTTGCAAAATTCATTTTCCACTTTCGATTCAAAATAATTCCCTCGCAGACCGTACATCCATTCACGGTCCATTCTACAAACAACCAGTCAAAATTTAAAAAATATTTAGAAAAAAGTGTTATAATGTATAATAACTTAACTAACATTTAAAATATTAAATATAAAAAATAACAATAACTAACCTATCTTCGGAAAAGGATATATATCGATATTGTTCGTACACGGCGAGTCTATATAATATATATAATACGCTATTTTATATATACTACTTGTGTTGTGTTATATGCATATTATATATATGTGTATACACATCTATAATATATATACTACTTGATGATATATATATATAAAAAAATATAGTTGGTTATTTTATTTTGTATTTTATATGTATACCTACTCAACTGACTAGCTACTAAATATAAATAAACTAACTACACAAACAATTTACAGAACACCTTACTAACTAGAAATTTAATTAACTAATTAAATCATCTAGATACTTTCATAAATTACCCATCCAACTAATTCAGTGCAATCATAATTATCCATTCCACAATATGAATACTACTAAAACAGAAAAACTAACTAAATTCCTTAACAATAATATTTTTAACAACATATAAACAGAAAATGGACAGAGCAATTCATCGAACACCTTGCGAGCATATAGTATATTTTCTAAAATTGCCCACATATTGTATTTCCAATCAAACCTATCAAGCAATTACACTCCAGAATACATATATCAATCAATCAATTATGCATGACAAATTGAAATTGATTTAGGTTGAAAAAAACAACTAACCGGTATTTGGATGGACGAGGATCAAACGGAAGCGGGTGGCGAGTGAAGACACGAGGAGCTAGCTAACGCGACTACTACTGCGCCAATCTTGTGTAGTAACTAAATGAAGAAAACACAGTACAATTGATATGTCAATTCACCAAGGTCGTTTACTTCTCAAAAATTCACATAAACAATGGTAAGATAGCAAAAAAACTCATTGAAATTGGTTAAATCATTTCATCGAACACCTTGCGAGCGTATAGTTTATTTTCTAAAATTGCCCACATATTGTATTTCCAATCAAACCAATCAATTAATTACACTCCAGAATACATATATCAATCAACAATTACATATAAACAATAAATTAGGACCCAATTCAACAAATTTTTGAAACTTTCGAATCGGAGAAAACCATTACCGATTCTCGGTAAACCGGTCGATTTGGGCAGCAGCAGACCGCGGGGGTAGCGGCGCGACTGGGGCGGCAGGAAGGCGGCGACGGTGACGGCGGCTGTAGGTGGGGCGGCGACCGAGAAGAAGAGACGGCGAATTGAGGGCGAGCTGGAGTAGAGAGCGACGTCGAGGAAGAAGAGATGGCAAGCAAGCAGCAGAGAGCGAAGAAAATCGAGCATCAGAGCGTGAAAATGTCGAGTCGGGGCGCTAGGGTAGTAGAAATAAGAAGCATTTTCGGTGGTTGTATATAGGAACCGCCGAAAATAGCCAACTAAAACACAGCATTTTCGGCGGTTCCTATATACAACCGACCGAAAATCATGCTCGATTTGGCAATTTTCGGCGGTTGTATATAGGAACCGCCGAAAATGCTGTGTTTAGTTGGCTATTTTCGGCGGTTCCTATATACAACCGCCGAAAATTGCTTGTCCCGACACTCATTTTCGGCGAAAATTTAAAAACCGCCGAAAATGGGGGGCCGAAAATGGCCATTTTTCTACTAGTGTGAGTGTAAAGTGAACAGCGAAAGTGGGTTCTATGCTGAGGGAATAGTTGGTCAGGTAGAGAAAACCGGAAATTTAAGTGGTGGTAATAAATGGATAGTGCCACCAGATGTTCAATGTTCCAACTTAGAATTTGATCCAGATCAGCCAAATTAATAATCAAGAAATGCCACGGAAAGAAAAGTAATCCTCACTTTATTATGGAGTTAAATGAAATAATAAAATATACGTCACACTCCACTCACTCTAAAGTACCAAGTCTGATGCACACAATAGAAGTCAATACGATAAATAAAAAGAATACACCTTTGTCAACATAGAGCATCCGCAGTGTAAGACTGAAGGAGGATAATGCTTCGCATGGAAGAACTTTGGTGAAAGTGTTTGCCAATTGTTGATCAGTGGAACAATGAGGAAGATCCGCAATATGCTTGCCAACTCGATTTTGAGAAAAGAGATAATGAATCTCAATATGTGTAATCATGGAATGTTGAACTGAATCCTTCGTCATTGCAATACTGAAGAGAGTATTGTAGTAGATTGGCACAGGAGACTAAGGAACACCATAGTCAGCCAATTGATATTGAAGGTAGAGGATGTGGGCGCATCAAGCAGTAGCAACGATATATGCCGCTTCAATGTAGGAGAGTGCAATATGTGATTGCGTCTTAGAAGAACCAAGACACCAGGCTTGAACTAATCAATTTGAGGCAGAACCAAAAATAAATTCCTTTTTTTTTTGGTCTCGATCTGTGAAAGCCCTTAGGAAGAAGGCAGATCCTACATGAAAAACCAAACCAAATTTAGTAGAGTACAATTTCCTTTCATATGACAAGAACATCCAAACTCCATCAGCCGCCAGTTTGGAACTTTATTATCCTGAGAAGAGAAAACAGTTAGTGCCGCTTAGGGACCCATTGTTGTCTGGGACGTCTAAGATTGATATAAAGCTGAGCATATTTAACAGTATTAGGCTGAGCAAGTCGAGCATTCTTGCGTTGAAGCTTATGACATGAACGAATATGGTGACCATGTATATGACAGTAACTACACTCCACCCTTACATGTGAAGTAACATTCATAGCAGTAGTAGTATATGAAGTTCGTGAATTAGAAACACTATGATATCTTGTAGGATCAGCCCTAGTCTGTGAATTTTGTTTCTGAGGTAAAACATTAGACGTTGACGAAGTAGTGCCATAATACCCTAGACCAGCACGTCCTTGATTTGGTCGACCTACCATTTCATTAAGTTTAGCTTTTCCTTTATACCAAGAGGGATTTTTCAAAGTCATAATGTCTAATTTTCTATTAAGTGCATCATACTGCCTTTGTAGATCAGCATTATCCTGACGTATCCACTCATTATCAGCTTTGAGAGATTGAGTTTCTTTTTCTGCCCACTCAGGAATAGAACTCAGTTTAGTACTGACAGGTGCAGTAAACGTGGACTGAACAACTTTAGCTGAGTTTAAGACTAACTGAGATGCCAACTCTTTATTTTGTTCTTTCAAAACAACCATCTCTTCTTGTAGTTTACTAATCACAATAAGAGACTCCGTGGTATTTTCCTGTTTTGCTTCCAAATCCCTAATTTTTGAAAGAGCATCTTTCAACATATCAAACACTTGTGACTTAGTGGAACTATCATAAAAATCATTCAAGCTTTGAGAACTTACCTGATCCCTTATGAGGGATTGAAGTATCTTATCTCCAGCCATCAAACACATAGTCTCATCATATTTTGCAGTGTCAGTATGAGACCGATGGATTGCAGTCATGCAAAAATGTGCTTCATTGCTATCTTTTCCATCTGATTCAGCATCATCCTCACCCCACACAGAAGTTTCCATGCGTGACTCACATCCTCGATGTTGTGAAGATCTCGATGGTAAAGGGCAATCCTTTATCAAATGTCCTGTTTTATGACATCGAAAACATTCATACTTGCTGGTATAATACTCACGTCTAGGCTTTCCACCTTGATAACCTTTTCGACTAAGAATGCGCTTTAGTCCTTGTGCTAGCATAGTTATCTCATTCTCCATGTCATCATCATAGTCCCAGTCTGGTGTTTCGACAGATTGCTTTGCCATGAGTGCGAGATCCTTGTGCACCACTACATTTTGTTCATTCATCTTGCTTTCATGAACTATCAGATCTGAACACAATTCTTCAAATGACATAGATGATAATTCTTTCATTTTCTCAAGAAGTGAGGTATAGTTAAGCCAATCCTTAGTTAGTGATTCAAGAAATCTATCATTAATAGTCTCATTAGAAAGAGTTACCCCAACCGTTTTGAGTTCCATAAGCACTTGATTGAACCTTTCCACCGTCAGTGCTAGACTCGCGCCCTCTGACATCTTGAAGTTGTTAAACTCTCGCTGAAACTGTTTCTCCTTAGCTTTATGGATTGATTCTGTTCCTTGATAAGCAATCTTTAGAAAATCCCATACTCCTTTTGCCGTTCTTATACCCAAGACCCTTCCTTGATCTTCGTCGGATAAGGAGGAGACAAGAATGCGAAGAGCTTGTTTATTTTTGCTTAAGAGATTTTCATCGACTTCTGTCCATTGTTCCTCAGGTTTGGTCTGTCTCTCACCTTCAACAACGACAGTAGGTTTGTAATCACCTTGCATCACCACCTTCCAAACCTTGTAATCTACGGACATCAACTGAGCTTCCATCTGTTCGCACCACTTGGGATAATTGAATTTCGTCAACCTTGGTGCTCTTACATAATACGAACTCATCTTTCACGATCTACCAAGAAGTGTGAACCTCTATGTTGGTAAACCTGCTCTGATACCACTTGTAAGTTCGTAATGTATAAAATCAGAAGCCTCAGTACGAGACTGACAGAGAGCAGAAACGAAGAACGAGATAGAAAGTGTTTAGAAGAAAAACTCCGCTATCAATCTTATTATTGATAACTTGAAAACTCCTCACCTGATCTGTTCAACACTTTGAACAATCACTCTCACGTCTAATTCTAGACAAAACGTTGATTACTATCAACAACTTTCTTCTCTCTCAAATACTCTCTTTTTACGGTAGAAGCTCTACCTTTTCTGATGTTTTTCTGTACATTTATACTACTTGGAGGCAGATAACAACCTCCTAAATATCTACAAAAAACTTTATCTAAAACTAATATAAATACAAGCTAAAAGATCCTAAAATATTTCTAAATTGTTTCCTAGTATAATCACTACAAAAAATTGTGTCTATTTCAACATAAAAAAATAAAAGCTTTTGACGCATATATGTGTCAAAAATAGTAAATCAACGCAATACAAAAGCGTCGAGTATGACACTGTTGAAAATATATAATCAACACACATAATTGCAGTTTTCTACACATATTTGTGTTGAAAAAAAATACTAAATCAACACAAATTTGTGTCGAAAATGACTTTTTCAACTCAAATTCATATCAATATACAACGCAAAATTTGCATCGAAAAATTATTTAACATTTTCAAAAAAAAAAAGAAAAGAAGGGTCATTTGAGAAGCAATCGAGAGTAGAAACTAAAATATCATCCTACCATTATTCAGACAAATTATAAAAGAATTCAAATTACCATTAAGCATTAGTCACATATGTAAGAATCTAAATTCCCTGCAAAAAGGAAATAGTCAAGTGACTCAAGTCTGCGGATCTACCCAACATCCCCACTCAAGACAATATATTACTTTCTACCCTTCCCTAGATGGTTTTAAAAAAAAACTGAAACAGAGTATAGTTCATAAAAAACTTCAGTCGGTGGATAGAAAATTTACAGGGTTAACAAGGAGGGCATCCGGCTGGGGTTTTCTTCTCCTCCGGTTATATCCCTCTAGTCGCTTTTTGCAGCTTCATTTCTCCTCATCAAATTCCCCAAGCGTGGAGCTTATTAATTATGCACGGAGGACATCACACAAGTTGCATCAGAAGCTCTTCATCTTTCACAATTTCATATGCATGTAGAAGAAATTCATCATTTTCAGTCACTTCACACAAAACAGTACAAAATTCCCCCCTAAACCATGAACACCAAGCTCAGTTCTAAAGCTAAACCACATCCTTTCTTTCATCTAAATCATGGATCAGTGAAAATACAATAACAATTACTACTAACCACAAGCACCAGATATAAAGATTCAGAGCATTACACCAACTTGCGTAGAGATAGAACTCTAATGAAATGTAAGATATTCTAACTTACCTGCTATAAAAGCAATTACTAGCAACTGTTCTCTGTTGCAGCTTCTGCTCTTTTACGGGAAGGACTATGAACAAGAAAAGATGGAAAAGTTAGAAAAACAACTTTTTTTCCCAAACCCAGCAATGTATCTTTATGTGATAGAAGAAGGTAACTATGAACAAAATAGAAGACAAGGACAACTATATCTCTTTTCAACTTGCAATACATTGACTAATAAAGAAAGCCAGTCCCTGATAGAATAAAATCATATAGTTACAAGTGAAGATAACAAAAAACATATATTCTAGGCCTCGAGCCATCAAAGCGAAAAAATATGTTGTTTAGCTTCTTCACATTTCTAGCATCATGTGTCGGGTCAGTCTCTTGAATTTGAGGCACTGAAAGAGAGAAGCTTTAAATCATTTTTAATCACACTGCATGTGAAAACTCATGCACAAAAGGAATTGCTAGTTCCAAAGAGTGACATGAAGGATATTGATCCTATAGTCACATGAACCACAAACACATTGAACCCAGAACCTCAATCAAATGGGAGATTCAGAGAACCCAAAGACTCAATCAACCTGATAAATACATGATGCTTGGACAGGGACATGACATGAACCAGAGTTGAAAGTCTCTTGGGGCAAGCTGGTTCAATTACACATGGGAAACTGCCTACTAAAAACCATCCAAAAGATCAACAAAGGAATAACTAAACACCAGAGGAAATATTGTGTCGTGTAACAAAAAAAGTTAAGATTCCAATAATGAATCTTTACTTCCTTCGCCAATTCCAAATTCCTTAACATGTTCCTTTCTACATTCACCACCTAAGGAACTTTGATCATACATTGTTCTGCCACTATGAGTATGGAAGATTTAGAAATCTACTTCTTCTCCCAATTCATTGAGATCTTCCTTAGACCCCCTGATTAGTTTGTTTCAATGTTCCTATGTGATCAATTGCATCTCTTAAAGTTGGTGTGTTTCTCATCTTAACAAACCAGTCAAAGGTAAAAGTGTGATGTGAATATGACAGCCATCAGCATATAAATAACTAATCCAGTTACCAAAAGAAGTTATTCTACCTTGATATTTTGGGAACCAGAGCACGAAGCTCACAAAGCCCACGTTTTTATCCGGTACCTCATGTTCCTCTTTGCCACAAGATTCTTTGATCTACATGCTTTCTGTTTTGTCTTCTACTCACATACTATCAGATCTTTCATGACGATGAGCATCAGACATTGAACTGAATACTCTGCACATTGATTTGATTGATCCTCGCTCAACTTTGCTCTCTAATTATTATAGCCTAGATGACAAAATCATTGTTCGATTTCCTCAAAGGGAATGTTGTTGTTTAGAGTAGTGAGCCAGCTGGAAAATGAACTCACTGGTGGTTGTTGCTACTCAATTAAACCGCAATATGATCCCTCAAAGTTCGGGTGGAGCTGGTTCCTGAATTGACAAGGTTAAATATTTAGTAGATGAAAGCTAAAACAGAGAATCAACAATACATGTGTACAAGACAGAACAATAAAACCCCCTTGAAAACAAGGCAGTGGTGCAACACTAAGCTATTCTAACAAAGTTACATCAGCAGAAGAATAACGGTTTTGTCCCTTCAAGAAGTAGCAATTCTAATTGCTGAAATAATTGTATCAAAACTATTAGTAATGTTCTTTTCTAAGATATACTTTTCTAAGCACATCATCTGCACATTCTAAACTTTGTACATAAAACAACAGTCCAAAATTCAAAGGTCAACAAACCAATTAACTTAACTTGGCCTAGGATTTCAGCTCTGGCAAGTGCAGTTGCAACTCCTTGTTAAGTGAATTTAGCTCCTTTACAAAGTGTGTCCAGAATAGAAGCAAAATATTTTCAACACATTGATTTAACAAACATAGTAGATTGGTAAATATTCTATCTATATGATCATATTGATGGCTAGATTAACAACGAAACTCAAAGAGAGAAGAATATACCGCTAATCATTTCTTAGGTAAGTTTTCTAAATAATCATCTTTTTTTCATGACAAAGGGTGAAAAAGGTTTTATCAGAAGAAGCCACTGGACATATAGATATGTTGTTTCTAAATCTAATTTCTCCGTATTCCCATATTATTTCAAGTCAGTGCATTATGACAACATTCACAGAAGTATTGTACCTTAACGCAGTTGGGTAAAAGCTCTTGTAATGCATGTATTTTCTTAATAATTCTACCGTGCCTTCTCTGCAACATTCAGCACATAGAGGACAAAGGTGATAATCAGTGAACTAAAGGTTAATAATAGATATTATTTTCAAAACATACAAATGTGTGCTCACTCTTTCTGATCGGTAGAACTTGTTGTCTGGCTTCTCTTTAAACCCATATGAGCAGCAACATTCTTTCTTGGAACAACAGATCTTCTCCAGCTTCTTTCAATTATAGAAAAGGGTGAGAAAACAAAAGTATGAAGTTTACTAATTCAGATTTCATAAACTATCAGGATAGATCATCAAGGTCATCGCACCTCAGCAAGACCTTCAAATTCACCTATTTCAGAAAACTTCTCTTCGTTAGGATGATACCACCAACTATCCAATAAGTAAAAAAGTGCTCACGTTCTAGATCATCTTTTCTAAATGAAAGACACATACAATTTACATACCTGGATTATAATATGCAGAAAATAGCGGAACCTAGATGCTAAATAATTGTGTTGAGGTGTTTCAGTAGATTCCAAAACACTATCGGTGGATAAATTAGGCCAATGAACATGAAAATCAATTAACTTCTGCAAATCTGATGATATTGCTGCACTCATTGATTGTGAATTTTGTTACTGCTTACGAAGGTGTGGGATTTGTGAAAAGCCATATCGATTGAAATAAGTGTAAGGTGAAAAATCTACTGACTGGAGTCAAAATTGACGAGAACTCACTAGCCTTTCAAAACGATAGACAGGATGCCAAAACTCGGTCAAACTAGCAGACAAATCCAGTGAAACGAAGAATAGGTTGAAGTTGATTAAAGATGGAGGATGAGCACATTCAACGATCGATTCCGGAGATCTCTTAAGCGTATGTCGACTGGTTGAAAGAAGGGTGGAGTTGTGAAGGGGAACTAGGGAGCGAGATGGAAACTGAGGGCATACGCTTGCGGGGATGAACGCGGCGCCGATTGTTTTTTGTGGGCGCTGAGTTACAGCGGCGGTAGAGCGGTGTTCATTTTTTCTTTTCGATTTTTTGGAGGAGGGGTGCCGCCGAATTACAGAGGTGGTGGAGCGAAGTTTTTTTTTTCTTTTAGGAGGCCCGCTGCCTAGTACAAATAATATATGTACTGGTTGAACTAATAAGTTTATAATCAGCACTACGTATCTAGCGTTGAAAACACATTTTTTTTATTCACGCATTTTTTGCAAGCGTTAAAAATTTTGCGTTAAATTTGACTCCTTTTTTTGTAGTGAATGTTGGCGCCTCTGATTTTATTCCTTCTGAATATTGAGAAATATTCTGTTAAGATCTTCTGAAGGCTGGCTGTAGAGGTTGTTGAGATAATATAGGAAAACCTATGCTTGATTGTTGAGATAATATTCTGGTGATTTTGCCACATCAAAAACCTTTAGTAAATATACATTTACACTAAAATTTGTAATAATGCTGGGAGCACAAGCTATGTTGGACAAATTCCACGTTAAGCAAGACAATGGTGCAGTCTGAGTATATTTCTCAATTAAAAATTGCATCAAATTCAATGTTGATCTGTTCAAACAAACAGCATTCCCCTTGAGCAACAATTTTGCTGTTGAAGGTTCAATTTTCTCATCCACGATCAGAATGCAAACTCCACGCTCATCAATCCCTCGACGACCAGCACGGCCACGCATCTGTATATACTCTCCACCAGTTATCCATCTGAACTTACTCCCATCGAACTTGCGGACATTTGTGAAGACCACTGTCTTTGCAGGCATGTTCAGACTTGTCTGCAAACAAACACTTAAGAAGCCCTTCCTGAAACAGTATTTCAATAACTTCCTTCAAAATTGGAAGTAAACCAGAATGATGCACACCAATTCCACGTTTCAGAAGAGGCAGTGTGAGTGTGGGTTGAACAGGAGATAGAGTGTTGTTTCTGTTGAGTGAAACTAACAGAGTTACCAAAACACTGCACTTTAACAAAATACTATATACTCTAACAGCACACACACACATATATTTATATACATACATATATTTATAGTTAAATTATATAATATGTATATTAATATTCATATGAATTATCTATAATGTATATTTATATTTATATAACTTATATAGTATGTGTGTTTTAATTAATTTAAACTATAAAAATATTTACATAAATTATAATGACATATTTAATAATTATATGAAAATATAGTAAATATATTTATTTAAATAATAAATAATATACAATAATATTTATTTAAATTTTATATAGTATACATTATTATTTATTTAAAATTTAAATAGTATTTATAATTATCTACCAAACTTATATAATATATGTTAGTATTTATATCAATAATATAGTCATAAAGTATTTGTATTATAAATGATATGTCAAACATTTATTAAAATTAATTATAATATATGTTAATATCAATTTAAATTATAAATAGTATTTATTAATATTTACAAAATTATATTATAAATATTAGTATTTATATAAATTATATAGATACACTAACAGCACACATATATATTTATATATATACATACATATATTTATAGTTAAATTATATAATATGTATATTCATATTCATATGAATTATCTATAATGTATATTTATATAACTTATATAGTATGTGTGTTTTAATTAATTTAAACTATAAAAAATATATAAAAATATTTACATAAATTATAATGACTATTTAATAATATATGAAAATATAGTAAATATATATATTATAAATAATATATATATATTAATATTTATATAACTAATAAATAATAATAATACAATATATATATTTAAATTTTATATAGTATACATTATTATTTATTTAAAAAATAAATAGTATTTATAATTATCTACAAAACTTATATTATATATATTAGTATTATATCAATAATATAGTACATAAGTATTTGTATTATAAATGATATGTCATATTTATTAAAATTAATTATAATATATGTTAATATTAATTTAAATTATAAATAGTATTTTTACTATTATAAATATTAGTATTATATAAATTATATAGATACACTAACAACACACATATATATTTATAGATATACATACATATATTTATTATATATACCTAATTATATATATATATATATATTATATATATATATATAGCATCGTGATTGTTGACTGCACTATCTACCTTCTCTTTCCAGGTTCAAACACCTAAATTAGATTGGTTACTTTTCATCGTAAATTCTCATCCTTAAAAGTTTTTTCTTCGTGTATATCAACATGTGAAACCCTATTTATATATAAAGTCCCCAAAATAACTTTCTACATTGGCAATTAGACGTGAAACTCCATACCCAGTCTCACCATTAATTTGGGTGAGTATTGTTTATACTATTATGCATTATTTTTCAGATAATGAAGAACTGTAGAGGACAACTATAACTATATGATACCCACTACCGTATTGTGAAAAATGTTCATTTAGAACCTCAATATCACTCTTATGCTGAACTTTCAGCCACTTATCAAAAAAAAAAAAACTATAACTATGACATTTCTCATCTCCCTAGACTGTCGATTATGATTGATTCGTTAGGTTGAAAATCTTCAATATTATTCGCAATTGTTATCCACTTGGTTGTAAGTAGTCCCTTCCAACAAGTTTTCCCCAACAATGGAGAATGTTTTACACTTCAATTTTCTCTTTGTTTATGAATTAAGTGAGAGCATGATCAAGTTTAACCTTGCATAATCATTTAGTCCGCTTTCTAACTTAGAAATAAAAAGATAAATTAGAAGCCTCTATCGCCTCAGGGGAAGATGCTACAATACACATGAGTGCTTTAAAATTCGAATTTACGATTTCGGTTTTATATTTTCTTTTTTGCTTGTCTTATTATAACTTGTTCTTACTTCTTAACCTTTTAATTGTTTGTAATACATTAGCTTTCCTTACCATGCTATACCCTGAAAATGACACGTTGCTCTTCTTTTTGCATTATTTAGCCTCATATTTATGGTCATACATAATTTTTATGTCTTAGTAATCTGCACTGCACTTCATTCTCTTTTATTTTTTGTGCTGATCTTCGTTCTCTTCTTCATACTATTGCTGGCGACAAGGAACATATGTAATCTGCGCTGCACTTCATTCTCTTGCAACAAGGAACATACATACTACGCGATGCTCTTCATTCTCTTCTTTTGTTTGCACATCTGAACAACATAATGCTCATTTCCGCCTCTATTTTACTACCAATAATGTCATATCTTAGGCAGTTTCTATACATGGTTTGTGCTATTTCACAGCCTATTTAAGCATTGGTTTGGCCATTGTTTGAGGTGTTATTTTTTTCGCACAATTGAGCATTTATGATCTGAAAAATAAAAGCCTGAAATAAACTATGTTTATTGCTGTTTTTGGTATGCATTTTTTGCATTTTCTACACTTTTCAAATGTCCATAAACATGGGCAGTACGTGGACTATTTTTTATGATTAAGACTTAGCTGTTTTACACTTTTACATAGTGTAATATATTACATGTTATTATCTGCTTCTTTCTTACCACTAGTTTTTGCTCTTTTTAGACATTTTTAAAATAGTATATGTGATCAATACAGAACAGTTTTTAGACAGCACTTAAGCCATTTTGTTTACTTCTAATCTCTGATTTTGTTACTTCATATTAAGTATTATGTTGTTGCATTTTTCTTAGCTAACATAATATGAAATGCATTACTATACATATCTTTTTGGTCTGCACATTTGCTTTTGTTCTTTTTTTTTGTTTTACCTATATTTTCATTATGTTGAAACCTTATAATTTTGCACTTATGAGCTGTTGCAGAACCGTTAAGGTTTTACTTCACGTTGGCCACAACTATGTTAAATTGCAAGTCTTTGCTGCTTATGTTTGCTCCTCGGGCAATGCTGAGTCTTTGCTGCTTATCTTTGCTGCTTATGTCGGTGTACATGTAGCTGATGGTTTGTGGTTGAAATATGTCTCTTCTTCTACTATTCATCATACTCCCCTTCCTTCCTACAATGTGCGTGTGTCGCTTGACAAGGTCTTGGTGGGCTTCGAGAATGTTAATCTCCCGGTACCAGTCAACAATTGGGTAACATTGATTCAAAAAAACAATCTTCTTTTGTGGATTGGCCACTGAGCTTGATATCGGTCGTCAATAAGGTATAATTTATTTTCTCACTTTGCAATATTTATGATTTGTTGTAGTTATTTAAAATTTATTTTAAAACTTAACTTTTAAAGGAACATGCAAGAGTAAACGAGGTTGTACAAAGTGCTACTCAATCACAACCTCAGTTAGATGCTGACCCGACTATGGCAAAGCGAAGATCGTTTATATGGAAGTCAACTTTCACTAAGCTAAGTGCTAACATGAGGAAGGTATCTGACAAGATTATGCAGCTTCCACCATATTGTCTGCACCGTTCTTTCACTACAAGGACGATCACCAAACATCAATTAGATTTGGAGAGCTCAAAGAGATGATGCAGTGGAAGTGGATCGTGTTGACCTTAGTGCAAACATATATATTGTAAGTGTTTTCCAACTTTTATTCTTTGTGTTTAGCATTCATTCTATATTGTTAATTATTTTTTAAAATTTTGATAAGGCACTTGAGTGAGAAGCTATGTCAGAGGGGGACTAGTAGAGTAGTACAATTTCTTTGCCTGCAACTTCTAGTGTTGAGGCAAAAAGGGATAGAAGAGGTTTTATGGATTATGTGGAAAGAGCACTCGGTGTTGCTATGGCGAGAAAGAGTAAATTTGTGCTGATTCCATACAATCAAATGTGAGTCGTTTTAAGTATATTCACACTTAGATATTAGTTATTCTTTTCAATTTCGCTAACTTTAATATGTCTTATTACATTTTAGTAATCACTGATCTTCCTTATTGTCACAATTTGAGAACCTGGTATGCTGGTGCTTGACCCTATGGGACAGTTATCTCATGAAATTGAGGTTCAAGACATGATCAGGAGGTAATGAAAGAAAATTTAATTGGTTATCTTTTAAATCTTTTATCTAAAAATATATGTTGATATTAATAAATAAAAAATTGTCTGCATCTCATTTATTAATGCTCAACTTGGAAATGATATAGAGCCTATTTCACCTCAAAATTGGGAAGTGATTCATCTACCGGTAAGTGTCTTTAAATTTTTCAACCACACCGCATGTTATTTTTATTAGTACTTATCTATAGTTATATTAAACATGTCCTTTTAATTTAATAGGGCCCTATGCAGTGAGATTACAACACATGTGGCTATTACATGTTGAAGTTTATGCATTATTTTTGTTCTAACATTGGGGAGTTTACAACTGTCAAGTCGGTATGTCTTGTATTTTTCAAGTTTTTAGCATTTAATAAAGTGACTCATAAATTTTGTTTCTTTTCTGTAGGTACATCAATATTTTGACAACCAACCACGTACTTACACTAAGAAATAACTTGATTTTGTAAGAGAAGACTTGGCATTATTTTTACTTAAGCACTTGTAGGAATTGTATAATCTTTGGAATAGTAGTTAGGTGAACCTTAGTTGAGACTTGTGGCTACGTATGATATGTTAATGAGTGTTGATAGTGTGGATACTGGAATTAATGAGGTGTTGAAATGTGGATGCGTTTTGGTTAGACTTTTTGTAAATGCATGTAAATGTGTATTTTGTCTTAGAGTTACAAGGTTTTTGACCTCTATGGATGGTTCAATTGTCGTGATATGACATTGGGATGTCTTAAGTGAATATTATACAGGTTGTGATCTGTCAAGTGTGTGGGAAAGAAGCAAAAAAATAAAATAAAATAAAAAAAACTACAACTTTATATCATGGCTATGCATAAGGCGTGTTATAAAGTCCAGGTTCGAAGACCTTTTATAACACGGCTGATAAGGAGCCGTAGTATAAAATCATATTTTATAACACCGTTAACTCTGTAGCTGTGTTATAAAATACGATTTTATACCTCAGTTGTTAGGAAGGCGTGTTATATCCCATGATTTTGTTGGATTCAAGCAACTTTATAACACGGCTCTTATTTTAGCTGTGTTATAAAATCGTATTATATAACACGGCTCTGCTGTAGGCTGTAGCCGTGTTATAAAACCTGATATAGTCGACTTTATAACACGGTTTTTTAGTCATGTTATAAAACCTAATTTATATATGACACTCGCATATAACACGGCCGTGTTATTAGGCCATTCTTAGCAATGGTATAAAATATTTTTTCTACTAGTGGTGTCCAGATGAGGAAGAGGATGAGGATGAGGAGAAGACAGGAATGGAGAAGATAGCAGATTGAATAGATAGAGAAAGGATTATAAGAAAATAACTTGTTTTTTAGTGTCCCTTCTTGGTTACATACCCTTCCTATATATAATATTAAAAGTCTATCAATTCAAATATTCAAATAACAAATATATCTAATTAATGTAAATAGATCAATATCTAAACAATATCTAAACTACTCTTTTTATTATTAACTTAAATACTAAAATAAAAACTACTCAAATAATAAAGTTAAAAACTAAACATAATCTTGTAAGTGGACGGACGGTTTCTTGGTACGGGTTGGCCTATCTGATGACCCACGTGCATCGGTCACATGGTCTCAACCACATAATGCTGCAAATGACGATCACTTAAACACCAACTTTAGATTCACGGATTGCCACCCGTGTTGCATCTGTCCATGAGGAGAAACCGATGAGGATGATCTGCACATGACCATCTCCATCGCCAATCTTGGATGTCCACTTCAGCAGGGATATGAATCCCGTCATGCATGGAAAATTGCCGAAGACAGGGGATGACGATTGACGAACCTAGGATCTTGATGGCGGCGACGGAAACGGAAAATACCGAACTAAATAACAAAAATAAAAAAGGGAAAATTACATCTCCCATCCATAACGTTTGATGAAATTATACAGTCCACCCACGAGATTTCAAAAATTACTTTACTCACCCATGTGGTTTCCACAATTTTACATCCAGTAACTTTTTTAATATTTGATCAACTTAAAAGATGGTTAAATGTTGTTCAAAATTGATGAAACTTTACATGGACGATGCTAAGGTGTTATATTTTTGTTCAATGTCAAATCCAAAGTTTTTTAAGATCATATATGACCTATGGGACCTAATGAAACATGAGACACGTTCATCGGGTCCCACGGATCATATATGAGCTTAAAAAACGTTGGATTTCATGTTTTACCAAAATATAACACTTTATTATCGTCCACGTAAAGTTTCATCAAATTTGGATATTATTTAACCATCTTTTAAGTTGATCAAGTATTAGAAAAGTTACTGCATGTAAAATTGTGGAAACCATATGGGTGGGCAAAGTAATTTTTGAAACCTCGTGGATGGGCTGTGTAATTTCATCAAACGTCATGGGTGGGTAATGTAATTTTCCCAAATAAAAAACTTGCGTAAAGATTCAATTGAGGGTACAAGAGGAACATGGGAAGGCTGGAGCTATAGTAGGGACCAAATTCAATTGAGGGTACAAGAGGAACATGGGAAGGCTGGAGCTATAGTAGGGACCAAATTCAAAAGTGGCCATGTATAATTATCATATGTTTACAAGTTCGATTCTTCATGCGTGCACATATCATATTAGTTTGTATAAAGAACCACACATGTGCATTGTAAGGTAGTATAAAAAACAAAAACAAAGAATACTACTACAACTATTAATTGTTGACAACAATTAGAAATGCGTCCCTCACTTGTTGATATTGGAATGAAGAAATGCAACTACTAAAGTTGGTAGCTAAAAAGAATTATATTACTGGACAGTAGCGGATTCAGAAGCCAAATCTCATGGGGTCCAAATTTTTTTTCGACAGTAACATATATTAAATATAAATGTGTGGTTAATTATAAATTTATTAAGCATTATAACTTTACATATAGAAACATGTTTCTATTACTAAATTATTATCAATTTTCAGTATTTTACTCAATTTTATGTTATTAACACTATCATTTAAAAAAATATCTTTTTTATTATCAGAAAATCTATGGGGTCCGGGACCCCACCGGAACCCCCCTCGGTCCGCCCCTGCTACTGGATGTCTTGGTAGCAAACTAATTAAATGCTACCATATATTATCAGTAGAAAAATTGGCTACGAAAAGAAAAAGTAGTGGCAGTGTGACAATAAAATTACTACGAAATCAGAAAACGGTAGCAAATTTTAAGTTTGTCACCAAGGATTTACCAACCGACAAACTTCAATAAAAATAAATAAAAACGGTAGCCGGTTCCTTTTGACTACCAATTTTTCTATTATGACTTCCAATTCAATTCTATTTGTAGCTAAACTCTTTTTTCTTATAGTGATGGAAAATTGTCGAAGACAGTGACGAACCAAGGATCTTGATGGCGATGGAACACAAGCAAAGATGACTACAACCGAGGCTTATCAGAAACTGAAAATACAGAACTAAGTAACGAAAATAAAAAACAGGGAAAAGACAGGGGAGGTGAGAGCACCCCAAAGATCTTATGAAGACACGTCTGTCGTCTTCCCTAACTAGAGAATTGTTAGAAATATATCGATTATGGTACCTACCTCTTGAGCGCAGCGAAATTATATGGATCGTTCTTTCTGTTCGTCGTCAACCGGATCGTCTTCCTTTGACAGCAACTGTTGAATCTTTCAGGTCTACCAGGTGAAGGAGGCCACAACGGCACTCCCCCCACTATCCACGACCTAAGAACTATAACATATTATATGAGAAATAAAGATTCTATATGTAGTGTATACACTCCTGAAAACTAATTCAATAACTCTATATATAATAATAACAGAAAGAAAGAGATAAAAATAATATATATTTTAATCATTGTTATTTGACATCATAACTAATATTTAACAAATAAATATTATCTTTTATTTATTACGAAAATAAAATAACCAAAGAGTATCATCCCAAAGACGCGGAAAATACCGAACTAAATCCGATCGATGTTCCACTCTCACTGTGTACTATTTGCGTGTGGAATAGAGTCTCATCCCAAAGATCATATGAAGACACGGCCCTAACTAGATCACAGCCACTATTTGTCTGGGCGCATACAGTTTCTTTGACTAAATGAAGAAGAATGGGACCAAACCAACGCTAGCAGGAGGAGCGTTGGATTATAGATGAAAAAATTGAAAAGCATTAAGTTTAATTTGTGGAGCCCATTAAAAACAATGTAAGCAACAGAATCTGCTACAAGAACGGGACCCAAGATATATACTTGAAACACCAACACCCTTACTACCACTCCAATCAAATAACCCAAGCTGCGCTACTGGACCCTCATTTTTACAGAGAACACTCCAAAAGAAAAATATGGAGGCAGCAACAGCAGTGAGACGACTGCAGTTCATCTTCCTCCTGACATTATTCACTTTTACAATCCTTTCCCGCTCTTTGCTTACCTTGACCACCTCCACCATCCGGAAACCCAGCCGCCTGAATCCTCCTAATCATGACCACTCAACCGACACACCACACCACCCACTTGACCCTCTCACAGTCACGGAGCTTCATAGGGTCCGCGACATTATCTCCTGCAGCACAATCTTTTCCGGCAAGGCATACACTCTCCACTCGGTGGTGTTAGAGGAACCACCCAAGGAGGATGTCCTGCGATGGCGGAGAGGACGAGATAATATCTCAGAGTGGAGAAAGGCGTCGGTGATCGCGCGTATTGAAGGGGAGACGCAAGTGATGATAGTGGAGCTGGAGAAGGGTCGGGTTGTGAGAAGATATACCCCAGAGAGTTCAGGGTATCCGATGGTTACGGAGGATGATTTCTCCTGGGCTACGAAGGCACCATTTGGTGTTGAAGAGTTTAACCGCTCAATTTTAGAGCGAGGGGTTGATTTGTGTGATGTGGTTTGCCTGCCATTAGCTCCTGGTACGAACGTTTATATTCAATTATTTTCCGGTTTAATTACTCAGATTTATCCCCACATCCTTTTAACGATGAAGTGGTTTGCTTATCCACATTTTATAGATTAAAAATACAACTGCATTAAGATATACTCCTCCTATTCTAAATATAAGTTGTTTTAGACTTTAGAATTATGTTCAAATTATAAGTCGTTTTAGACTTTTTGTATCTATCTTTCTACTTTTACCTTTCTACTTTTTAATTATCATTATCATTGCACTCTACTTTTTATCTTACCAATAAAGTATACTTACTTTTTTATTCTTCCAATACAAAAAGTAAGGGTATACTAGTCTTTTTAAACTCTTTCTTAAAAATTGTGAAAAAGTCTAGAATGACTTATAATTAGAATAGGTGGGGGTAGGATATATATTAGATTAGCAGCACATTATATAGTATCATTTTTCTCCTTCTAATCCAAATCGCGCACGATATTCATAAACTTAGTATAAACTCTAACAAAATAAAATACTAGTGCAGGTTGGTATGGAAAGACTAAAGAAGAGAGCACCAAGAGACTAATAAAAATCCAGTGTTTCTCCGACAAAGGAACAGCCAACTTCTACACACGCCCGATTGAAGGAATAACCCTCTTAGTCGACTTAGACTCTAAAAAAGTCCTCCACATCACCAACCAAGGCAGATCATCATCAGCACCACCCATCCCAATCCCACCGGGCACTAACACCGACTACCGTTACACCGCCCAATCCCACCACCAGCCGATGGGTCTTAACTTGATCTCAATGGAACAACCACAAGGCCCAAGTTTTACAGTCAACAACAACCATATCATAAACTGGGCTAATTGGGAATTTCATCTCAAACCTGACCCAAGAGCCGGGATAATAATCTCACAAGTCACGTTCAAGGATCCGGATTCAGGAGAGAAACGAAGTGTGTTGTATAAAGGAATGTTGTCAGAATTATTCGTACCGTATATGGATCCGACTGAAGGGTGGTATTTCAAGACGTATATGGATGCTGGTGAATACGGGTTTGGGTTACGAGCTATGCCACTTGATCCGTTAAATGATTGTCCACGGAATTCATATTATATGGATGGTGTTTGCTGCGGGTGATGGGAAACCGTATGTGATGCCGGATATGGTATGTATTTTTGAAAGGTATGATGGGGATATTGGGTGGCGGCATACTGAGAGTTTCATTACTGGTAAAACGGTAAGTTGTTGTCTTTTTCTATTTCCTCGATCATGTGCAGTGGCAGAATTCGTAGATACTACTACTATAAGTCATGTACAATTGATGACGTAAAGAATTTAATTTACAGATACGTGAAGTGAGACCGAAAGTAACACTTGTGGTGAGAATGGCAGCTACGGTTGGAAATTATGACTACATTCTTGATTGGGAGTTCCAAACCGATGGACTAGTCAGGGTTAAGGTTTGTGTAAAAATAACTTATTAATGCTAGCTGATCGTGACTCCACCCTCTTCCATATTTTCATTCTTTGTTAACAAGTTGATACCAACAAAGATTGTCGTGAACAATATTTTACAGGTTGGATTAAGCGGCATCGTGCTAGTCAAGGGAACACCCTACAATCACACCTCACAAGTACCCATTTCTGAGGATCTCTACGGCACTTTACTCTCCCAAAACATAATCGGAACAATCCACGACCATTACATAACATTCTACCTAGACATGGACGTTGATGCCCCAAACAACTCCTTCCTCAAACTTCACCTCAAACGGGAATCAAACACCAACGGCTCACCTCGTAAAAGCTACCTTAAGGCTACAATACACGTGGCGAGAACAGAGAAGGAAGCACAAGTGAAGCTCAACTTATATGACCCGTATGAATTTCACGTTATAAACCCGAATAAGAAGACGCTAGTGGGGAACCCAGTGGGTTATAGAGTGGTCCCCGGTGCAACGGCTGCCAGCTTACTAGATCATGATGATCCACCACAGAAACGAGCTGTGTTCACAAATAATCAGTTATGGGTCACTCCGTATAACCAAACCGAGCAATGGGCTGGTGGTTTGTTGGTTTACCAGAGCCATGGGGATGACACACTTGCGACATGGACTCAAAGGTAACTACATAGATAATTCCCTTACTTTTATTAAATTTGAGGAAATATATATATATATACATATGATTTTGATGATGCATGCTCTTTTGGTTATTATGCAGGGATAGGCCAATACAGAACAAAGATATAGTCATATGGTATACTTTAGGATTTCATCACATACCTTGCCAAGAGGATTTCCCAATAATGCCCACTATAACCTCAACCTTTGATCTCAAACCTATCAATTTCTTTGAAAGAAACCCTATTCTTTACATCCCACCCAACAAAGAGGATGATCTACCAGTCTGTACAACTGCTCCTTCGGCTTAATTGACTATGTTTTCGACAGTTAAAATCTAAATAACAAACGTATTGCATCCGATGGAAGGTGCTTTCCTAAGTACCTAGCTACCTATAGTCGTGTGGTATATGTTAGAACTTAGAAGTAATTAAACCGCATGCAGTTGTTGGAATAATAAGCGTGTTGCACACTTTTATTAAGTCACTTGTTGTTTTGTTTCCCCTGTTTCTTGGTTTTCCATTTTCTTAAATTTCATCAGTTTATTAAGTTTCTTATTCGTCAATTTCACAAGTTTCGTTTATTTCTCAAGTTTTGTTCGTTGTTTCATTTTCCAATTTATTACTCCACCATATGTAGAGTTCTCATTAAAAAACATAATCAAGTGGACATATGTAAAGGGTTGAGTTTTGTCTTCTCCCTAGATTATAAATAGGGCAGTCTACCATAGACAGCAACACATCTGAAATACAACATTGTAACTTTGAGTTACAATTTTTTCTTCCTCTTTACATCAAATTTCTATCAATTCTATTATGGTATGTGAGCGAGTTAGGTATTAATTAGATGGTAGATGGCGCAAACAAAACCCTTGCTTCTTCTTCTTAAAATATTGGCGTTATAGATCAGGGAGATCCGATTTATGTCCATCCTTTTGAGCAACCGGGACATGTTCTGGCGCCTAAATTCATGGCATAGGATTTCAAACTAGGAAGTGGACAATGGAGAATGCGCTTATGACTAAAAATAAATTCGGTTTTTTTTTACAATAGTGTGCTAAAACCGTTAGATGATGAGCCAATTCGAGTTGCCGCCTGGATGCGCTTCTAGCCATCAGCGACCCACCAACTCTCAACAAGCCTTTGCCTTAATTATACAAGAAGAGAACTAGAGGGAAGAAGAATTTACATTATCTTTTTATAGTGATAATGCTATTAACATCACAGGTTCGTCTAAAGGAGGTGGAGGTGCTAAATCTACAGGAGATAAAAAGAAAAAAACATGTAGCCTTTAGAAGGCTGAACATGTTACTGAAGAATGTTTCAGCGATTACGGTGTACTCATTGCAAGAAAACAGGGTGTTCGGTTGATGACTGTTATAATCTTCATGGATGTGATACGATTCTGAGAAGAAAGAAAGGTGTGGCAGCATTATCCACTGCTGAATCAGGGAATCCCGCGGTTGGTGTAGTCCTCTCATTGGGATAACTCAAGAACATTTAAGCCAGATTGCTAGTATTATTCAAGCAACTAATCAAGCATCGGAGTCAGCCGATGAGTCTTAGTGTAATTTCTTTGGTGAAAAACAAAAATATTTTCACAACCATTTATGTTTGCTTAGTAATAATCCACAGGCCACTCATATGTTTTATGGTAAGTGGATATTGGATATGGAAGCAACAGATCACATGCCGGGTGTTAAATAATTGTTTGAAAATTTGAGAACCTTGTCGTATTCGAGGATAAAGGTTTTATTAGATGGTATACTACAACATGTTATCACCGTTAGAGATGTTAAATTGGAAAATAAATTCTAGTTCATTGAAATTTTATTTGTTCCTGGTTTTATGTTCAATTTAATATCAGTATGAAGGATGATAAAACAACTTGCTCACTCTTTAGTATTTTATGCTCAAAAGTGTTTTGCTCAGGACCTTATTTTAAATAAATATGAGGAGATTGGTGTTGAGCAAGATGGCTTATATATCCTTGACAAGGAGCGAGCAAGTGTTTGGCTTCCGAGGGCATCATCAAGACAATAGTTACAATCAACTGAACTAGGATATAGTGAGTTTTTCTTGCAAAAGTAGTACATAAGTAGAAAAAGTTCATGTTAAACTAGGACATGTCCCGTATCAGAAACTTGTGGTGATAGGTTTAATAAAGTCTGATGATGTACCAAAATATTTTGTTTGTGATATATGTCATAAGTGTCGTGCTCAGTGATTACCTTTTGGGCATTCATAAATCAAGACTAAGAAATGTTTTAAGTTAATTCATATTGATGTTTGGGGCCCTTTCAGCGCCATTACTTACAATGGGTATCGATATTTTATTTGTTTTATGAACGATCATAGTAGAATAACTTGGGTTCAACTATAGAAGCATATGAGTGATGCTTGGGAAGCCATCAAGTGTTTTCTTAAACTGGTTGAGTGGCAGTTTGAAGCAATGGTTAAGATGGTACAAACTGATAATGCCAAAGAGTTGGGATGCTCTAACGAAGGAAAATCTTTCTTTACGCATGACGACATCATATATTATACTACTTGCGCTTATACTCCACAATAAAATGTGGTTGTCGAGCGAAAGCATAAGTATCTTTTGGAAACAGTACAAGCCTTTGTACGGGTAAAAGCGTATTACAACAAGTGTACCAGTCTTTGTAACAAGTTTTCCTAGAAAGTATTCCCTAGGTTATCGAACCAAGGAGACAGTGTCTAGTCTAATCTCAATCTAAAACAATTATTAAATTAATGAAATCAAAAAACAGGAAATTGAGGGGTTTAATTGATGATATTGTATTTCTAAAAGTGAAATTAACAATAACAAGAACAATAACAATAACTGCATAAAGGAAAGTGTTGGTTTTCTTGATAATTATGGGAGAAATCCAGGTTTACTCCTCCTCCTAATTCTCGGTTCCCTTCTCAATGTGTTTATCAAATTCTAGATTAAAATCCTAGGTCAGATTATTTCACGTCCGGTCTCCCACTCGGTGAAATCTAATTAACAATTGCCAAACCCTAACTCTCGTTATGAATTTCCTAATTGCTAACAGCTTTAAGGACGACCTAGTTAGATAATCAGTTAATATTTTAGAGGAATGACCATCTCCAAATTAACTGGCTTTGTTCCTGTAGTCTATTGAAGAATAAAACTTTAATATGATTACAACTGGTAAAAACACAAAGATAATGGAACCTTAAATTCGGATTGCATAGCAAACCAGAATCTAAAACAACTACTCATACATGATAAATTCAGAAACAACAATAGTAGATAGAGAGAAAGCCATCAAATCTGTATGGAAATATGATGTTATAATCCCAATCTGCTCTACTATCTCCAATCTAACATGAATTGTTGTTCTCCTCACTCTTCTGTGCGGCTAGGGGTTCGGTGCAATTAATCTCCTCTATGTGTTCTATTTATCCCCCAACGGCTCTCTTTGGTAAAAGATAAAAGTCTTTATCTTTTATTTCAGTATCGTAACAATATTTCTGTCCTTCGCTAGCATTGGTCCAGGTTTGCAAACAAGTACGCAAACTTGGACCACCTCTTAAATTAGGTAGTAGGTTTCTCTGAAGGATGGTCCGGGTTTACAAACAAGTATGTAAACCCAGACCACGTCTGAAAATAGGCAGAGATGTAACACCCCCCATTAATTATGCCCCTAATACTATATTAACTAACACGAGTTGTAGTAGAAAATAAAAGCGTCACAACGGAGATTAAAAACCTAATCGTCTAAAACCTAGGTGTTACTGCCAATGATCGCCCATGCAAACAATGAAACGTCCATCTCTACAACTAAACTGATATTACAACCTTTTCCACTATGATGACGAGGATTTAAATTAACACCGAATTACATCATTTAATTTCCAAAACAATCACTAGGGAGTAGCGTACCTATCTATACCGATAGTTTAAAAGCAGGTTGTTAATCCTAAGGTAGTCTCGAGAGGTATACTGCTATCTAGTTTTCCAAAAGTATGACAGTGAGCTACTAATAAAGTCCCGAATAAATGTCGCAAGATACAAAATAGAAAAAGTCCGAGAGGCATAACAAAAGTCGAGGTCATCTACCCACTATCTCTCACTCTGGCTCGCAACTCGATTATGTACCTGTAATGGGGTGCCGTATAGTGAAATACCCCTAACCTTAAAAACATAATTAAATGATCTATTAATGATCTAAGAAGATTAATAAACATCTTAATACCATTGGGGAATAATCTAAAGATCTCAACAAGGCAAAACATGCCTTAAGATCGGTAAAGCCAAAAATGTGCTTTAATTTCTTTCGTCTTCCCAAAATCGCCTAAGAGTTTGTTCTTGGCATGGCAAGGAATGGTTGGTAACAGCAGAAAATGCTCCCTCTGGTCTTCCAGCTTTTTGCATACGATGGGAATTGTTTGGAATATGAGAAACAAGCTGGTTTTTGAAGATACAGCTCCATGCTGGGGTGAAGCAGTCGACCTGATCAAGCGCCTGAGTTTTGAGTGGTGTAATCAAGATATTCACATGCCTTCTCATATAGTCTTGTCTTCTAGAGACTTATTTTCTCTCCTTTTCGCCTGATGTGTGTTTTCTTCTGTTTTTGTTGGCGAGAATGGCCATGAGCCGGAGTATCGCCCTGTAACTGGCTTAAACCAGATATTCATCAAAAAAAAGAAACCATAGCGATTGTATGACCTC